>JBCFXI010000226.1:0-229376 GCA_038496175.1 Ampulex compressa | reverse complement strand
ATATGTATATATATATATATATATATATTTTGTTGAAATCGACTTTGATCTGGGCAGGGCTCCAGAGTATCCTAATATTATTATAATATATCAGTATTTTGTGTATTTTTCTATCAAATTGAAAGTAATAATTGTTAATATATTGTGCAAACATCAAACAGGTACCGTCCAAGAATAAACGATCAAGTTAATATGTAAGTTTTCCCTATACCTGCAAACATGTATGTAAATATACATGCACCTCTTCGTTACAATTAACATTAATAGCGATCAATGGGTTATATATAATATACCATTGCTAATCGCAATCATCTACTTCACACACCATACTTTATTTTGGATTTGAAATCTCTTTATATTCACGAAAAACTCAGGAAAATTTAGTAACAAACAGTCCAATATAAATATTCATGGATAGTTGAATACCATGACACAAAATTATTATTTTGATCTTCACCTGAATTCTAAATTTATAGTTCTTGGAATATAGAGATGAAAATTTCATATGTATGTTACACGAATCAAGAAAATCATAACTGAAAGATAAAATTTATATTACATTGTATCCATAACAAAGACAGGGAGAAAGGGCATATAACCCTCTTCATATTAAACTCAATCTTACATAACAGGCATTCTAAAAATATGAGAAGGAATGGGTATATATCGAGTCAAACTCCCGTAATGTTACATACTGTCAATACGTGCAGAATAACGAAGGTATTTGCAGATCCTTAAAAAACCAGCGGTGGCACGTAACACAAGATACCAGGTAAATAACGTAACAAAATAATATTATCTATCGGGCTTGCCTTATACTCTCCGCAGTTTTCATTATTTTGCTGGCGTAACCCCACCTGTTGTCAATGGAAATCTACCTCATTCATGGGGTAATTATCAACCGAGTTACACGTCGTCGTAAATTTCAGCATTCCTTATCGACACTTATACATTATCGACACGCTAAAAGGTGAACGTGTAAATTACTATATAATAATAGGCGTACTTATGCACACAATCATACCTAACCTTCACGACCCTATTTAACGAATCACTTGATCTTCGAACGTTCAAAATCCTTTTAAGTTGCGTTTATTTGAACCTTTTGTTGAACGATTAAATTACGCGATCGTAATTCCTTTCGACAGTTTGTCGTCTATACACGTGTACAAAGATGTTTCAATTTCTATGCTAATCATCGTAGTAACATCGTAAGAATTTTAACTCGCCTCGCGGCTGCTCATTAAGTGTGGCAATTCATTGAATATTCGGAATTTAAGTATATGCGAGTTTCTTTTACTTAAATATTAATGGAGTTTTCAAGCACTGTTCTATATTATTTCTTTGTATTTTTTATTATTTTTGTAATATTGTTTGAAGCGAGTTTTTAAAAGCAGAAAAGCATATGTAGAAACAGTTTCTTCATTATTCCGTAACAATTCCCGAATTAGACCGTGACAACATTTACGCCACAGAAAAGACGAGCTCGGATGTATTAGATGTTCATAATAAATATAGCGTTAATCGTGAATTTAGCACGAAGTTATACAAATTGCTATAAGAAAGTACAATTACTCTCAAAAGTATTCAGAGTAACAGGATGTAATTTATTTTATTAAACGTTATTTATTGTACTTTTAAAGAATTTTTCAGCTAATAATATAAATTTCATAAACTTTCATATAAAATACGGTAACTGAAATAAATCGAAATCATTCCATTAGAAAAGTATTAAACAATAATTTATGTATTCAATACGTGTTACGTATGTACAATATAAATTACATTTCACAAAAAAAGATCCAATCTAATTATTTCATAATTATATATTATAGACATGATTGTTTTGCTCAAATACTTATAAATAATTAAGTTAAACGTTTTCCAGCAGATAAACTGAATAAACAAATTTTCAGATCTATTGATTAACGAAACACTATATTTACATGACTATGATGCATCCTAGGATATATTTCACCATATGTCAAGTAATAATTCAAAGAAACTATTAAACGAAACGTAATTTTAATGTTAATGATAATGAATCATAATTTTAATTATTGTCCTCGATGAATAGTTACTTCTTATTAATATTCCATTATACATAAAAAAAATATGAGAAAGTTACGGAAACTTAATTCAGATATGTATGTGGAAATAGTTTTAGAAACGGGATCGATGTAAATTTTTTAACTCAACTTTCAGCTTTATCTAAAACAGGCGGCGTACACATGGAATCATGAATTTGTTCCGCCACCCCTGAAGGTGAGCAAAGAGAAATTGGAATACAGCGGTGGCGGTGCCACATAGCAGGTTCACAGTTATAGACCCTGTAATCCGCGCGCGGCATTTACAAATTGCGCAGAAACTTATAATCATGGTCAGTGTAATACATATTGATATATTTAGTTCCATTTTTCACAGAAACAGACGAATATAATATTGCGGAACTTAATACAAGTTATTGCCACTGTAAAGAGGTAGAAAAAGAGTATGTTAGCTTTAAAAATTAAAAAATGTCCTTCAAGAAGAAACTTTTGCATTTTAGTTCTTGTGTTTAAAAACTTCGTAACATTAATTAACTACAAAATTGCGCGCACGGCGCACAGCTCGGCGCAGTGGCATGGTTGACAGAAAAAAAAGGACTGTCAGTATTGAGAAACGCCGTCTCAGTGGGTCTTATCACAAATTCACAAATTGGGGTGGCAACTAAGTGATTGCGGATTTTATCAATAGATGGTCTTAGTACATTTCTTTGTTTTGTCAACGTATTCAAAGTACCTAACCTATATTGTTTTATTGTTGTTTGGACTTGCACTTTTCATTTGGTAAAAAAATTGTATCGCTAATTATTTAGTTTTGTTTTTATCCCAATTAAAAAATGGAAGAATATGACGCTCATTTTAGACATTTTTTATTGTATTATTTCCGAATAGGTAAGAACGTATCGCAAACAAACAAGAAGTTATATGCCGTATATGGGAGTGAAGCCTTGAAAGAAAGGCAATGTCAAAATTGGTTTGCCAAATTTCGTTCTACTGATTTTTTTTACTGAAAACTGCGCAACACTGGCCATCCAGTTAAAGTTGATAAGACCCATATCAAGGCCATTATCGATTCAGATCGTCATAGCACAACACATGAGATTGCAGAGAAGCTCAATGTATTCCATACATGCATTAAAAAAAAATTAAAACAGCTTGGCTATGTTAAGAAGCTCGATTTTTTGGATCACCTCATCAGCTTAAGGAAATTCCTTTAACGCAATGTATTAGCATCTGCGATTCGCTTCTGAAACACAATGAAATTGATCCATTTCTAAAGCGACTAATTACTGGCGACAATTTTTAAAGCTAACACCTCCCTTTTTCATCTTCTGATACTGGCAATAACTTGTATTCAGTTTCGTAACATTATATTAGCCTGTTTCTGCGACAATGCAACTAAATATATCGTTATATATTACAATAATCTTAATTATAAGTTTCTGCACAGTTTGTAAATCGCGCGCATGTTGAACGTAGAGTCGATAAATCAGGTTAAGTCGGTTCCTACCGCCTGGCACCTCTACGGTTGTATTCCAGTTTTCCCCTGCTCCTCTTCAGGGGTCGTGGAACAAATTATTGATTCCGAACGTACACCTTTGATCTTGAACAAACACTCAAATAGACGTTGCACTTTTAAATATCACTCGTTAAAGAATTTATCCACTAAAAATCAATTTACGTTGTGTCAATACGGTTTATTGTCGTTCAGACATTGATCTTTCTTTTCCCTTGATTGAAATGCTAATTAACTTCACTTTGCACGTGTCGCGCGCAAACTTTTATAAGTCTAGGGCATTAATGACTATTGATGCATCAAGCGTTCGAAAAATGCAATCTGGTTATATTGTGAAATATATATATTGTGTATTTTGTACTATATATATTATGAAATCTTGTACAATATTATTATATTGTTAAATTCAAAAAGTACTTCTTTCGTGTATATAAAACTTTGTTACAAAAATATACAGTAGAATATATTTATTCATTTTTTTTCACAGAAGTTCAGTGCACTTTATATTTAATTTAAGTTAAATAGTTATTTTTAATGAAGTTAGATCAAGGTTTATGAACGAAAAAATCGAATGTACTCAATTCTTTCTCTCTCAATATGTTTATAATAAGCCGATTTCAATAACTACGTTCAATAAACAGAAATAATATTATCATAAAAATTTTATATACTTTTATTGTTTCCGAACCTTAAACATTACCAAAAATTATTCTGCATACTACGCAATTAATACAGATATAAATGTATATAAAACATTAACAATTTACTGACCACGCTTATAATTCTTGTAACATAGATACTTGAAAGAACTAGTTATAACGGTTTTACTGAGCATTTAGGTGAATTTTCCTTATTTGATAGTTTTAGTGTGTGGGGTTGTTAAAAATGGTATTCTCGAAAATGAATATGAAAATAAACATTGAAATAAATGAAGACTCACTGTCATGAAAATAATATCATGCACAGGAGTGGTCATTGTTTGAATTTTAAGTTTAATTTTAATTTATAATCTTTATAATCACCAAGACTACACACCTAGCGACGAACAACTTTTAACCTTTTCACTCCTTTGGCCACATATGTGGACGTATAGTTTTTTACAATTATAATTATTGTCAAAAATAAAAGGAACAAAATTTTGATAATAACTTATTCAATACAGAAACCCTAAATAAGAGAAGTAAAAATGTTATGGTTTGTCTGCATTGATAATACTATTTTCGATGTACAGTTAGAGATATAAAAAAAGCGTGAGGTAAATTTTTGGCAGTTAGTATTTTTGTATTATTTGAACAAATCATTAATTTTTGATAAAAATAATATCGATATATTAAATATATTAAGTTTTAATAATTTGTAGAAATGCAAGAAAAAAATGTACGGTTAGTTTTTTATTTTATAAGAAATTCGCAAACGTACATATATGTGTACAGTTATCGTTTAAAGTGGTGTTTTTACTTAAATACAATCGTAAGTATAATTTAATATTTCGTGTAAGCGTTTAACGAAATGTATACATTTTTATGATTTTATGTACTCAGATTGCAACAAAAATGAAAAAATGAAATTTTATTGACATCCAAATTATTACAGAATGTATGAAAATATTTTACTCATAAATTACCATTAACGTTCAGGGGTCACGAACGTCGACATTATTTTCTTTTGTGCATTTTTATAGTTTCCCCCCTTTTTTTTTCTTTATGTATTCCTATTAATATAAAATGAATAAATCGAAAAACAAGGTTAAGTCATTTTTTTCTGAACATAAAAAAATCTCCCCTGAAGAGATTAAAGATCGCACGTACCAAAAGCAACGAATAAGTGGTGATTTGCACAAATGCTCTGTAAGATCAGCTAGATAGCTGATTCTTTCAATATACGAAGAGTAAGAAGTTAAGGAGTTCATAGATACATTAAGATACTTTAAGCTTCTCTGAAAATCAACTTATCGATACAAACGCCTTCTCGTATTGACCCTAAACGGTACAGAAACCAAGATTATCATTGCGAGAGCATTGAAAGGCCCACGATAAGCAATTGCGTAATCAACAGTCTTCGGCTGCATCTACGACATATATCTGCTCGCCTGCGGAATAAAGAAATCCAATCGGACTGCGGTGTAGACGTCTGCACGGGACTATCGGCGCCAGAAAAAAGGCTCGACAATACACATGTACACACCAAGGCCGGAAAAACGTGGGTGACCAAAAGATCACAGTACAAAAGTCGCGAACCTGCCGATCGCTTGATTCGGTCGAGAAATAATTCGCAATCTGATTTATACCGCAATAACATCCGCTGTGCGCACACTCAATTCTGCAGCGTTCGCAGTGAGTGCATTTAGACCGAATCGCCGTACAGTGGCCAGGAGATACGAGAATCGTTTGGAATGATCTTAAAGATTCGGTGTTTTTTATAGGAGATAACGGGGATAACCGGAAATCGTCGGGTTTCGGGAAGGGAGGAATCGTCGATTTGTATCTCGTGCAACGCAAACGATCATTTTCTTACCAGGCCTTGGAAATCATCGATTCCACCCTCCAGTTGCAATACTTCGTTTACGTGCACGCTAGTTTTATGCGATACAGCTTTGTGCCGTTTAATTCGTGTGATTCGCGTGCAAATTCCCGCACTAACATCGATCGACCTGAAGAGAGTGCGGAGTTATAGCCTTGAAATGACGGAGCGAGAAGTGAGCTTGTTTTGAGTGATGTATTACGAGTAACAGAAAAATTTCTCTTCGGTGTGTGTCAAGACCCTTGGTGGAAACGGAACAACACACGTAAGAATGGTGTTCAGAATACTTAGTTCTTTAGACGTTTTTTAGACAAAGTTTATAGTTTTTAGCGTTTTTTTTAGGAAAGTATTCATCACCTTCTGTCGTTTTTTCAAACGTTTCTCGAAAGATAAACGTTTGTCAATAAGAAATGACTTTGTGCTACTAACTTTTCATTTTAACATAAATTAAAAACTGGCTATTTAACCCTTTGTGCTATAGATAATTGATTATCTAAGGGTTACTTTCCTTGATTTTCAGCATCGATTGCTAAGATGTTTTGATCTAGGACTTATTATTTCTTACCCTCATCTTTAGCGTGCAAGTTTGAGTCGTTACTCAGTATACCACAGTAGCTCCTATTTAATCAATTCTGAACCATTTTTTGTGCACATCGAGCGTCAATCATAATCTGCACTTACCCTTTTCTATGATTCGCCTATAACCCATAATCCAATACCAGTGCAATGACCCCCAACTCGTGTTTCAATTTATAATAGAATATGTTGCACGAGCGTGTTGTAAGGAGTACGGTTCGATGTAATTGTAATGCGCAATGTTCTTCAATAATAGTATGTTATGCCGCTCCTCTTGTATAAATCCTCTTGCAAAGTGTTTATAACATTGTTGGAATTATAATCATTGTTGGAAAACGAGACATTAATTCTTTGCGATCCAAGAATTTCGTCGGTTTTGCATAAGCCAAGTCAACATTCATCATATGTTTCAGTTGCTACTTAAAATGCATGGTGAATGGCAACAATTTTTTTTAAACGCGCGTTCGCGATAATCATGTTAATTGGCTTCGAGTTTTTCAAGGTTATTACCGAACGCACGAATGAGACAGCGATAACTTCCTGATAGAATCCATGCCATCCATCAATTTCTTTTGCAGAACGAATTGTGATTAACGGAAATAAACAAATAGTAAAAATATTGAGAATGAATAAGGATAAAACATAGAAGAAGGTCCGTGATGTTTTTATTGTGATGAGTTTCTTAGTAATACGCAAATTGTCA
This sequence comes from Ampulex compressa, assembly GCA_038496175.1. Classification (NCBI taxonomy): domain Eukaryota; kingdom Metazoa; phylum Arthropoda; class Insecta; order Hymenoptera; family Ampulicidae; genus Ampulex; species Ampulex compressa. Next base: position 222,016 of record JBCFXI010000226.1, on the reverse strand, counting down.
GTAATCACTGCTGACTCATTTGATCAAACAACAGCATGGAATTAACTACAGCTTATGAAGCTGTAATATCACCTTAATAATATTTAGAAATAAATCAGCATATCTATTTCGGTTGATAAAAAATATTATGTCCATCGTATAATGAAAATAATAAGAAGTATAGCATGTAATAATATACTTTTACAGAAACAATGACTGAAAATCTATTAAAATATTAAACAGAAACGTCGTCGTAAATCATATCAAGGAGTGTCAATGTACTATGACAAGCATCATAATAAATTATCTGCGTCTTAACACTAATAGATAAAGGAAAAAAAATGTTTATTTATTAATCGTATAATGCTTATTTTATGTAACTTTATTTTACCTTATTTTATATAACATTATTCAACAAAGTTACAGGATATCCAGCTTATGAAATTAACAACTACTGAATTTCGAACTATCCATATACTGTATCTATCCATTAAATGAAAGAAAGTAATGATTCATTGTCCATGAACGGCTTTGTTGGCATTAGTCATCATAAATTTAAATCGTAACACGATCTTCATTGCAATTTTCAATACGAATTTTTACAGATATTAATAAAAAATATTAATATATTATATAATAATAATATAATATTTATAATATATAATATAAATTATATATTATAATAATATTAATAAGAAAGATTAATAGATTTCATCATATTTTACATTGTATCCTGAGATATCGCAAAACGTAAACTGAGTTTATTAACTCGATAAGCACCCAAGTTTTTTTTTGTAACAAAAGTGTTATCACGCCAGAACCATTCACCATCGTTTTCATATTTGCAGCAAGAATGTGTGTTACGATATCAAGGAAATGAAAAAGCTATTGACCCAGTCAAGTGAAGGGAATTCCTGGAGATTTTAGAAAGTAACATGGTTCAAATTAGAATATACGCACAATTTACACATGTAATCTCGAGGACGTTTCTACACACTAAACTAATAACTAAACACTACACACTAAAAACCTATACGTGTTTCACTATTAGCAAAATATTGTCTAACATCTAATATTCTTATCTCAAACCATATAATAAAGTAACTAAAATTTCATTCAAGACGCATTTTTTAAAAGTTGATTGCATTCAAAGATTCTATAATAGCAGCATATAGTAAAAAATATAAATTATAACGGACGATAGTTCCGATCTATAGAGAATCACTCAACAAAAATGGAAATTTTCGTATTCGAAATAAATTTTCTGTTTGTAAGTTATGAAATAAATAATTGTGAGTTTTAATTATGGAAAGTTTGTCAATAGTTCTCAGTTACAGCACGCCGTTTCTTTAATACAAAAACCACCGTTTTTTAAATAATACACTGTCGAAATTACAATTTCACTATTGTATTGCACTATGCAAATAGGTAAATGCATCACTCTAGTTTTCCTCTTTATTTTTTTTTCTTTCAAAAAGATAATACATAGATACATTTAGATATGTCGCCAGTTTCAGCGCTATAAACATAAAAAATTTAAAAATCCATTTTAATAAGCACTCAATAATAAAAACAAACTCATCTCCGCCGTTAACTTTTATTGTGTTTACCCAATTCTTTTTTTACACCATCTTTCTTTATACAATTTTGAAATATCACGGTCAAAGAAAAAAACAGCTTTTTTTGCGCAGTTTCTCTTTTACTTTACTGTAAGAAACGTTTTTGTTCTTCACAGTTTCGTTTTACATAGTTTTTTCAAGAACTTATCTGCAATGTAAAAAAAATTGCATGTAGCGTAAATAAAAGGATTCAAAAAAATTTCTAAAAATCGTACAACAAACTTTCTGGAATTATTCTTTATTTAAAATAATACGGTAAAAAAAATGTCAAAACGGATTATTCTTAAAAAATATTATCTTGAATCAATTATGTATAACGGTCGTAATGTGGGTCGCCTGATATGTTTATATCTGCTAAAAATCCTTTAAACTTATGGCACACTGCAAACGAATAATCGACTGCGTAAAATGTAATATGATAGAGTCATACTAATGTTTCGAGCAGATAAGTAAAAGGAGGACGATTGCATTTGTTATCTACATTGGTATCATCTACGTCTTTTTGAATACATAAAGTAGCAATAATGCGATAATGTATATACCGGATAGAGATTTTTTAACACTAAAGTTCAGGGTTCAAATCCCGCCCATTTCTTCTCTGCATAATCTTCCATGCGGTATATATATGCTGTAGATAGAATAGTTCGAAATTGATCTTAACTCTCTGTGTAATTTGATTAATTTTTGACAATAACGGGCAAACATTGATTCAAAAACAAAAATCAAGAATACAAAAGTATTCAAGCGGATGAACTTTAGTATTTATAATATCTGCTCATGCATAAAATATTTAGCATAATTATATTTAGTCAGTGCCTATCGCGGCAGTTACGCTCGACGAAAGGTTAAGAACTTATCCGTGTATATAAGTTCCTGCATACATCTGAGCGGTTAGTACAGAAACACAAAACAAACAACTTCGACCGCAGTGAACATAAGTGAACATTGCTCTCAACCCCCGCTAACTCCGAGACAAAAGTTTATTTCTTTGATTTTCAATTGCTAAAGTCATTTGCCCTAGGAATCACTGTTTTAAAGAGTTCGTAGCTAAAAAAGGAATCTGCAGTGTACACTTGATATGAAAAATTCTACTTCAATGATGACCAAGATTTGAACTTAGATTATCCGTGGGGAAGTACGAGCATCTATCGACTACACCACTTTAGCTCCTATACAGACTATAATGTCTGCAGTTCGACATCCACTTTAACCTTTTCAGTACCTAACAATTTATCCGTGTACTATCTAAAAATACCCCGCATGCAAAAAGTCGATATCACGTGCTTGAGTTTATCAATACAAAGGACAATAAATGTGACATGTAATTTGCTGAAACATAAAATTTGTTTCAATATTATCCAAATCAGGGGGACTTGTTTGACATAAATAAAGCGTCATTATGTGCGTTAAAAATGTATCGCATATAGAAAACTGAAATATCGGCCGTGCGATCCTTGCTGCGCATACCTTGAGCTAATATATCAGATTTTGGGAATCAAAAGGATTAAACTCTTTAAACCGACATTTCTTTTACATTTCGATACTATCGTTTAGTCGCCCTTTTTGCATAATTCATGCTTTTACACGGTGAGAAAGAAATTTGATTCAAACAATGCATCACTCGATGACCGACAAGTATCCATTTGATTTGTAATAATCCATCAATTTTTAAAACACAACAGCCGACATGAGACAAGGCACGTAAAAGAAACTTTTTTCAGTATTGCCTACATACGAAAAATTAATAACATCTAATTAATCTTTTTCACAGACCAATAGCATATCAACCTAATATTTATAATAACAATATCTATATTATTATTATCCGCCCAATGCAACGTCACTAATGAAATTTATATTCTGATTTGCATGACTACCGGCCACGGTCCTTGAAACTTATATAGATATAAAAGAAACTTTACTTTAACGCCACCCTGGTTTTCTAAAACCTTAAAAGTTTAGATCCCAGATAAAAACAACCTCGGTAATCAGTCTCAAAAATTGAACGAATAACTTCGATCATACTCAACACAGATCTGCCAAGAGTTGCAACCTTACATCGCCCCACCTTTCAAAAACTTGGCATCTCGTCGCGTAACATTGTCGAGATGGGCTTTAAGTTCCAACCGCACGAAACTGCAAGTGAATTCGATTTATCTTTAGGTGCTCGCGTACTTGGAGGAGGGTGCCGGGTGTGTGCGGAGTGCCGTAGGTGGCAGCGCGCTCGACTGTATCGCGGATCGAATAGCTGCGCCTAAGGCGGAAGAAGAGGCACCGTCGACGTAATCCACGGTGGAATATCGCCGCTGTACCTTATCAACGTAGCAATTAAAGAGTCCGACTCCAAGAAGTAGGAAGGAGATGTCGCACGCACGTTTGCTGAACTCGTTTATCGCGAGTGGTCGGCCTAGAACATGGGAGCGCGGAGGGCCGATGATGAGTTCGGGGGTAGGGGCAATGGGAGGTAGATCCGCTCGTACTGTAGCGCTGACGGTAGTCCAGCCTGCAGCCGGTGATACTACGTTCCGTCGCGGCATGGCGAGCAATACACCCTGCAACAAGGTCCTCACCGAGGACAATGTCTACACGAACCTGAGGAAAATGGAGTACGCGGTACGGGGGCCTCTCCTGCTGCGCGCCCTGGAGATCGAGAAGGAGCTACAAAAGGTAACAACGCTGATCGGGATTTTTGGAGAGGGAAAAGTTTTATTGCATGCCGGCGTCGTTTGCAAATATAGCCGTTTATGCTTCGTGATATACTGACATCGTTTACGATCGTTTTTATTTAAGCGGTTGTTTAATCCAAATATAAGGATATAAACAGTAATGCGAAGTCAATTTTACTACGTGTCTAAAGTACATGTTCAATGACAGTTTTGTCGAGGATAATTACTTCCGCTGGATCACTGTACGAGTATTCCTCTGTGTGACAGTTCACGTACGGTCGATTTGTGTTTGGACTTTGTTCCGGTAGAAGGGTATGAAAATCGTCGGAGCGCGTTTAGCATTTTAAATGCCCTCTCGCGGCATCGTTTGCATTGTCAGTGCATCGTGGTGACGCAATCATAGATGGTTTGTTTTCGTTACATTGTAACTCGACCACCTGTCGTATAGATGTGCTCCCGCCCACTCGGCTTACCGACGGTTTTTTCTTGATGAGACTTGTGAAGGATGTGAGCGAATCGTGGGGGGAGCTGATGTGGTTCGTTGGATGCTAAAAATAAAGTACTGCGTTAGTGTTAACGAGACTCATCAGCTGATCGCACGCGCCATTGCGCGCCTTCTAAAATATTTTTTACACGATGGAAAGATGAATAAACGAAAAAAACTGTCGCAATTACGACTTTTTTCTCTTTCTCTTATGCTTCTACAACGATGCAGCGGAAAGAAAAGAGTTCCTATACTTTTAATCTTTTTTACAGTTGAAAATGTTTAGCAACTGGATCCATATGTTAGTCTAAGTAGTATACCTATGGGGGTAATTAATTAGCGTATACATAAATTTAATACCTTTATTTATTTTTGTAAAATTCCTGACATTGATAAAAGATGTGGCATAAATGTCAGGAAGTGCATGTTCCTGTGTTATGTCTATTTATGCAGTGACACATATATATATATGTACATAACTATATAAGTTTAAATGACAGTGATGCATCTCATTTTTGTTCATATTCTATAATAAAATAAATAAGCCGATGGAAAGGTATGAGTGATAAGCAAGATTGGTAAAGTAATTCTGGTACTAATGAAGCCTGTACACTCATAAATTGGATACTACTTTCTGGTCCAATGCAAGTATGAAAGGCTACCGATAATTGATTTTAATAGATAATTAAATGTATTGAATACATTTTATAAACATGTGTTTTTCTGATAGAGATTTTTTAAAAAAATGTAGTCAAGGCCAATCTGTTTTGAATAAATAGAAATGTGAGATACCTTCTGTGGTAGTAAATATGGATTGTGTAATGCTGCATTAAATTAAAAACAAGTTTTCCACATTTTTTATTGTATTACTTTTTGTGAGAAATACATCTTTGGGTATATGTTCGACTATAATTTTATATAGGAAGTCATCAAACTTATGAGTTGTATAATGATTTTTTTTTTCTTATAGGGTGTTCAAAAACCGTTCAAAGAAGTAATCAAGGCAAATGTTGGAGATGCACACGCTATGGGGCAGCAGCCCATCACATTTCTCAGACAAGTATTGACTCTGACTGTCTCCCCAAATCTTTTGGATGATCCAAGCTATCCAGAAGATGTCAAAAATCGTGCAAGAACCGTTCTTCAGGGTTGCAAGGGTGGCAGTGTAGGGTCGTACTCAGAGTCCGCTGGAATTGAAGTCATTCGCAAACATGTGGCACAATACATTCAAGATCGAGATGGAATACCATGCGATTATCGTAATGTAATTCTATCAAACGGAGCATCAGACGGAATCAAAGTGTGCAGATTATTTCTTTTGTAATGCAAGAAAGCCATGCAGAAAACCTTTATTGTATCACATTTTTGTTTCAGTCCTTTCTGAAGTTGTTTAACGAAAGGATAAGTGGCAAATGTTCCGGTGTCTTGATACCCATTCCTCAATACCCATTGTATTCTGCAACATTGGCAGAATTTGGCTTGGGTCAGGTGGGATATTACCTTAACGAAGACAATAAGTGGGCGTTAGATATTACAGAATTAGAGCGAGCATTGGGCGAGGCTAAAAAGACATGTAATCCTCGAGTTTTAGTCGTGATAAATCCTGGTAACCCAACAGGTCAAGTTTTGACTCGTACCAATATAGAGGATATCATTCGCTTTGCTCACAAAAATCACTTGTTCTTATTGGCCGATGAGGTTTATCAAGACAATATCTATGACAAAGGCAGTGCCTTTCATTCGTTTAAAAAGGTCATGACAGAAATGGGCGAACCATACTCTAAAATGGAACTTGCATCCTTCATGTCCATTTCGAAAGGTATCTTGATACCTCTCAATCTGTCTTTAAGTCTCACCGAATGTTTGCTAATCATGAACACAATTTGCAGGATATATGGGCGAGTGCGGTATTCGTGGCGGTTATGCGGAGATTATCAATATGGATCCACAAGTAATGGCAGTGTTACTCAAATCAATTTCAGCGATGTTATGCCCAACTGTGTTGGGTCAAATTGTTATGGACGTGGTGGTTAACCCTCCAAAGCCGCACGAGCCATCCTTTGAACTATTTCAAAAAGAAAAGAGCGAAACGTTACGATCGTTGGCGGAAAGATCAAAACTCGTCGTTGATACATTGAACAGCATACCAGGATACAAGGTAATATGATTATATTTTGAAAATAACACAGGATCTATTTAAATTGATTCAAGTGTTTTCGAGAAGTACTTCTGTCAATATGATATTATAGAAACTTTACATAAACGTGAATACAAAAATCATTCCCTTTCGGCAATTATAAAAAATGCACAACATGTCACGATTTCTTTACAGAGCATTTCAAAGTATGAAGCACTCTCAGAGAATTAGTAAATGGTTACTTTGCATATTTGTTTGTAATAAGCTGTTTAACACATTTCCTATCAGCTACTGCATATGCAGTATGTTTTTATTGTTCCATTTTCATAGGCAAAACAATTATAAAACTTATAAACATTTGCCTGCTCTACGTTTATTATGTATACAAAAATCCATTTCAAGTATTTCTAGTGTTAATATTAGTAATACAGCATTTTATTTGACAAGTATTCAAATTAAATTTATTGAGAGTATTGAGAATATGTTAATATCTTACATAAATTCATACTGTCCATGAATGTATTATTTGTATCATTTTCCTTGCTTATTAGCAATAAAAGTACCTACAAATTGATGCACCATATTTTACATAAAATGAGTTAGAATTGAATAGGCTTCGAAAGCAAATATGAGAGAAAACCTTTAACCAACTTGAAATGAAATGTTTTTATGCTCATGTTTACATTAACTTAATATTTTTATTTTAATATTTTGGTTCATAGAAGTACACTATCTATAAAAATCTGGAAAATAAGGGTTTTGTAATACTTCAATCGAACAACTCATCTTCTTTGATGTTGTTCCTTACTAAACATTAATACTATATCTTTCATACAATATCTGTTAGGTATATTATGAAATTATAGAAATACATATAAAACGTATTACATTACACGTTCCTGTTCTATACTATTCGTAAAGCTTAGCCAAAAATATTTTACGTAAAATTGAATCAACTTGATTAAAATACTATTTTTTTTCTATTGCATTTAAGGCAAATCCAGCAATGGGTGCTATGTACGTATTTCCTCGAATCGATCTCCCTAAAAAGGCGATAGAAGCTGCAAAAGCCAATGGTCAAGAACCTGATGTATTTTATGCATTCAAGCTCTTGGAGTCAACCGGAATATGCGTGATCGCGGGTTCTGGTTTTGGTCAAAAGCCAGGAACATACCACTTCCGAACCACAATATTGCCCCAGAAAGAGAAGATAAAGGTTATGCTTGATAGCCTTAAAAAATTTCATCTAAAGTTCCTGGAAGAGTATAGCTAAGGAGCGGTATTGCATTTTTAAAGAGACTGACAAAAACATCGAAATGACGTTTGTCGTTCGAAGTCAAGCGAGTATGGATTAATGCGCATTAATATACCTGTCATTGCGTATCGTTGATTACGAGTACCTGTAAATAACGCGAAACTGTAATAACGTTGATAATTCTCATCGCGTGCAAAGTGTAAAGCAGATTTTACAACGCAAAGCTACAGAAGATTATATCAATAAAAAGACATTTGATTGATTCTCGTATATTTTCGATTTTACCCGTTAAAAGATGCAAAATAAAAATGCAAGTATACATTTCACTATTTGACATTATCAGTTCTTGTACATTGCTGTATATGTTTATATGATTATGTACAATGGTATACATATATGTATATACAGTTTAACATATAGGCACGTAACTACTGGTGCGCCATAATTTAGTTAAAAGGTACGTATATATATACACATATATATCATTAATTCGACCATGGATGAAAGTAGCTTGTGTTCAGAGGTCATCGGCTAATCTCTCGATTTCCTCCACGAAGAATCTCATATCTGCCTCTGTGAGTGCGGAATTTTGCAGAACAAGCCTGAAAAAGTTTGGCTTATCCCTCAGCCGTTGATACGTCATAAGCATGGAACCCTTTCGTACCATGCGCTCTTTGACGCGTGATGCTATGCCATGTATAGCGGAGTTCCGCTCGTCCTCCTTCAGATCACGTTTGGACGGTGGCAAATACCAGAAACACACATTCGTGCACTCTGGCTCCATCACCAATATCCATCCCTCCCGCTGTCGTATGTAATCCGCAAAGTATCGAGACAGTTCAAATACGCGATCCACGTGTTTCTCGAAGCCAATCGCCCCCTTGGCTCTCCACATAAACCAGAATTTCAAAACGTCCGCCCTGCGGCCACACTGGACGTGCTTGTCCCCAGAGTCGTAGGACGTATCGTAGAACTTGTCCGATTGGAAGAGATAAGCAGCCTTTACGGCGTGTGCTGCCTGTAGCAAGCCCTCGTGTCGCAGTAAAAGCGTGGAACATTGTTGAGGCGCGGCGAGGAGCTTGTGAGGATTCCAGGTAACCGAGTCGGCCAACTCTACCCCATCCAGGAGACCACGATACGTCTTCGACATCAGCGCACCGCCGCCCCAAGCCGCGTCTACGTGAAACCAAAGTTTGTGTTTCTTGCAAACAAGCGCGATCTCCCTCAATGGATCGAATGCCCCAAGGACGGTAGTGCCGGCCGTGGCGGAGACCATGAATGGCACCGCACCCTCGTTCAGAGATCTCTCGATCTGCCTCTCGAGATCGTGCGGACACATTTTCCCCCTCTTATCCACCTTCACCAGGTAGACGTTCTTTGAGCCGATTCCCAGGAAAGATGCCATCTTCTCGATGGAATAATGCGCGTCCTCCGAGGTGAAGAGGACCATCCTAAAGCCGCCGGCTAAGCCAGTGGCCCTGATCTCGGGGAATCTGTGGTGGCGCGCGATATTGATGGCGTAGCCGTTCGCCATCGACCCGCCAGGGCAAAATATTCCTTCACCCTGGCCATTATTCCAGCCTATCCTCTTTCTCATTTCCCTCAGCACGTCCTCCTCCATTATCGTGAATACGGGTGAGACCTCGTAGGTGTAGACGGAGGGGTTCAAGGCGTCTGTCAGCCATTGGGCGACCAGACCATATGGATCCAAGCTTGAGTATAGTTGATTGACGAAATGCGGATGCCCGGTTTTTATACTGTATTTTATGATATCACGGGCAAGGGAGATGAGTGTCTCGTGGGAATTCCCCTGCTCTGTCAACCGTAAGTCCATGACGTCGCGTAGCCTGCCCGGCTCTACCCACTCGACGACTTTGCTTTTCCTCGACGTTCCCTGGAAACGATAAGCGGCACTGTGTTATAACGGCCGATACTTCATTCGAGTAGTGGAATTTTTACGCTGGCTGCTTCATTCATCGACGCGCGATAGAAAATCTCGACTAGATCTCGTTATGCTTTGCCATTGCCGTCGCGCGATATTTACGATGAATTCCTTTCACAACACTCGACAGTAATGTAATCGGCATGCGGGTTGATTAAGAGAGTATTAAATGTTGAATTGTCTTTGCATCAGCAGCGACGCGATTTTAAGCGATATTATAATTTAGAATAATCGCGCACAAACACATGGAGTACTGTAATATGGTAAGTTCTGCTGCGTGCATAGGTTCTTATTTGAATTTTGATGAATTTATCAAAAAGAATGAGTGTCCAGCATATTGTCATTGTGATTTCTTGAACGGATATAATATATTTGGTGGAAATAAATGTTCTACATGTGGCCAAGCGCGAATTTTAGCTGTAAGATATCAAAGATCTGCATTATATCTATATTGCGTACTAAACGTAATTTTCGATCTGTAATAGTTCGTTGTGTTGTTGGAGAAGCCCCCAATTTCTACTTAGTGAGACAGTATTCAATTTTCTGTCGTTTCTATTTAGATCACGCTTTACATGATAAGAATTTGATTCCTTGCAAAGTTTCACTTTTTATTAGCGTAATAAAACGTGTATGTTCTTTGAAGCCGGAAAAATTTTATATTACTCGCATTGCAGTTAGAAAAATTTATATTAAAAATCTATAAGGATATATAAAGCGTGTTATACTAGGAAATTAAAGAAAAAGTTGATGATATGTGTGTCGTATATTCTGCTAACAAATATTAGTTTGTGAAATAATTACTCTAAGAAAAAAGCAAGCAACTCAACTAGTTTTTAAACGATACAAGAGCTAATCATTTCAGTTTTATTCAGGTTCGTCTAAAAGATGAATAACAAAAACCAATTTATAATGTAATCCTATTCCTCTATGTGTAATATATGGCCATCATCTTCCTTCATTACATTCAAAAACGTACTTTCTGTTCATCTGCTTGTGTGTTATAAATATATTAATAGTTTTCCACGTGGCCTAATCAATAATTTTACAAATTAATAGAAAGAGATTTGCGTGTATGATTTGTAAACTAACATGACATCGTTCATTAATCATCAAAGTCATACAGATTATATCGGAAGAACTTGAGGAAAAATGTAATAAATATACATTCCTTAATCTCCTAATGCTTTGACAGAACATACGTATACTAACGTTTGCGACGATCACGTAAAACCATCTGTGACAAATGTCATTAAAGACTGCTACAGTGAACAATCGATAAACCGGATAATTTGCAAGAAGTTGGAAGTTTTTTGGTGCGCCGTTTTTACACAAGAACAGTATAGGTCATTGAAGTTAGCAAAATTACACCATCAAAGTAAAACTTATTCCTATAACTAAATATATTCTTAATTTTTATCCGCTTCAATACATTAACTATAATTTTCTGATTTAGATGTAGTAATATTGTTCTTGACCCTGATTTTTTCACGGTGATAAAATAGCAAGTAGAAAAAATTTGAATAGAATATCACGGGGCGACAAAAAATAACAGCATGAATGGAATGCGGTGCACCTAAAAAGTTATTCTGCGCCCCTAGTACCTTATTTAAAATTTGTCGCAGGCACATAACGAAGTAGAAAATAGTAATTAGGCATTATTTTATTACACCTTGCCTACTAATGAGAAAAATATAAAACAACAGAAGTGGTTAATTCACGGTATACCGAAAATGGTTTAAATTATTTTCAAAATGATACCAATAAAGCAAATCATTTGACCAAATTGTTCATCAAAGACGAAAACACCAATCTGCCTGCAGGGTAAATATTGCGCGTAACAAAAATTAATTTAAATTAATTTCAAACTACTTAATAATAATGAAATAAATCATTTTACAATATGTTTAATACAAATGACAAAAATGTCGATCAGCCTAAGCGGTTCATTCAGCTTACATCGAAAACGCGGCAGGAACAATGTTAACCGACAGTATCACTGCTCGCTCATCCTGGCATAATCAACGATATCAATGATCGAGCCCACGGTGTAATCATCGGCAATCCGATACGGGAGCATGCGGTAGGAGCGTGCTAGTTTACGTCTACCTCACTACTTATGCGCGCTGGCATACATGACGACATTATCGATTACTCCATCTGAATATGTCTTATCCGTATGAGAAATCGGACACAGCAGCCGTAAGGCAAAAAAAGGAAAAATGGATGGACGACATGCAATCTTACCTCGAAAACCGCCTCGTTCAGTAGTACTTCGAAGAAGTCCCTAAAGAACTTCTCGTGTTCACCCCGAACCGGCAGGCTACGATACGAGGGCACCTGCCCTTCGTCGATGCCCGCCTTTTTATTCGAACTTCGCAGCTCATTTGGCCGATTCTCCAATTCCCCGACGGCAACAGGGCCGTTTTTCAGGCCATTCGACACGCACTTCTTCTCGGACATGTCCTTCGTAACTGACACTAATACTGTGCGTTTCGGGGGCTTACACGATGTATCCTCGTCCCCAAGCATGGCTTGGCACAAGGCTTTCCTCGATCTAGTCCTGCGGCAACAGTCACGGCTTCCTTTATATATATTTAAGTCGGCAGCCCAAGGACAAGATCGTTGTCTCCCTCTATGACGACGAGCTACAGCCACGCAGGTTCGGCTTCATTTTCCGCGGAAGGTTTCTCGGTACACGACCACTTCCCTCTTCCTGTATTAGCGCTAAATCCTCGTACCAATTCAGGCCTCGGTTAGACTCCGCCGTTGCAAGGTATTTTCATAGGGTTTGATAAGGCGCGAGCCTGAATCAACCGCTGCACTTCGTGCTCCCTCTGAATTTGAGCCCTCATTTTACATCCACATATATATGTACATAAGAACCTTGAAATCCCACCGAATTTTAATCTCAAGAGATACGCGTGGCATGATGCTATCAGTATTACCAAGACATCGTCGTTTCTTCGATTTAAGGAAATTTCTGTTCTACGACCGAAGTCCAGTCCGGCTCGCTCCTCGAGAGATAGGTCCGCGAAACTGAGCCATCCGTTGAATTTCGTGGGCGATCAAAGTGTTTGAAATTAGAGAGTTCGAGAGTATCGTGTTAGAACCGTGAAATATATCTTGGGATGCGCTCGAAAAATTCACAGAACGTCGATACTTCGTAGAGCTACGCCTCTTTCAAGCTGTCCGTGGTATTATTTCTCGTGAACTCTTGATCATTTGCGTGAAAGTCATTATTGGGATACGCAGAAAATGTACGTATCGCTCGTATATTTGTCACACGCTGGTTTTGCGTGCGTTTTAAGAGATCAGTCTTCCGGGAAATCGTCGAAACGGGTATCTTCACATAAGCTGGAACGACACGAGGATGCAGATTACAATAACGTAAAAAAAAGTAATACGCAGTAAAAATCGAAATGAGCCATTCCAGCTACTATCACGTGTACAGGCAATCGCAGAGCTGGAAGAGCAGAACACGTAGTATAATGCTATTCGGTATGAGGCGTCGAAAGCAACTATCTCTGACTTTAATGGCCAGTTAACACCTAAATTAGTTTTGCGAAATAACGATATTTGTTTTTTACCTTTTTTTCGTTTAGCTTTTTACGATGTAGGAAATATAAGGCGTTCTCCCTCTCTTATTTCATATACGAAAGAAAAAGATGTTTCCTTAACAATCTCCAATATTAGATAGGATGTAGGCATGCACAAAAAGTGCTCAGTGAGTGCGTGTATACGTTACATACTTTACAATTCGAAGATTCAAGTACATTACGGAAATATAATTCTACTGATCGTCGAAAATGCTTGAAAATTTCTACTAAAATGATATAAAAAGGTAATAAATACACATGAGAAAAAGCGGCTTATCCATCCAAAATATCCCATTCATCACGACAGCCGAAAGTCTGTACAGTTTTTGTAACGCTTGCATTTGTCAATCATCGATACTAATTCTGGGCACCGCTGTCTCCTTTACTTATCTGCTCTCCTGCGCATACTGCTTAGTTACATAATCCCGTGTTACGTTGAGTGACCACGAGTAATTGAGCAAGTATGAAGTTTGGGTCGAACGTACCTTGACACTCTTACACTTTATTGTATTGTATATTTCAAGGAATTCCATGGGAAAGCTGCCAGGATATAAAGTAGTATCCAAGAAACTAGTAACACCATATGAAGCATTATGAACCCTTTTGCGGTACTTTGACAGTCCAGTACGCCGAAGTGCCGTCACTGAATGGAAGCACGCGCTAAAAATGTGCACAGTGCGCGTGGTTTTTGTATACATGTTTTTCTAAGTCTTAGATAACAACTGTGTTTAATAAAACAATCATTAGTCTAATATAACAAGTATAGTTTACATTCTTAATATGAAAAAACCTACGCGAAATTATATTAGTTATCCTAAAAACATTAGGCAATTTTAGGTATTTATACATTTACAAGACTTTACGTTTAAATGTTTAATATAATTAATAACGTAACGTTAAATTAGTAATATAATTCCGTATATGCTTTAAAACAAGGATCTATACATAAGCCAATATTACAATTTTTTACCCTCATATCGTGATTCCGATCTTTTATTATATTTACGGCAAACTATCCATCTTCGACTTCGGTTTTTACCTTTTGGTATGTGCAATGAGGGAAGAAGAAAGAGTTTATCATCGATCGCAGGTGTCACTTACATACACATCATATGGATTCCGGATGTATGCGATGCTCGTGCTCATAGGTCGTCGCTTAGATGCCGAATATATCGAGCGCTCGAAGCGAAAGGGTTAATGGCTTACCAGATATGCTCAAGCAGTTATGTTATTCATCTTGTAAATCGTATATTTCTGGATTCACAGCAATTTTTTTTCAAATTGAGAGAGCAATAGTTAACGGACTTTGTTTGGGTATGTATACATAAATAAAAGCATAAGTTGCATTGTACGGAGTAAACAGTGACAGCAGCTATATTACAGCGCTAAGAAAAATTTTAAACGGTTCCAAAAGTCAGTAGCAAGATGTAATTGACGATTATAGGAATTATGTAAACGTTACTCACGTAGCTACCTAGCGGTTTGATATCAACAAAAAAGTCCTGTGATTAAATACAGTGACTCAGACGTGGCTAGAGATTTGATATGAATGAATAGTTTTCAAATGTCCATGTTTTTATTTATGGATATTTAAAGAACTTGTAAGTATTAAATCTGCACAAGAAACTGCGCCCCGTCGATACATTTGTAATCAAATAAACGTATTTATAAGAGCCAAATGCGCATTACTAGAATAAAATGTTTTTTAAATCCACTTCAAAGTTAAGCTTCATTCATTTCAATCCATTTCAAATTAAAACTTGAACGATCAAGGATATCTTTCTCAAGAATAATAAATACTTCCCCCTTATCTTTTTTGTCGTAGAAAGAGTGCCTTGGAATAGATAACTGCAATATGAATGACGCAGTAAAACATCACGTACTTTCCAAGAATTTAATGAGCCCCGTGAACTATCACATATCGTTCGTTTAACGTAATATTCCTTCCCACTACGAACATATATAGCGCTACTAGTTAGACATTCTTTGTAGGATATATTCGAAGATTTTGCGATTTTGTACAGCATTCATCGATCATGATTTTTCTAGTTTGTATATATACTATATATTTAAGAAACTATTTTCGTATAAATTGATCGACTTCATGTTGTTTTTAAAAATCAAATAATCAATGATTCTATCCTAATAAAAGTCTAATCCTCCTAACAAGGGAATAAACATAAACTACACGTACATTTCAAAATATATTACAGTAAAATATATACTTGGGATGTAAATTGCAGCTTTAAAATCAAATATTACAGTGTGTATTAATAAAATAGCGCGGTTGCAAAATGAATAGTATTATCTCTCAATACTGCTAATCCTATAAATAGTTCGTAGACCTGCGTCTTCACTTTTATTCACAAGTTTTTTTTATATCATCATAAATCACCTTTCGTCGTTCAAGAGATAAGATTTATAATGATTTTGTAATACTGCAAGATCACACGGCAATCACGTGCGTGAAATCAAAATCTATCAAATCTACCTACTTCTGCATACATCGGTTTTTATTTTTTTGATATCTTTTATATACACAAAGAAATTTGTATATATGAACGTAAAGCCAATCTTGATGACAAGATACGTTTATAATATGGACCAGTTAGGAATCTGAAAAAATCTGCATGACACTCATTAAGAATTCTTTCGCGTTGCGTATAAAACAACACGTTTGCCTACTTCTCAATACTTGGCTACAGTTGTATTTATTTTTATCACAGCTGTAAGTACTTTCATTATCACGGATGAAATACGTGGACTGCTCATTACCTTTGATTATCTATCTTAGATACATTTTTAAATAATACGTTTTATTCAGATGTTACATCTAAAAATGCTAATTCTGTGGATTGCACGAATTTAGATATCTTTAACATTGAAGTAGCTAACGGTGTCTGAGATTTTTGCACTAAAAATGTTATTATCGTTATTATACATACTTTGAATGAATAGTTCATTGTCGATCGATGAAAGGTTTGATATTGAGTTAAGATCCGATCTCACTCAATGTCGTTTATCTGATATTAATCGAGCGAATTTCATAAGTGACATCGTACATCATTATCTTTCATACGGAAATCTCAAATCGAATTTGCTATTGTCATGATTTACCCAGCTGATACCTAAGATTTACATATGCACCGTCATTATGCAAAAACTTTAATTAGCAGCTTATTGAATGTCGATCTTAACAATTTTACATACATACAGATAGAGAGAGCTTGTTTAGAAAGTATTAAACCAAGGACAACCTCTATATAATCACTTATGAAGTTCCGCGAATGTGTTGGATTGCGAGATCTAGAAATCCAGCATCTGACAGGCGTATAAACATTACCGTAAGAATATTTGGATGCGCTTAAATCAGAACAAAATAATACCTTTCAATAATAACTTTAACCCTGCCAATGTTTGTTACGTTAAATGGCACGTTAATAAACGTCTAAATAACAAATGGGGGTTGTGTGGGAGTTATAGTTAGCACGCAAGATCGTATTTTACCTTGTTTGATAATCCGACAGAGATACATACTAATAAAACGTACATGCATATTTTTCATACCTTAGATATGGTATCTATACAATGTTTACATTTAACCCCTTGCTTTACGATTTAAATTCTAGTGGCGCGAGCCATAAGTGACTACAAGGTCGGTCACACGTCAAGCCATTCACAGTTTGATTGAGCGTTCGAAGTTATGCAAATCATAGTCGTCGCATGATTTGTAAATACATGTATAAAGTAAATAATTAAAAACAAGTTATCATTAAATAATAAATATACATTGTTTTAAAGTGAATAATAAATTAATAATATTTTTACTTTTATTTATAAACAAGCAGATATTGAAGAGTATCATCGTCTTAATCCATCATATGCCAAACTCTAATACAAATTTACATAATGCATTAATTAATTAATTTCCTACAGTAAGTTAATTAGAGAAAAAAATATTTGTATTAAGCTTGTAACTGTTATACCAGTCAGTACAACACTTAGTTACAACAATCAAAACTGAAAGTTCCCCTGCTTAGGTAGAAATAAATAAAAAAAACAAGCGTCCCAAAAAAGGGACAAAGGTAACTAATGAGTTAATAAAGTTTACAAAAATTTAATAGGTGCGAATGCGAGGCAGGAAATTCATTGTATGTCACTTGTAATCCGATCAGCTCTTAACATCTTTGATATGACTTATTCATATTTTGCCCAGTCGACGCAAACGGTTCTGACACGAAATAGTATCCTAAGTGGTTAAAACAACTGCAGGTAATAAATATATTAACTTTCCGCCCTGTCTTTACGGGGTACAGGATGCACCTCGTTTCTCTTACACCCACTATCCTTTTTCGCCCCACAACGGAGGTATAATGTGGATCCCGATCCTGATATAACTCCCCTCACCATAGTCCAGTCTGACAGACCGTTTTACACGCCACCCCCACGCTTTCCTCGCGAACCTATTCCCCCGCTGCTACTATTCTTTTTTATTTGCTAAAATCATGACAGATATTAATCGCGGATATTAAGCTGTTAAGTGCGGAATTTCGTTTTGAGAATTCCCCACAAAGTGCGGAATTTAAATTAAGCAATGACTAGTATACACGTCGAACGCAAAGCAAGTGGCCGTACAATAAATGAAAAACTAATGAAAAACAAAGAAGGAGTACATTTTTATTGAATAAAAAATGAACAATTTATTTCTGAAAAGTTTATTGTTATTGTAAACTTAAAAATTGTCAAAAAATAATAAAATGCATAAAGAAGAAAAATTAAAGAAAGAAAATAATTTTAAGAATTTCAATGGATTTTGGTGTGATATTTTCCGAAATACGGTAACACACAAAATGATACTTTACGGGTCGTACACCAATATCTTGACTTATGGATTCCTTTTTTTGAACAGACGGTACATCTTCGGAGGGAAAATAAAATTAGGGAAATGTTTTCCGATGAGTGTGTAAGTTTTGTGGATGTAGATGGTCGACCAATTAGAAAAATTTGTGCTTGCTGAATTAAACCACCCCCCTCCATATAAAATACATAGCAGTTGTATTGGTAATGCGAAGGAGACATACCACCAAATAGTATTCTTATTACATTTTATTAAACTTTTAAGTTTTACAGTCAATGGTAATTTTTCATTTTACAGGCCAAGAATACACGTCAATCGCACCGCAGTAGAGATTTGGTCCGACGTGTATACACATCAAACGTGTTTATCTGGCTAAAACACATTGTTAATTAACATAATCCCTCAAATAATTGTTTCCAGATTAAGAATGCAGTTGCGTTAACACATTTATTTTCAACAACATAATATCGCAGTGCCTATCATACCTTGTCACATAGGTGATTCGATTAGATTGTATAACACATATTGTGCTTTTTAGCACTGAACTATTCTGCACAAAAAACTAGACATCGTGTTTAGGACACGCTTAATGACCGTACTAAAGCCGAAGAATCAGTTCCGTTCCGCTCTAATTATTTTCTCAACTGCTGAGCTCGCACGTAAACTGGTTTGTCCAAAAATTTCAAGGTGATATATGATTATGTAGCGTGAGCAATCGTACTGATAGACAATGTTCGTGACCAGTATCAGGCAAATCCCGCCAGTTTTTTTCAATTTGCGTATTGCCTACAGACAAGTGTATCGCATAATTTTGTATGGAGATTCGAAGATCAATGCAGCTACAATACCGGTGGTAATAAGCGACTAAAATATAGACTGTCCAAATCGATAGAATACAGGTTGTCTGACAATTTCTTCCGCAACTCTCCCCAAATTTTTTCGATGAAATACTTCACAGGAATAACTTACACTTTTGCATGTGTACATTTTTTCACTGTACATAATTACATGTTTTAAATACAAGCCCAAAACCAGAAAGAAATATTTTTAATAATGTCAATATAATTTCAATTTGCGTAAATTAATTCAAAGATTAGAAAGAACTAATAAGTATACGATAGATGTTATTAATGATAATGTCACTAATGCTTTACTTTTTTAAATGTTACTGACGGTTCTTGGTACTAGCAGGTGATCGCGAAACATTTACTGCAACGAAGATCACCTTCTCAAGGAAACTAGTGTCCTGTCCTCGGTGCCAGGGGTTCTGTGTGTTAGTGCTATTGCAGACTCATCGCAGAGAATGTATACTGTCCGTCAGTTAACTGCTGCAGTCGGTAGTTTCCCGTTTTACGCGGAATTTTTTTTGCCATCGACCTCCATGCGAACCTACTTTCCTAAGCATTAACTTCCTGCCTAGTTCCGGTGTTTCATCGTTTCCCTCGGAACAGAATATATCTCGTAATGCACATTTAAATCTGTAGCAACGTCCAAACTTTAATATTACCCGACATTCGTGTATTTATTTAAACATTTATAATCCAATTCATGTCAAAAACATCACCTTGATATATTATCAAAGTGCAAAAATGTAGACAATGCAGCGGTATGCAAAACCGGAGTAAAAACTGCTTCAATCGCGTATTCTCCACTTTTTGGTTCGGGCATGAAAATATGCCAATAAGATTAAGGGAAACCACTTCACTTCCTCTTCGTTTCCCTAATCGGTATACTTTCCGCGTATAGAGTGCGTCGTCCATTACTCCGTGGATTTTCCCGATAGAAGGCAGAGAGCCTGTTGCTAGGAGGGCGAAACGGTTGGGATTTCATCGGTTACAGTAGGTTCTACAGGCATCGTCTATCCAGCCGATGTGACCTGTCCACCCCTATAGGTCCTTGATCCGGAAATATGCTTCGCGTTTGAGGCAATTATCTTCATTAACGATGGCACCGCGGCGACCAGAATCGGATACGCTTATTTCGTTCGTGCCTTTGATCGTCGCGACACCGGCGTGTCAAACACAAAGTAATAAATGACGTTGAAATTCCTAACAAAGGACGATTTCAAGAGGTGAAATATATCATCGAATAATATAGGATAAATCTACAAATGTATCATGTGTAAACAATATTTATGATTGACAAGATGTAGAAAAATTTAAATAAAAATAATTTACTATGCAAATAAATTATAGCGAAAAGAAAACCTAGAAAAATTACGAATGACATTATAACTTTGGTGATAAATAAGTTAATTTTGGTTTCAGATCCGGTTGTGGCCGGTTTTCGATAGCTTTATCGAGAATGCTTTGAGCATTATAAATGAAAAGAAAGAAATGGAACATTTCATTATAAAAGGAAAAAAAAATTAAAACAGTATTGTATTAACGAATGAAATGATTTTATAATTCCAGGCCTTCTAAAAGTCTGCTGCAGTCTTTATAAATAGAATTTTTAATTAATCGGCATATTAAATTTAACTCATCAGCTAGAATTAAGTTTGTTTCTTAAATAGAAACTTGAAAAATACTGTTATGATCGTTTTAAAGAAGAATATTAATTTGGTTTATAATTTAAAAATATGATTCTTTTTTATTTTTATTATTTTCGATATAAGTAATCGCATCATGAAATTTTTACACGCATATCTAAGCTAAATATTGCGTTCGTTTTATTTTAAAGTAATACTGTTCAGTTGGTCGGGAAAGAAATTATTAACCTCGTCAACTCTTTGATGCACGTTATTTGTAATTAAATTTTTTTTTTGCTCTGGTATATATTATCAAGTTTAAATCCGATTATCATAAAACTTCCATTTTTTTATTTGCCTCTTTTTGTTGTATTTCTAAATGAATTGTATAAATATCAATTGCATTGTAACATAATTAGCCTCTTAGTTTAACCTCCTACAAAAGGCTTTATACAATATAATCTGTAAACGAAAACATGGAAAATAATTAAAGTATTGTAATTTAACCATTGAGTTACACCATAACTTTTAAATCAACTATGATAATTTCTTCAGATTGGCAGAATAGTAGATACCACTTTATAAGCAGTTTATTACTAATTTACCAAAATTAGACTTGATTTCCATTATTTTAATACGTTTTGTTTGATTTGTTATTAATATTTTTGTGAGTTTAATGAACCGAAACAAATTTGGTATTTACATATTTACAATCATTATATGCGTTCTATTACGCAATCAAATAACTGTCAATATACATGACGATTATCAAACTGGGTTTTTTTGACGAGATAACTAGTGATAATCTGGAACAAAAGTCTAGTATATAATCTATAGAATAATATTGGTGTCAAGCGTACGTAGATGAAAATTTCCAACTTCTGCATTGATATACTAGCCGTGGCGAGAGCTCCACGAAGACGTGCTGACGCGTCATATACGTCATATCATCCCTCCCAGGGCTGCATCGAAGAGAATTCTAACTTATGAAAAATTGCTTGCGCGTACAATGTTGCGAGATTCAATATCTAAAGTAACACAATTTATGTTGTCTATTTCTATACGCCAATATTGTGAAATAAACTTATGTTCCACTACTGAGATACATTCAAACAACGAGCACAATGTTCTGTTAAGTAAGGTCCAGATGCCTTCTTCTGTGCATATTTTTTTAACTATTTTTATTTATTTAGTCAGCCACAATCATCTACAACTTCCAAGTCAACTACGCTCAATGATTTATTGTAAAGTTACGACTATAATAGGTACAATTGTCAGTAATTTTAGCTCGATAAAATGAAAATTTGCGTTATAATTATGTACAAAGAAATACGTTATATATAGCAGAAAAAATAGTGCTTCCTAAAGTGTTATATTTGCAATGATCTTGCCAGCAGCGACGATGAGGGTGATGTCACCAATAATAATAACATTAATTCAACAGAGTTAGAATTCATTAGTGACAGTGAATTACTAAGTAATTCAGTGTTTATCAAACCCGATTTTTTTTTATCATGCAAATCTAATCCAATTTTGTTTCATCAAAGTACGAACAGAACGTTATGAGCTGAAAGAATTTTCAACTAACACAGAACGTTGAATTGGTGTGCTATTGCCGCATATTGATCAAAGTTTGTCTCTAAGTGGAGAAAATGATTGTTGAATAAGCTGTGCTTTCTCGTTGCTTAATCATTACAATTTATAATGTTTGATATATTCATAAAGAAAGAAATTATAACAAAAGATTGTTTTCTTTTTATTTGTGCACTTCTTATATTTAAAAAACAAGTAGCGTCAATTTTAGTGTATCAATGAATACATTTTCTGATTTAAACGTATTTTAGAATAATTCAAATTCGAATTTCTCTTCGCAACATCTACGCATTCCTGGAAAAACAAATGGCTGGATTCGTCCCTATTTACAATGACGCGGGTGACGACGTCACGCCAAAATGTTACGTAGGTCCTCAGGTCCCGTTACGTGACGTTACACTTTCCACCATGAAGGTCAGCTTGTGTATGACATTACGTGCTGTGACGTCGCGAAATCGGGATACTTCGTCGGACAGGATAACAGGAACTCACAGGAGCACGTCCTATTTCCCGCCCCAGCACATTCACCACCGACCTGTAATCCCTTGTCCTATAATGCTATGGGAGGGCACTTATAAGATTTACGGAAAATAAAAATCACAAAAGGGTTTATAGCCTTGAGTCGAGCAAGCAACAATCCCTTAGAGGAGGGACAATCCTTTATTACGACGTTTGATCCATTTGGTGGAGGACCTTTTGGAGTATAAAGAAAAGTACTTGATCAGACGAAACGCAAATGCTTTTGGGATGCATAATCATCCGCAAACCAGGAAAACAAAATGTTGTTTATTATCCATAAAGAAGACATAAATAAAACGCATTTCTTGTATAAACGAACGATACATAGTGAGACTATATTGGGTACAGGTCGGATCCTCGCTCAGGAAAAAATGGTTATGGAGTGGGACGCGAGTGTCGATTGACTTACTGGGGAATATCGGCAACCCAAACAGTGATTTTTTAATCTTTGCTGATTAAAGGCTCCTGATAAAAGCATTTCTCGTTTTACTAAATTAAGATAAAAGTACCAGTAGTTGACACTAAGGATTTTTTTTGTCTATTCGTTGAAATAGCTCAGGTTCACTTTAGGGAAAATTTATGATTAGTAGTCGCTGCACAAACTATTTTTCTATTACATTATGACAAGTATTCATTTTTGATGGCGGTTGTAAACATTCTTCTTTTAACCTAAAATTTGATTCAATAGTTAACACCCAGCAAAACAATAAAATTAGTAATTGACATGTTTTTGTTTCAGTGATTGATATAGAGAGAAAAACCAATAAATGAACTAGTTTGATAATGTTAATAATACAAATTTGCAATACTTACATTCTATCCAAATCCGCGATTAGCGATTAGCGATTTATATAATACAAGAAAATACGCAAAAATGGTGAGAGTCGCGCATGAGTTCTATGCGACTATGTGCAGTAGTTTGTACTTAAGCTGCTGAAGAGCGACGCTATATAGACTGATAAGGTTTGATATATTCCAGTTTGTGATTTCCTTATTTATTGACCTTTTTTGAAAAAATGTCAAGTACTGGTACAACGTCAACTACTGGTGTTTTTCCCTTACTTCAATAAATTTACGTGTTGATACACAGTAAATTACTAAATGTCTTGCCACTGGACCAAAGTAAAGGACGTGCCTATATCGGTTTTCAGAGATACAAATGAATCCCACGGGTTAATTTTATAAATGCGTCCCCATCGCGTCGCGACCTATTTATCGCGTTTGTTAGTTTTGGCCGCATTCGCAGCCATGACCAAATTGTCAGAGGAGGCAACGCGTGAGTGACTTAAATTATAGTTCACCTTCTACAATCTACTCCGATTTATGAGTAACGTAGCATTTGTACAGTCTGCCTCAAGACAGCTATCGTTTCCTCCCAGATAAATAGATAATTACAAATCAAAAACCCATTTCATGAATCTATCTTATTTAAGTAAAATCTTTTACTTTTGCTTTTATGATGTAAATTTATATAGGATATAAAAACACATTACGGCCGGATGAGAAATTTTGGGAATATCTATAAGAAATTTGGGTTATGGAACCCTGTATAACTCGCAGTGATTTTCAACTCATGTTTCACGGATGTCCTTTGACTGATATTATTCTGTGTGAACTATTCTAATAACTCAATGAACTACTCCGTAATCGTCGAGTGAACAGCTGTTATTTATGCTCAGTATTATTCTTCTTTTTATAATATGAGGTTGCAGGGAAATGAAAGTTAATCCTCTATAACTCTTGGTAACTTTGAAGTGACATTTCGTTTACGTGTCTTATTCTATGTCAGCTATTATTTTGTTTTCAAGATTCATACTTTATTTTATGTCTAAATAGCTCTCATCATTTGTCAAGAGATTTACTGTTTGTATTAATCTTTCTTCATTCCCTTCATAGACTCGAGATTACACAGAAATCAATATCAAAATGAGATCAGAATGGTGAAATCTAAAAACAATGTTAGTTATGGAGGGTTAAAGTGTTACTAGAGCGGCAAAATTTCAAACAAGCTTTTGTCATTGAGGATTAAGCTCAAAACCAAATTAGTCAATGTTTTATGTACTTGTTTTCTTTGTGCCGATTAAGCCTAGATCAAATATCTTCCGAAAAATACAAACAAATGTGATATATTGACTTTTAACGTGACGTGTTGTTTAAATGATGCGTTATTGTCAAAACCCATTATCGAGACAGGATTAATTATTCGTACACCACAACAAAGTAATGAAAGTTCTTTCAAAATGCTTTGAAAATTCTTTAAAAATCATCATCAAGTTTGACAATTTTCATAAATAATTACGGATCGACCATTTTGACCGCTTCAGTAGTTCCAATGTTAAAAAAAACAGCTCTGATTTTTCAGCAGGCATTTGGGAGATTTTCCCTTCGACATATAGTTTCAATGTGAATTATACGAAACAAGTGAAATTTCTATGACGTAACGATTTACCTCTTTGCCTTACAACAATGACTATAACGAACCCTTGTTTTGTAACAAAGATTATAATCGATTCCTTGCCTTCTAACACGCTGCACCAGTATATTGTACCGCAAATTTAAATATAAATGCAGATCGTTCTAAAAAAATCCAAGCAAGAATAATGACTGAGTCGATATATGTACACGATTTAATAAAATATTCTATTTAATGTTATAAGAGTTGGGTGAAGCAAGCCTTATCGACGGCAGCAGGAGGAGTGGACGCTTCCGCATGGCCTTGAGGCCTTCCAATGTAATGCTTGGTAATGCGCCATTCATGAGAAACGGACATGCTAGAGTATGCTGGTGTAGTGAATAGAGGCTCGGACTCCCACACGGGAAACCAGGGTTCAAATCTCGCCCATCACTTCTGGTTTTTTCATGTGATATGTATACTGTTACTCTGGTCGTTTGGAATCCACCTTATACAATAGGTCTTAGGCCAAATGACCTTAGCAGTTGGTGTGAAAAATGATTTACATGAAAAAAAAACAGATACGCTACTAATAAACGTTGAGGCTGAAAAATGCGTGCTGGCTCAAAAGTGCGCCAGTAGTGTTATGTGAACTGGAGAGTAGACCAGAAGCAATTTATTGGATTATTTTTGTTTTTATATTTTGTTATTTTATTGTTGCTCTTTGTTTTTGTTGTTATTCTCAATTCCTTGTTATTATTAAATGTTATTGCTTTTATAATTGGACATTGTTGATTTCCTTATTTTCTGTTATTGTTATTCTCCCTTATAATATAATTTAATAAACTGTTAAATATTTAGTGGTTAATAGCAGCAATGTTTGAATTGTTCTGATGATAATAAACTACTGTTATGGTGAAAATATTCGTAAAATAAACTCAAGTTAATGCTTTGCCAACAAATGTATCAAAATAAGCTGTACGTGTCGTGAGTTTTGAGGAGAAGGAGAAAGTTTGAATTGGTCCCAAAATTGAAGTTTTGGAAAATTGCATTTGAATTAGACGAAGCAAAAAATATTTTGAATAAAAAGATACGATAAGATTATAATAAATTATACACGAACCATGTCATTACAAAGATCATTACAATATTTCGACAAATTTAAATAAACATTCTTTACTGTATTAAGAAACATAGGTACATATATTTATAAAAAAATTAAAAGTATTATTCTAATTTCCAACATACTTAAATTACTTTTGGTTTTATATCTCTAAATGATTTTTAATAATACTTTATCGAAAGCATTTTGTGTATCAAAAATATTTAAATACATTAATAAAAACCTTAACCACAAAAAAAAATAAAAAATAAGAAAAATTTTATATTAAACACATCAATCATTCTGTAGTCTCAGGTTTTATATAAATTTGGTTTTGTTTGTAACGACAGAATTTTTAATTATACAGTTTATTAGATTTTACTTTAGTCAAGATCAGTTTTCTTACGGACTATATGATTATTTCTTATTTCTAACTTAACTCTAAATACACACTTAAGTTACTACGACAAACATTAATTGTGAATAAAAGATACACTTCTAGTCTTCCAAGAAAACGATCAAATGTATAATTAAAATAGACATACATGAAACATTGTTACAATTTTTTTGTTGATTACGTATCTATCAATTTACATACGAATCGATTACTTACCAAATCACCTACAAATTGAATTCGTTATCTTTAATCTTATGCATCAGAATCGATTACAAAACGAAACTGTAAAAAAAAAAGAGAAAAGTCCAACATAATTACTATTGATAAGGTTAATTGTTGACTTTATGTCGCTGAATAAAAAAATCATATATCTGAATTCTTATAAATGTTGCAATTGTCTTATCGTAACCATTTTCTTTAAATCGTTTATTACTCAATGGATAATATTCTCTATTATTTAATGATGTTACAATTATCTATTAAGAAAATATGTATTAAGTACCAGGAATTAAGCATGAATCGAGCGGTTAGCACTAAAATTTTCAAGAAATAAAAAATGCCGAAAATACCACATTGACAAAAAAAGTTTCAAAATCTTAAACTTTATGTGCTACTAAAATATTACACAAAACGTCGTACTTTCTACATACGAACTCGTTTGTACATCACAGATATGATAATTATATCAAAAGAGTGCTGTTTAAACATCACAAAAATGCGATTAAGTAGCGTTAGAACAGTTATCAAAGAGAGTTACTCTTCTTTTATATCTTAGCTCAACGCTTATCATCAAACTGATATGTAATAACGGATATAATATCTTCAGTATTATAAGCTCATCAATCTTTTTGAAAAAGTCTATCTTTTCAATTAATACGAAATTCATTTCATTCATATTCGGAAGATGAGACTATTACATTACAAGAAAACTACTACATTTCTTCCATCAAGTATCATAAAATGTTATGTATGAAAGTGTATATTAGAATTTATTATTTTGATCGAGTTACCAAGATTGAATTGATATCCGACTTATGCATAAAGTAAAGATTTTATCACATTTAAGAATAACCTACAAGATCTGGTAATTCCATAAGATCAAATAAAAAGATATACATTAATTTGTCTAAAAAATTGAGGTAACTTGACTTTTCTATAAAAGAAAGAGGCGAAGAACAATTTCTTATTCTTATATTGCATTATCGACAACGTAAAAACATTCGCGGCCATCGTCAAGATAAACGCCATGTATATATGTATATTTATTAAAAATTTGCGCTTTATATATGGCTTTAAATTTATCAATGGTACCCGTTCTCAGTTAGAATCTACGACAGTTATTAATAAATATGACAAACGGTTATGTATCTGAAAAAAAACGCTTCTGATAGTCCTCAAAAACTAAATACAAATAGGATTCGTGGATACATGGACACCGAAAGCAAAATTTAATGTTGACTTCTAGAACATTTTTATTGTAAAGCAATTTTCTAAGATATCGAAAATATCATGTTTATATTACTTGTGAGTAAAACATATCATATATTCAAATTTATAGTTTAGAATTGATCAAACGTTTTCGTTGTTTACGGGAAACTTGCGTAATATCGATATATTAATGTAAATTAAATTTACCTTGACACGTGTGGGTATTGTTACATTAATAAATTAATCATAAAATAAATTGATGCAGTACTTGAGAAATGATTTAAAACAAAAGAATTTTAAGTACAGCTAAAATCAATCTCAGCTGTCTCTTTATCGTTTAAGATAATCAAATTGGATTCATCGTCGGGATCGAATTCAATATCTTCTAAATTGATTTCCGGCGCAGCTCTGGGCTCTCTTGGTTTTGCGCGCGGTGCTGCTTGCATTAGACAGGCTTCTATACTCTCTCTGACTGTTCTCTCCTCAGCGCTTCCGTTGACTTTAAAAGCAGATTCACCCGCATACTGCATCATGGCTGGCATATTATCCTGATACTCCTGTATCTACACATTCAACAAGTGTTAAGATAATAACGTATATATCTGGTTTTTCTGATAGTTCATTAACACTCTATAACCGACATTTCTTAAATATATCCATATTCTAATCGGACTATTATCCCCTAGAGGAAAATAAAAAAGTTAGATATAAGTAATGCATCGCTGAACAATCAGTGAGTAAAATTTGAATTTACAGTAATGTACGAATCGGGAAAGAAATAATAACTTTTATGGGCACACTGACATAACTTTATGAGCAACCTTTAGGACAAGCATAGTCCTGTAAAGCATCTCATAGGCATGGAGACCGGAGTGGTATTCCTGCCTAAGAGCGGAACGATAAAGCATTCTATAGCTAAGGATTACACATGTCCACTAATAAGTACACAATATGCGCACAGGGAGAGCAGACCTTCAGAAACTGCTTTACATCGTCTAGCGGGCAAGATAGAGCTCCAGTTAAAAGCAAAAGGGTACATATCAGGAATATTTCTAGACATAGAGGAACCTTTCGATTGTATATCTATGAAAGCCATTGAGGAGGCAAAGACCAAACATGGAGTGCCAAAATCGCTAGTAGATTAAATTTCAAATTTATTAGAGGAGATGAACCTAATGGTCACACAAAATGACCTGAAAAAAAGAAGTTTACTGGGCAAAGGCTGTCTACAAAGAGGAGTCTATCGCCCGTACTATGAAGTCTAATCGTAAATGACATTTTTTTTTTTATTCATTTTCCGTAGCTCTTGTAGATTACTTTTTAAAAGAATTGCAAAGAAAAGACCTGCATACCTACAGCTGACATAGTCATAATCGTAACAGAGCCCTTTCCTCACACATTGAAGGACAAAAAAACAGAAGCTTTGAACACGATAAACAACTACTGTAAGGCTAAAGAACTAACGACCAATCCTTTCAAAACTAGTGTAGTAGTCTTCATCGGGAAATAAAAACCGGTGCCTATTGAGCAGATTATGATTTAGGGGAGGGGGATACCATGCACGAAAATGGTCAAGCAGTTCGGTTTATTACTGGGTTAGAAACTTAACTGGAAGGCATATATAGCGGGATGCAAAAAAAAAAAAGAATTCTGCTTCCAAATGTAGATGTGTAGAAGAGCAATAGTTTATGGAAACATGAGCAGCATACAGAGCTACCTCTGTAGATCCATAGAGCAATACTGTTTCTAAGACTACTGTACGCAGCTGTAATGTGATGGCCAAAAACTGGGACTAAAGAAGCAAAGCACCTGCTGCAAAGTCTATAGGCAAGTTACCTAAGGGCGGCAATAAGGGCTATGAGGACAAGAGTCACTGAGACGTTCGCCATAGTACTCAGCAGGCTTCCGTTGGACCTTACTATGGTCATATAAGCCAGAAACACAGGATGCAATTTACAATAACAGGAAGAATGGAAATATACAGGTCAAAGATACATAAAGCTCGATTTAATCCAGAAGCACTTATTCATCTTAAGACGGGATCACATCTCAAGGAAGCATCTACTAAGCAAACACTACAAGGTGCAACTACCTATCAAAGAAGAATGACGAGACCTTAAGCAAACCAAAAGTACACAATGGGATCTGGCATAAATTACTTTGAAGCGGGTCTATACACGCCAGAATAAGACCATAGGGAATGGTATCTTCTTCAAACAAACAAGAGAACAGGAGATATTCACATTTGCTTCGACAGCAAAACGGCCATTTTATTGATAGCAGAAACACCACAGTGTCGAACGTAATGTGAGAGAGCATGCTATCGCTGAGAAAGCTGAGCACGACAAAGTCACACTTGTCTGGGTCCTTGAACATCAGGAAACAAGATGGCCGACAAACTGGCCAAATGGGAGACCAGCAAAGAGCTGTTTGGCTAGGGCAGTGGAGGGCAAAACACGATTCACGAGTTGCATGCGGCTCTTTGGCCACTTGGCTTTATCACGAATAATGACTATGTGCTATGTAATATTTCAATAATAAAAAATACTTTTTATCGATAAACAGAATTATTGTTAATTGTGATAAGTATCTCAGATTACTCAGAGTTGGTACATTAGATACACTTTTTCATCGTGAATAATAATAACGCAATATTTAAAAAATGATATGCCTGTTTCATAACACTTACAATTCCTGTATTACAAGTTCATTATTCAAAATTTATATAGGATATTTGAAGAAAAAACTTGCAATAAAGGAAGCGTAGGTTTGATGAAACGGGCCTCTGGTACACATCTATCAGTTTGTTACGCGACTCTGTAGAGAAGGAACAGCGCAAGGACCTCCACGGGAATCATCTTTTCAAATGTTACGAGTTTACAAATTTGACATTATAGTGGAGGAAAAAGGCAATCCTTTCTGTACATGGTACATGGAACGTGTCTGATCTTATCTATCATTATTAATTCCTAGTTTTTCGACAACAGATTTTTTATAAATTTGACTCTCAAAAAGAAAGTATTCTTCTATTGCTGGTATTTGACTCTTTTGAGTAATGAGTTTGCTAATCATTGAGCAAGTGGATTGTATTTACGCTTCTCTTCTCTTGCTGCCAAGCAAAGTTGTTGACGTAATGCAGCAAGCGAGAAAGGAGAAAAGGACAAAGTCGGCCTGAAGAAACAAGGACTGAGAACAACTGTGAGGATACTAGTAGGATACTGCTAACTACTTAAGACTTACTAATTCGTATTCGGAGTCCAGAAACAGAGGCGCTGCTGAAGATACGGATATGAAAGGGAGAATAACGTGCACCCCATATGCAATTGTCTCGCATTGCCGTGTAAAAGATATAAAATCTGGGTGATGGCATTTCTACAGGTACCAGACTTAAAAAAAAACTAGCATCGAGGAGATGTTGAGACTAATAGAAAGCCTCAGCAGGCAACAGAACACCTAGTTTATCAAAAACGTGCTTTATACAAAGGAACTCCACAAATCCAAGTGTCAATGGAACCCCACGAGGAACTACTACTACTACTACTATTACTACTACTACTAGTACTATTATTGCTGCTACTACTAACATCCGTGTACGATATTCCATTTCTTTCCACGTGTAAAGTTTTTCTTTTACAGTGTTTCTTTAGAAAGATATCGATTCTGTAAAAACGGTGTTAATTGTACCATGAAAAACTAAGTTCTTACATCCTGTGCCACGATATTTCTGTAATCTTTAGGATGCACGCCTAGATTAGTATCGTTAGTCATGTCGCAGCAATTTGTCGAAGACAAATCATGGATGCTTCCGGTAACGATGTTGTATCGGCGACTTAAAAGTCTCTCTCTGCAAATTTCGGCGCTTACCTCGACGAATATCACCCTAAATTTGGATACTTAGTTAAGACCATTTCCAAGAGCATGTAAAATACTTAATAAACTATTACCTGTTAGGAGGACTGGCAATTGTGTCCAACAATTTAAATTCTTCAACCGATTTTGGAAAACCGGTCAAGACCCAACCTCGTCTTATGCATTCGTAACTGGATACATATGTCTAAATGATTTTGATAAGAATAAGGATAGAGAAACAATCGTTAAAAGAACCATATGAAACCGTGCACACTTTAAGGATTTGTATTTTAATTTCCGGGCTGGGTATTCCTCCCCATCTGTGCTCAAATAACCGAAGAACATCACCCGTAGTTGTGTATTGCAATCGCACTTGTTCCAAAATGTAATCAAAATTAACTGCAACAATACAAAGGACGATCATCAATTTTGTCTCCGCAAGTCTGCTTAATCCTTTACGGTTCAAGATATTTCATTTATTTCCATCAAGATATTCTACTTATTTGGCGATCGTGTATTAATATTAAAGCTTATACTCAAGTTATAATCCAAAATATATATTAAACAGACGATAAAGATTCTTGAACAATGGAGAATTATTTGTTTGAGGTGTACGATTATTATGAAATATTGATAACGACGTATAAGATGTTGAGCTACGGGAGGGCCGCAAGGGGTTAAGAAATTGATATTCTGCCTCAAGTGTTATCTGTGAGATATGTCGTGACATCTTATTTCGTTAAATGAAGATTTTTAACGAATCAATTATCTTTTGTCTTGTATACGCAAAGGTGAGATACCATAAACGAGATTAAATCTCTCTGAAAGATATTTGGCCAAGCCGCAACAGCCGGATCCTCGCGAACCGATCAGTGCTACACGCATCAGCGATGGAGCTCCATAATTTTTCTTCTGCTTTGCCAACTTGGCGCAAGCCTTTCCTAATTCATCGATTGTTCTTGTACCCATTTCCACTTCCTTAAAGAAAGTTATTCTTAACCCTTGGAAAGTTAAATAAGCAACTATTGTACGATTATCATTGCAACTTTACTAACAATCCAGAAGTTGGAATAAGCTTCCCGAAGTCCAGGCAAATTTCTTTCATAGTCGAGAGCTTTTTGATCCTTGTGTGAAGTGTAAGATGCGTTTATATATGAACAGTACTCGATCTGACTATCAGAATTTTTTCCGCTTTCTATAATAATGAAGCTACGTGACCAAATCAGCAACGCTTTAAAATGCATCGATTATTATTAATATTATTACCTAACGCGCTTGAGGGTATAACTTGTATCACGTGCGTCGGTATAATGCCAACTCGCTGACTTGCTCGTGCCTCCATTTTCGTTCTTGGAAAATCTGCATGCAGAAATACAAACAAATATAATACGTATGTATCTTTAAACTAATTTCTTAAATATTATGGAAACATGAAAAACGGTGTAAAAATGTAGGAAAAAGAAGATAAGGTATCAAATATATTTAAAAATAATTTCATAATTTGCAGAGATTATTACCAACGAGCAACCATCCGGATTCACGCAATTCTTTGGTCTCAAGAATTTGCTTCATCCTTATTATAACATCGTTCTTTTCGTTACACTGGCAAACGTTCTAAAAATCTTAACGCTGACCATTTGAACTGACGTATTTTACGTTTTTGGACTTACGTTGAATATTGCTGTTGTATCGTCGATGTCGCTTAATGTCAATGGACGTACGCCCAATTCATTTTGCAGGATATGGGCCAAACTTGCTTTATCTGTGTTCAATGATTTATTTCTTCGTTGATTTATGTTAATTTATTTCATGGAGCATGTAAGGAATTATAAAAATGATAACACATACTGAGTATTCATAGACATATGCCATATATAAGACATTAGAATATCGCATTATTTATTAAGTATATAAGGAAACAGTAAAGGCTTTTTTAATAGTTTCGTACATGGCAGAAAATATAATAATTAAATTCGTACATCATCTTATTAAAGATATTTTTAAAAATATTTAAAAAATCATCACTTCTTTAAGTGGGATATTATATTAACCAATTAACTGCGTTCGACGTGTATACACGTCAGTCCTAAATTTTCTTTCACGCAGTTTACCCTCATACTCATACTGTAAAAAAAAAAATCATTATTTACCGCAAGAACTCATTTGCAGAAAAACTGATGTCTTGTCGAATAAAAATGTAATCCTTCCTTACTTTGCTTTACATCCATCGTAAAATCATTCCGCGTCTCATTCCTGCCTTACGTTCCGCGATAAATTCCGCAGTTAACTGGTTAAAATGGATTTATTTCACTAGATATAGTAAATATATTTTGTTAATATGAGTCTAGTATAATCTTTATTCATCTACGATTGGATCTGTGATTTTGATTTACAACTACGATTTTTCAATAATAACACGACACGAATAAGCTCCATTTGAGGTTTGAGGTAAGTAAATCTCGTGGCTTACTGCAGGTCTTATTATATCAAGGTCCAATAAAAATAATTTATCCAGACTTGTATTCCGCTTTAAAAATACTATTAGGCTATAAAGGAAATCTAATTGTATTAGAAAAAACATACAAATATGGAAGATTTTAAATACACCACAAAAACAGTCAATTGCAAAACAACAGAAACTTGTTAAATAAACTATTAAATCAAATGTTATTTATAATTTGACTCAGATACTTGATATAATAAATATTAACATCTTACTCGTACGTTATGCGCAAATTCTCCTTAAACGACATTATATTGCAATCATATCATTTATTTTCTACGATATTTAATGCTTACTTTCATAAAAACAAAGACATCTATCAAATCATGACTATTCCCGTCTTAATAATAGCAATAATGACCAATTAGATGTTGTATCGATTTATCAAAGACATAAAGATGAATGCTAGTTTTTATTGAATATTCGCAAAATGAGGAGGATCCCAGGAGATTAAGGCAAATCTAAGAATACATAGTAAAAAAGACTTCTTCTAAATTAACATCGCGCGTTGATCGAGTTTAAACTTTGCACTCGTGCGGCCCAATCCTGGATTACGTTTTGCAAATTCTTTACGTACAATTTGAAAAGTGAAAAACTCGCAACGTCTCTGAACGTTGATTAAATAGCAGGCCGTCTTTTGCCCCGTCCACAAACTTCCGGCAACTTTAAATTGGCCAGACGAGAAAGGAGTTCTATGTTATCCGGAGAGTAGCAAGAGAAACGATTCTTCAAATCCTTGGTTGCACATACTCCTTTATAATTCACGTGACGCGAATTGCTCATTGTAATCGCAAATGAGAACGTTCTTTAGGATAACAATGGTTCGCAACGGGTGCTGAGATTTTAAATACAAAGTATAACGCTATTTCCGGCAAATATGAAACGCTTTCATCAATAACAGTCCTTCTAGTGCAAGTTTGAAAAGCCAGAATAAAAAGTAGCAGATTAAGGCAGATGCTTTTACGTCAGAATACATCGTCTCATATAATTATAAACAATTGCACATAAATTCTACAAATATTTATATTTAAGTACAGACATTTTTCTCCGTGTTCTTCTTAATACATTTTATATGCTAAGATCATTATAAACTTTTAGATCTCGACAAGAATGAAAAAAATACATGTGCAAGGAAAAGCAATTATATAATATAATAACTATGTGAAAAATGTGACGCATCATATACACGAGCATTGTTTTTTATAAGAAATATAACTCATAAGCGCCTATTGTGTGTATTATTCAAGTATTTGTTTCTTTCTTCATACGCATATCAGGAATTATCAGTTGACTCCCTTGGCAGTAGGCAAATAAAGCACGAAGCAAAATAATAGAAGGGCCGATGACCCGCGGGACTCGTTTAAAATTGTCCCTAGAAAATCGAAAGTGCCGTCGTCTCTTGGAATATTTCTCCTCGGCGACACACAGTATCCGCCCACCCTCTAATCTCAGTCGCGAGAATCTATAATGTATAGCCTACGTGCAGGAATATTTTGAATCCCCCACGACTTTGGAATCATCGGGTATGGATGTGTCCCGGTTTTGCTAACGGACGCGACGAAAAGGGATTGTAATGTAACATATTGTTCCTTATGAAAATGAAAATCCATTTTTAGGTCGCAAGAGCTAAATAGCTGCGCGTATAATTTTGAGCAGACACGCGACCTCCAGATTTATTATAGTCCCATGATAAACTTAACATGTAAATGTAATTCTATAAAATACCTAAAATTACATATTACGAGAAGATATACTTGCATCGCTTGTTTCTAACGAGAAAACTTTGGTAGTGATAGGAGGGCGTAACTCGTAGCATGTCTTACAAGACTGTTCTTATTACAAGGTGTACACTCAGCCAACGAACAGGGACGATTATATTTTGTACCTCGTGAAACGTTTTGTGAATTGAACTCTTTCTTGTTTTAAACGCATTATTTTAAAATAAATTAACGCTTTCAAATGTTTCGCGACTAAAAATATTTGAGGGATTCGTGATTCTGTATTTACAATTCTGCACGCCAACCAGTTTCATTACTGTTATTTTGTGTAAGTTTTATTTCTCTTAGGGAAAATTTATGTCATTGGAACTGTTGTTACGTTTTTTTTATTATCGTCAGGAATTTTTTTATACACGTCCGAAATTATACGTTCTGTCCAAACGTCTTTGTCATTGCTTCCTATGAAAAGGGAATTCTGAGAATTCTTAAGGAAACAAATATTCAAGCAAACTTTGCCCTTGCATAAATTTTCCTCTGTAATTACCTGCGGTCTTTTCACGTTCCTTTAGAAGGGACTTTCTGTCAGATATTATAGAGTACAGCTGACAAGCTGGCAGTCGACAGGACACGAATCACATTTGTCAGAATAAAAGTACGTCTTTTCATACACTTCTGTTTATCTTCCCCTGCTATTTGTGAAAACGGTTGCACATACACTTACGCGCGCGTACGCTTAAACAAGTAGCGCGACAAAGAGAATGAATATGATCTATCGCGTAGGAGTGAGATAGAGGGACTGAGATAGACATTGTCGTAGTTCTTACTTATTTCTTTCATTGGATACATTTGTCTGGATAAATCTATTAATACGAGAATCCTACTACTGCGCAGAGCTCGTCACTCTGCCGAATTGCTGGGGCTATGCAAGGGTCAATGTTAAACTGTGTTGGTGTAGAGGATAAAGAATCGCACTTCCACGCTAGAGACTCGTGTGCGAATCTCTGAAGAACTTTCCACCTGATATGTATACTGCAGTTCTGGTGGTACGAAACCCACTTTAAACAGTATATCCTACAGTGTCCAACAGTGACAAGACCCGAATATCAGTATTAAAACAATATTTTTTTTTTCGGAGTCAAATTTACAAGAAATCTGTTGTAGAAAAACTGGGAATTAAATAATACATGATAGATAGGATTAGACACGCTCCATGTACTGGATTGCTTTTTTCCTCCACTATAATGTCAAATTTGTAACACCCTAACGTTTGAAAAGATGGTTCCTGTAGAGACCCTTGCGAAATCCTCCCGAAATTCAAGACATTATTTCGAAATTCGTTATATTCCTTATGGTTCTGTACCCATAACCAAACGGCGGAATTATTAAAAGTGTACGATATGACTGCTCCATAAGACCATATTCACGAATTGGTTTTGCTGAAAAAAGGCGGTTATACATTTACGACTCAAAGTATTTTCCATCACCGTCCACTACTTTGCTCTCATGTTTCCGGCAGCGTACGAATCTCGCATTGAAAAAACCACAACTTGCCTTTAAACGTATCTATAAGAAAACAGCATAAGCAGTTTCATACCTAATATTACATGGCACATATTCATTATTCGTGGTAGAGCTACATTCAAGTAGCCAAAGAGCAGCACGCGGCTCGCGAGGCCGCTTTTTCCAATCTCTGTCCTAGGCTAAATCATCCTAACAGTCGATCACGATTAAAAGAAGAAAGAAAAAAGCAAAAAAGGGGATAGCATAAAGTGTGCCGGGCATGTACCGCTCCTCTCTCAGTTCCACTTCGAGCGCCAACTTTTCAACCGTGAGCTCTACGCTTCTCTTTCCACCCCTGGCAAATCCAAGGAGCCGATAGACTCTCTGTACATGTATATCCGCCTGGCGACGCACGCCTTCGGCCCATCCTCTAATCCGAGATGCGAGGATCTATAATGCATGCCGTACGCACCAGGGATATTTCTAATCTCGCACGACCCTCCTGCGGGGGCGCAGATAGCGCAGTCGAAATATCGGGCATAGATGTATTTTCCTCGAGGGTGGCGTGACCGCGGTCGCGCCCCCTGCCCTGAGTCACGCGCTGCAGAAAACATCATTTATTTGTAATACCACGGCACACGATAGCCCTTTCCCCTCTCAATGCCGGGAGATAAGCTCGCGTTTTCACGCTCCGCCGGCGATCTATCAATGATACATGCCCGCAAACCCCGCGTTTCTCCTACGCCGAGGCAGAATCGAAGGTTGCATTATTTAGCGCGCGCCGGCAAAGATCGAGTTTTGCTCATCGGCACGCATCAAAAGGCGCCGAATGAAATCTCTCCTCTCTCGAGAACTCCTCCCACTTGCACATTTCGCAGAGATATATTTTGGATGTTCTTTACTCTTGGGTTCTTTATTTCGGCTATTTTAAATTGCGGTATGTTAGATTGAAATTATGGTATATAGCTTCGCGATACAATGGATAACGAAGAATGTTTATGCGGTATTTTATGTACGCAGGGTTTTGCTGTTAATGTCGGACACGTTTTGTTGCGATGTATAGTTCTTGTTTTGAAGGTCTGGAGAAATCGATATGTCATGCATCACATGAAAGGTATATCTTTGTAGTATTGTTTTAAGTATAAATACTAGCTGGAAAATGGACATTTCTGAGGCTACTTGGAATATTTGTACAGTGCTTTAGTCATTGTGTAAATAACTTTACGTTAAGCAGGACGATTGAATAATTAAATATGGGATATTTGAAGGTATGCCGTGATCTAATGTAAAATGCGAAATACACGTCTGTATTACTTTGGGAAAATATTATTGAATATAATACTAATTACGTTAATAATTAAAGTTATTAAAATTATACTGAAACCTTCATTTCAACGGGTAT
Source organism: Ampulex compressa (assembly GCA_038496175.1). Taxonomy (NCBI): domain Eukaryota; kingdom Metazoa; phylum Arthropoda; class Insecta; order Hymenoptera; family Ampulicidae; genus Ampulex; species Ampulex compressa. The sequence goes on along the minus strand of JBCFXI010000226.1, from coordinate 182,607 downwards.
AAACCTATACTAGTCGATTGTACATCGTATATATTAGTCGAAACAAACGTCTATTTTTTTTATATCTGCTTCGAGTAATTTTTTGAAAGTTGCTTACGTTTATGAATGTATAATTCCCTTGGTGTTGCTTATCTCCAAATATTGCACAAAATGTAGAATTTTTTTTCAGCTCGAGGAACAGATAATAGCTTTACAAATATTCCATTAATTAATATTGTTAACAATATAATAGTTTCATATAGCTATGCGACCACCTCTCATAAACAGGAAATAATGACTGTTTATGAATTTACGTCATTTATCGTCGCCATTTTCATATCTCAGAAATACAGGGTGTTCCTAAAGTCCGGTAATATTTTTGTTATTTTATTACACAAAAACTACTAATGGTACGGATGTCGTATATATGTCATATTAAAGAGTAACTCAAATGGTTTTGTTTTCACAATGACTCAATATGGGAACCACGTGTAACTCGACATACGTCCACACCGTAATCAAACTCTCGCCATACCCTTTGGAGCGTGTCCTCATATATTGTAGCGGCAACTTCTTCACTCCAATGCTTTAGTTCTAAAAAAGTTTAGACCTGGAAAAGGAAATTGTTGGAATATTATTGCATTTGAGGGAACAACCATTGCTCTATCATATCCAGGCAACCAGAATAGGGTTTCGAGGACAGTATATAATTTATTGTAAGAATGGTCAGCTACATTCGTGTAATGGAAGCAGGTGGTTGTTTGTTTCGATTGCTAAAGAAGACGAAAGCCATCTTGAATAGATTTAAAAAGAGAGTTAATTGCGAGTACGTACAATTGCTTTTACTTTTGATTAAGTTTCGCTAAGATTTATATACACTATTTCCTTTACCCGGCATCCATCTATTTCTCGGATTACCTGCCTCTTTTGCTCTCTCTCTTAATAACCTCCCTGCATGTACGACATCTGTACCATTACTAGTTTTTGCGTAATAAAATACGAAATGTGTTACCGGACTGCAGGGACACTGTGTATATCTTTAATTCAGCAGTACCATGTTGTAACTAAACAATACTAATCGACATTAATGTGCATCGTTGAGAAAACTTGTCAGTAGTTGTCTGGGCATAACAGTGTCAGTCGTTAAACCTACATTCTATTGCTGGATAGCAATTCTCGGAACGTTGGAAACATTTCTCGTATATATAAATACAACTTCGAAACAGGTACACGGTCTAATCGAATAATACCCGGATTGCGTATATCTCTCCATGCCTATTAAGCGGAAAGGAAACAGTAAGGCCAAGGTATCGTAACATATTTATTGCGAAGTATATTACCGTTTTACTTCGTGTAAATAGCCATTATGTTTGAGAGTGATTTAAAGTATGCTTCTGTAGATAAAGCTTTGCGGCGCGAATTCAAGTGTTATTTAATCGATTCATGTATATATGTTCGCGTGTCTAAGGTAGCTTCTGTACAGTTTTGTTCTTTTCCACTCGGATTTATTTGATTAACATTTTTCCTCATAAGTTTGAAATATTTTATAAAACAAATAGTCTGCGCATAATAACATTTTGATCGGTACAAAAATAATTGATAATCAGTATCAAATCGAATTTACTTAATATAATTTTGTTTTATAGTGATTATACGTCCTACTTATATTAACTATTGATATTTTATTATATCATAGAAACTGATCCTTTATTTGAAATTATGAGAGTTTCTATGTTTATCCCGCGTCATTCGTATTACGTGCTGAAATTTTGTTATAGATACCATAGCTTTATTTGCAATACTGATAAACAAATGTTCAAAAATATTGATCCACTAAATATCAGCCATTGTGTTCTTCATCGTTCCCAGGCTTATCAGGAAATTACGATGACAACGATGACGTCGAAGAAAGCAACCAAGGCCCCGCAATTTCGAACCGGAGGGTGAAGGTAGTTTGAGTGGCGACTGATGGGGTGGACTTTCGAGGGTAGAAGTTAATCGAGGACTTTTGCCCTAAGATTGCAGGGTTTCGCGCATACACGAAGCTAATTTTTGGCGCTTGGGGAGCACGGAAGATTTATGGCAAATTTATGCTGAGATTTCGTAGGATGAGATGTGTTTTTCGTTCTTCCTCAGTTGGTACGTTACTTTGGCGAGTTGCTTTGTAATATTGCCGTTTTGCAAGTTTATACAGTAAAGAAAGAAGAGACTCGTAATGTGATGTCTGTATTATATTTTATCCTGTAGTTTCTTTTGCACCCCAAATTCCCTCGCACTCGTTTGAATTTTGATACTTCTACTTGTTTGCGTTTTATTTTAACACAATTTCTTTGAAGTTCGATAATCTTCATTGAATATAACGTCGTGCGTTAATGGTGGATTTCTGCACGTCAATTGTGATTTTTAAATATATACTTCGGTATTTTAAATCAGCCGGATTTGATACATTTATACGAGATAAACCAGTTATATAATTAATTCTTACGATTATTTCAACAATTGTACTAAACTATTATAAGAAATATATGATCTAAAATAATGGTTGAAGTGCGTATTAAATTTATGCAATATAACTCGCAAACACCGCGTAATTGTTACGTCGAAGGAGTTTCCAATATTTTGTTAAAATATAACGCAAAATAGAAATCTCTATATGTTGTCATTTTTTTTGAGGTTGGCCATGCATTTTTAGTGAAGTATGCTTTCGACTTGAACTTGAGATATATTATAGTATATTTCCTGCAGAGAAATATAGATATATACATACATATACGTATATAAATATAGACTAACGTAAACAGTACATCATGTATGATGTTTTTTAACCAATATTCAACATTATATCGACCATAAGAATGGAATTCTATAGAGGCCAAGAAGATTCTGTCTTTCATAATGTACTTATTTTATTTGGAAACATTCTTGCTCTATTTTTCACATTAGCAAATACGAGCAGTTTAAGGCCAATATTAAAATACATTTACAAACTATAGCATTGGAATATTTGCAAAGCTATACAATCGCATTTAATTATCAACGTTTCCAGATTTTCCGATATAGATATAGATTTTCCGAAAGCCCATCCCGATATATTTCCCAGATATAAGTTTTAATTGGTCACTATATGGACAATAATCCGTATCTGTCCGCCACCGATGGATTCTCATCTAACGTTCCCATTCGTTTTTTTTTTTGTATTCGATGTTATCATCGAAGTCAGTTCAATCTCAAGAATAATCTAAGCGAGCTGAGAATCATCCTTTCGTCAGCCGGAAATATTTCAGGGATCATTTGGAAATTCCATTCCCGGCATTACCATCCCATTTATCGTAGAAACGGACGAAAGAAAGAGCTTATCCCACCGAACTTCCCGCTTCTGCTTCCTCGAAAGTTTTACAACGCGAGAAGTATCCGCGGCTTATTCCCGTGGCGGTTATAAATTCATACGGATGACAAAGTAGGAGCCCATTAGTCCTGGCCTAACGCGGGATCTAACCCAAAGCCGGCGCGAATCTTTTCATTTGCATGCTTACGGAGGGCTCGTATTTATTGTCCGACAAAACTTTTCGTCGACCACCCACGTCATCGGCGGATTCGAAGGGAGAAGGAGAGCCTCGCGTGATAATCTTCTTACAATTAAACGTGCCCGAAGAACGGCATACTCGCATCTAACCTTAATATTCTTTAACTGCTCAGCAACGCGTAGAGTAAAAGCTTCATTTGATTACGCTTCGTCCAAAATAAGTCAAAATTAACGGTAATTGAAATACTATTATGGTAATATAAAGAATGTAAATAGTTTTCCATTTTTTAACTTTCCTCCTTTTTACCAATTTTCATTTGCTTTTTCCACCAATTTCATTGCTTTGGCTGGGTGCCCTGTTTGCCTCCTTCTCTCCCCATCCTTCTGGAGCAGCCACAGTAAGAAATACCAATTCCCACATTACCGTGAATTATACGGGGTTAAGAAACATTCTTTATCTCCTCGCCGGCCGAGTATCGGCCTTTACCAATCGGGCAGTGTACACCCTTGGATCGATCCGATCTATAGACAGCAGTCGGTAGGCTGGAGCGACGATAATCATCGGCCGGGCCTTTTCTTCCACGGATTTCTCTGCGTAGGACCGCGCCAGAATTTTTCCCGATCGTCCTGGGGAGCGGGAAAAAAAGAAAAGTGGGGAGAGGTGAGGCAGACTGGCGGTCACGATTGGACCGCAAGATTGCATCCTCGAAAGCAAACTGTGCGTTCCTTGAATTGCACGGGCTTCCTTCTGACAGCGAGGCGTTTTGTCTTCCTCCTTTCCCCCTTTTTTCGGAGGACAGATGCCTCGCGGTTTTGGCGATCGGGCCCGATAACGATGCCGGCTGAAATGGAAAGTGGAGGAAATTTTGGTCTTGTTAAATTGTACAGACGGTACGGTCGCAAGCTCAGCTCGACTGACAGGTGTTGCGGAAAGGAAATAAGGGGAGGCGGCGAGCGTAGGTAAAGATAGTAATCGTTTCGGAGGTATTTAGTCTGGATTTTTCAATGTATTATTTCATCGTTGATCCTATCACTGCAGGAACTCGTTAGCGCGTTCCATGTCGCGTGAATCATGGGTGACCCACGTCGAAAATTTCGTTCCAGCTGCTCGATATTTTGGTTCCAACGGGAACCATAATCGCGAAGTACTTCGTAATGGAGTTCTTCGATATACGATTACGACACGAAGGTATATTAAAATATTTTATCTGAGATATCGAATATTACCGCGAACTCGGCTTCAAAATTAATTTCGATATTATGCTGTAATAGCATTCGATTGATTATCTTTGAAAATTGCAGAACGTAAATATGATTAATGGACAGTTTCGTATTAAATATTATCGTTGGATGAATTTTCAGTAAAAGTGCCTGCTGCGTCCTCTTTTGCTTTCATACGTTAGTCATTTCTCGTTGTGATAATCGCATTTGTGATTTTACGCTTTTCATTCTAAGTTGCAATTATTTTTTCCCAGTTTGATTGAGCATTGTAAAATAAGAAGCCATTAATTAGATTTCGAATAATCAATCACTTACATTCAACTCTTTTTCCCCTTTTAACGCTAACAGTGGCCGCCATTTTCGGATACATTTGGGATATAACATATATTTAAAAAAAAAAAGAGTAAAAAGAAAATCCGTAAATCAATATAATAATCTTCCTAATACAACAAAATCAACCGTGCTCTCCAAAAACTGCGTCATTTTTTTCTAACAAATTACAGATCCGCCGTTTTAACCAATTTGTACTATAACGTCAAGCTCGCATTATTACACGGAAAGAAAGCTCAAAGGACGATTATATTATCGAAAGCTAGTAGAGATCTTCGTTATAGACGATTAACACGTTCAGTACCGGACCAATTATTCCATACATTCGAGCTTATACTTCAATTCCTTCAAGTCATACCAGGCGCATCTAGCCACACTATTGCAATTGGCTTCCAACGTATATCTTACGATTTTTATAATCGCTAAGAAACAGTTCCCCTTTAAATCCTCGTTTTGCAAGGAAACTTCTAAATAGCTCGAAAAAATAATTCAGCGTGAAGCGTATACGCCCCACGCGGCACGGAACGCATTAAGAACATAAGGTCGTGCAGAGAGGGAGATTAAAGCGTGTTTAGGGTGTCAATGTTAAAAAAAAAAAAAGAGAGAAAAAAAACGCGATACGAGGGCTAAGGAAGCGCGCCCACCGTGCCTCTCCTTCTCGCCGAATCGTGAAAGTTCCACGGCGTGCCCACGCTCATAATTCCCGGCCGTTTATCCGGGCCGATGCGTCGCGAATGAGGCGCATTTGCGCCGCCGCATCCCGATGACAACGCACAAAAGTGAATCTCATTTCCAGTGTAACACGGCGAGACAGAGGGAAAGGCGCCACGCCTTTCTGGTCACCGTTATGGCGATATAATGTACAGAGACACACGGGACTTTTTTATGGCGGTGCGTGCAAAATTTATGTGCAATATGTGGCGCATCGCTCCGGCGAAAGGAGGAGAATGGACTTGGGTGAAGAGGGCGGGGAGGAGAGGGAGGGGGGGTCGTTGGATGTACGATATATAATGTCAGTGACAAGGACATTCCGGGGGATAAAAGAAGAGGAAGGAAAGAGGGAGGAGGGAGAGAAAAAAAGGCACGCGGAGGAAAGAAACGGAAATATCACAAACGTCGGGATTTATGCAGCGTTAAATAAATCTGCGGGCGCAACGTGTATTTAATTTGATCCTTCTCCCCCGGCTTGGAGGACGGCGAGTGGAGGCTCGTGTGGGAAGCCAGTGTATTTGTTTGACATTATGTGCATCTGATGTACGTAGTGTATTGTAATGCCCGGCGGGTGTAGTAACACTTCGAGAGCTCTTTCGAAAGAAGAAAAAATCACATGAAAAATGTCGGTAGTCGAATAATAATGGTTTTGAGGGATGGACTAGAATGTTGAATGATGTTCGTGCAAAATTCCATACTCTTTTTAGCTGTTGTTTCACGAGATTATCGGCATTGTGCGTTTCCTACATTTTCTTTAGTAAACGCAGCGTTATTTTACGTTGCTTTTTATATAATAGTTTTTGATGGTAAGAATCGCTCCTCCTTACTGTATCGTATACTATACTAATCGGTTTTAACTCTTTCGTTTGCTCCGCCTGAGTAAGGCTACTGAACGGGGCACTGAGTCGAAAAGTGTGCGCATTGCACGTCTTTAGTCTTCGGACTTCGCACTTGTGCCGACTATGTCCGGCGCTCGTATGCTGTACTAGGTTGTTCAATAAGTCCGCGGAGCGCCGTGTATTTGTCAACAGTAGAACTAATACTTCAACGTCAATTTAATATTTCATGCTTTATAAGAAGCCTAATAAAAATTTCAATCCTTTTTTGCAATGTTTGAAATAAAGCTTTGGATTTCAAGAAATTGTGTGCACAGTGGTTGCGACATGCAACGAAAACATTCGAATTTGACTTTGTCAGCAACGTTTCCTTCTTTGACTTTAAAAGTCTTCTTAGTTTAAAATCTCTAACTTGTAAAGTCATTTTTAAAATTATAAATTCGTTTTTCGATTTCCGTTCAGTGAAACTTATTGAACAACCTAATAGTCAGCGTTCGTAACGAAAGGGTTAACTGAAACGTTTACCGCCATTTTTCTACTTTCATTGGATCAATATTTTAACTTCATTTATGTTACTTCTATAAAGTATAAATTATTAAAAATTTATTTATGTATAAATACTATTATGTATAAATTCAGTATAATGTCGAGAAAAAATTTGTTACAATAGCTCCTAAAATGTTTCACGACGATGACATTAATCTCTACAGAAGTTTAATCCTTGGTAATTTCGTTGAATTAACCTTACCTTAGAAGCATCTATTCACATTGTTTGATAATGTAAAATTTCATTCGGGTGAGGTGTTATTTTAATTACTGTGCTATAGTGTATACCTGCATTATCCTTTCAGGGGCGATTAAATAAGTAATGAGATTCAGCAGGAAATTTAAATTTCCTTGGGGTCTAGTAGGCCCCGATGCGACCCCCTAGGGTTTACAATAGCAGTGTCCGTGGATGAATGACTACAAGCAGGACGAAACTTGGAGAAAATGTCTCAGATTTTTCCACAAGGTTCTGACGGAAAAGTTTGAAGAAAGATTCCGTTAATTTATTATGAATTGGATTTTTATAATAAATGATTTTATCATCAGCCATTTGATTCTTTCATGCCGATTCACTATACTTATTTCAGTTACGAATTTTTTGTACAAAATAAAGAACGCGAATTTCTTTTAATTAAATTCTCTGCATTAGACTTTCGGCAACATCGTGGATATAATAGTTAATGTGACTAAATCAACGTATTTTTAGCAATATAATAAGTTTATGATTAAAAATTAAAATTAATAACCCTTTAATAGCACACTTCTTTAATTCTATGCCTTTACCATTCAAGCCAGCTAGAATCTTATCCGGGACATTTATTAATACGAATAAAGGCACTTTATAATAAAATTGATTTAACCGAAGCAGTATCTGGTAGACGTCTAACAGGCATATTTTTAAAGTTTCCTTCATAGCGAAGTTCAAAAAAGACAATTGTATTCTTTATTTTGAATTTATTCTTTCACGCGGAATTTTCCCTTACTCCGTTATATTACAAGTTACATGACATCTCAGTGTATATAAACCGTTATTAGTAAATATACATGTAAACATTTGAAATAACGAATTAACGGAAGTAATACATTTATTCGGGGACAACCATATTTGCACCACATCGCAGATACGTTTCACAAATATTAAACGCCCAAACATCGATTCTATACCGCCGATCAAAGTTCGAATTGAAGTGCGGTATCGATGTCGGTATTGCATTACCGAAATCGGTGTAGGAGTTAATCAAAGGGCATTGGTGCCAAACGGCGGACCGTTGGCTGGCAGCGCACTCGAAATTGTCAAAGTGAAATTCGAGCCTATCTGTAATCCAAGCCCGAAGGACAAGGCTCGAAGAGGACCTCGTAATGTCGCATGCAAGTCGGGCAACTGTTTGCAGGTGCCACGCCATTCTCGGCGTTGGACCAATGAAACAGCTGTTGCAAAATATCGACGCGCCATTATTGCTTCCACAAATTTTCGCGGATGGAAAGAGATCGAGACCGTGAGCGAGAGAGAGATAGACGAAGTGAGAAAGTGAGGGAGGAGGAGGGGGGGCTATTTGCATCTGCAACAATACCATTGCATGCGCATCTGCACGATATACGATTTTGATTTAAAGGGGCTGGGAAAGGTATTAGGATTTGCGGCAAGTTTCTATAATGGATTGTATCGTTTTCACATCCTGCCGATCGTATTGCTAGTGTGAGAACATATTTGTCTACGAATGTTTAGAATAATGGCATTTTATTCGATCTGTTCAATGACTATTGAACTGCTATTTACTCTTTCGTAGAATGTTTGTCTTTCGTACCATGACTTCTGATTATTCTTTTGTACGATGACTCTTCTCAAGAATCTTTTAACGCTCAGTTGGTATTACTTTAAAACGTTTATTCCTACTTTTCTTAAATTGTCGCGATACACTCTTGTGCTTTTTGCATCACTAATTAGTTTATTTGGAATTGTTATTTACATTATACGACGCTTTTCATTTTAATATTGTAATAGAAATAGTTGGTTTGTCATTGGTCCGATGTATTCAAAGCAGTCTTAAAATAGATGTACCTATAGAGATTTTATTTGTTTATATAAATAGCAAAAATAAAATATGTGAGAAGCATTATGAGTTTATATATATATATTTTTCGTTTATATTATTTGTTATTTCTATTGTTTTTTTTAATAATTTATACCACATTATTAACCAACCAGTTACCACGTTTAACATAAGATAAATTCTAAGTACTTAATAACACAATCATTATTATTTTTTTTAATTTTGCTATTTAAATTTAGCCTATTGATCAAAATGAAAGCAAATAAGATATGACTATGATAAAACGTACTTATTTAATACTTATTGGCAAAATAAGGAACTTGTGGTCGTAATTATATTGTCTTTGGTTCCATCTGATCGAAAAAATCTCACGAATATGTGTGAACTCTTCTCAGAGAAGCCTCACTGCGTACCGTACTGTGTACCACGATATGAGTGGATAAAAGCAGCATAGGCGTAAGAGCAGGACTATGGCACTATGGATGACGACAGCACTCAAGATTTTAATATACGTACTCCAAGAACAATCTTCACAACGATTTAATATACGTACTCCAAGAACAAATTTCTTATATCCATGCGTTTATGATCTGATCTTAACTCAAATTCTCCCTAAATTACGCATACATCACATTCCAAATACTCAATTTGTTCCTCTCCACTGTACAACTCAAGAAGTAACCCGAGTAGATTTTATCTCATATCGCAAATGAATCTCTATTCCAATAAGTCGCAGAGACAGTATATTTGCTTGCTCAATGGACATTACGCGCTCTTCTGAAAGATACGCCTAAGCAACGAACTTATAGTATGAAGGTTTACATTAAAGTCTTAACTAGCTCTGTGTAACGATATACCATTCATATTCTTAAACTCAAAGCCGTGCTTCTGTCGAACAGGTATCAAATTAACAACACTCGTATTGACTGTTGGAGGTGTGGATGTACCAGGTCTCGAATCAATGTTCCCTTGTAATTCCTGGATCTCCGCTTCCTAGAGCAGTATCCGATTAACCCGTCTGTGCTCGCGAATTTCCACCTTCATCCTCCTTTCTCTCGCGATCGGCGTCAATGCTAATTTCACTCGTTGAATAGTGGATTGGGTGGGAGGGTGTCTGTTGGCAGTAACCTCCTCGTGCTGAGACCTGGGCAATCGGTATTCCCCGCGATCAAAGTATATTCTCGAAATCGCGAGGAACAGCGGGCTAACGGCAGGAAAGCTTTGGAAAATTTACTTGGAAATATTTGTTAAGTACAAACATTGTATACGGAGACGAAGATTGGTCAACAGTAAATTCAGAGTGTCTCCAAAGACACGGTTGTACTTTCTTAATCCTGTGTACCCAAATACTATCTGATTTCACCTTTCCCTACATTGAACAAGCTTGGAAAGAGGTATGCGTACTTTGAAAAGCGCTCACAATATTTAAAGATGAATAATTTATGCAAAATAAACCTCTCTGATGAACATATTACCTGCACACAGTTCTTTTGAAGTAAATAAAAATATCTGGATTGATCACACCCCTAATACCAAGGGTCGGGGTTTATCGAGCAATAAATTCAAAGTTTTTCCGAATAAAGGATCCTTTTTCCTCAACCATCTATACCGAAATATTATTCGATCTAAACAAATCTGGACAAAGTCAAGGTTCGTTGATCGACATATTCTAAGTATGTACTAGCGTATTAAAGAGCGTTCATGAAATGATTTCACGATGAATGTAATAATTTCTATATTTGGTTCTGAATGTGTGGAGAAGAGTTTCGAGGGCATCGGTTAGCAGCGTTATTTTATGCGCAAAAGGCGGGGTGTTGTTCCTACACGAAGAAATAATCGGACAAGCGGGAGATACGTTGATTGTGGCGTTCCACCTTTCGCACCGCAATATCCAGGCCGGTGGAATTAAAGCGGACAATTTATGGGCGTGTAAAAAAGAAAACTCGGGTCTTTAAAACTACCTTCGATTCGAAAAACATTCGGATGGACGGAATTCCGCATAAATTTGCAAACGAATATTAGGTAACGAAATAAACATCACGAAGCCAGAGAGGTATGGTGTTTATGCGATACAGCGGCTGCATTTTTCGCGATAATTTATTCCCCACACGTTATATCGTAACGCAGCTTTCTATTCGGCAAACAAGGGATGCGGGATAAATATTAAAATTTCAGATAAATTACCGCGGGTTTCACAGATTTCAACCCGGCGAGCGAAACGATTGAGGCGCATTTGGATCGATAGTATAAAACAAAAGCTGGTATTCTACTCAAGTGTGTGGAAAATGAATATTATCGCAGAACGTGATGCGTTTGTATACAAATCGGACGATATTTGAATGTGAAAGATTTTTGAAGTCATCGCTGCCATCTATAAATGCAGTAATACTTACGACTTTAAAATTAAAGAATTTTCCTCGTTTTTTTTTTCCTCTTGTAAAAAATTCAACTATTGCGATGGATAAAAGGTAATATAAAAGGATAATATCACAAGTTATATGATAATTACGATTTGTCTTATGAGATGAAAATAATACCAAGAAATGAACTTTGGTTATTCTAGAATTGATACGCTCTGCTTTGGAAATATGTCTAACATTAAAATAACTAAATTTCGTATAAAGTTCGTAGATCTTGGCAAATAAATCTTGATAGTGCCAAAACTGTTCCTTGCATAAAATACAAGAATTTATCAAACATTTTTAAACCATAAATCGTTATATTCTAAACAACATGAATAAATACACTATTCCTTGATCTTATCTGTAACCAATCAGAGAAGTGATAGTAGACAATAAGTTTACTACACTTGTATCTACATAATCTATACAATTTAAGTAAAGCTCCTTTATTTTCTTTCATGACAATAATAAACCTTTTAGACTTTCATACGTAGTATAATCTTCTAAAGCTATTTAACACTAAACCTATCAAAACATTCAAAATGATCGATCAGTAGTTTCTTAGAAAAATTACTATACCTCGTAAGAAAGCTTTTTTTAAGATTTTCCATGATTATACCGCATAACGTGAATCATTTCACCCATCTACCGACATCTTTTCTCAATACCATATTTCTTTAAGTATATACGTGGCATACATAAATATGCCCAGAAATCTGCTGGTAGGTTTAGTCTTAATCAATTACAAACTTTTGGATTCGGAGAATTTCGGAAAGACTTATAACTCGATCAAATACGAGTGTGCACCGAAACAACTCACCAGGTTGGGCGCATATCTGGGGCAAAGCGTGAGTCGTCTGTCCGCAATCAACATAATTAACGATTTACTGGTAGGCGAATAACTCGAAATGTCTGAAGGGTCGCAAATAAATCGGCGAATAGTAACCAAGTAAATATTCCAGCCCCCGGAAATTAACCATCGATGAATGGGTTTAGGGGAGGTCATGACGGTCGGCACGGCTGTTTGTTCTGCCTGGGAAATGACAGCTGATCCGCAGACCCGAAGCTTCCAAACGCATTGCAAATTGTGAATGTGCCTGTGCCTGCGTTTATACGCGAAAAGGAAAGAGAGATTCCTTTTGATATAATGTAACAAGATGCAGAATGAACATTTTTCAACATGAAAACGATATCTTTGTATAGAGGGATCGCTTTAAGTAAGAGTATCGCAGCACGGTGTAAGTAACAGTATTGCAGCCGATGGCTGATTAAAATGAAATATGATAAGTGGTGACGACTTGATTCCTGTGTATATTAAAATTTAATTAATGTAGGGGTTAATTTATTCTCATGAGGCTCTGGGCTATTTATTCTAATTGTATTTCTTTATATAATTTATTCTAATTGGTTTGATAGTTTTTTTTTTTGGCAATATGTGTATGTACATGATTGCGTGTGTGTGACGTAGCGCTTGCAGCTTTTGGCAAAACAATTGTAAACGGCGAGGTACGAGTCGCGACGTTGAACGAGACGGTTGTGTGTTCTGCGGGATTCCGTGTAAATTTTAAGCGCGATGCGATGTACTGAGTTTTCGCGAGTTAAACAATAAAGAGTGTTCGTGTTTAAGTTAACTCAGCGTTTCATCACTCCTAAAATCTCCGCATAGTTCTTGATTCCACATTAATGAGAGTAGAAGTTTGTTTCGATTGTTTAAGGTTCGTTACATAACATGTGGAGCTCATGAGTAATGTCGAGTAATTTGTGTTATTAATGGTGTCGTAGTTTTATATAATTTATATTGTTTTTCGCAGTGTTGTGGAGTCGTACAATTCATCTCCTTGCGGCACACTTTGTCTTGCTAATAATCTATTAACACGTTTCATACCAAACTGATTTTTGGTTACTCTCGAACTTATTTCTGCTTTTATTTAAGATGCGTGAGGTGCATCTCCCGAAATTATTATAACCTGCTGTGATTTTTGTAATAGGCAAGGCACAATTCTTTCCTCACTTTTTGTTTTACCAAAAGAATTCCAAGTAGCCTGAACGGAAAATTTGCAAGTAGCCAGAATGAAAAACACCACTCTCTTTTATCCAATAAGATTCTTCACCAGTATTAACCCTAAACTGTCGTAAGTCAGCTCTCGCGTGACAACAGTACTTGTCGTTTCTGTCGTATGTCACGTAGAAGGTGACAAGACGGATCCTGTCAAAACTCGCTATCTGTGAAATGTGGATACGATTACCTTGTCAATCAAGCATCGACAATAAAGCAATCACCATCTCCAGTTATATATCGATGCTTTTTATAGTCAATTTTTATTGCATTTGGCCCTAAAAAGGAATAAAGAAAATTGTATAAATCTCGACAATGTTAGTGGCAGTAAATGTACGAAAACAATTATCAAAATGATTTTGATTCTAGCGATGAGACTAGCAGTCACATATAATTACGTCCTAAAAAAAAGCTATACCTATGAAATATTCAAATAAAAAAGAAAATTACGTAGAAATAGAAACTATTCTTAATTCAGACGATGATCGGATTGAAATCCAGAGCTATGACGATCACAGTCTTCCCAACAGTATTCCTTTCACAAATATCAATCGTCAAATTTCCGGAAATATTCAGCAGCCTATAGATGATTCTAAAAAAATCATTTGCCGCCGAATTCATAATGGAACTTGCAACCAATTGAGAATCACGTATAAAAACCTAGCCTCCGATAAAGATCAATAATCGTATATACAAACACGTTATAGCTACAATAACACCTGAATAAGCATTATCGTTCAACATTCCAAGTATTATCCCCGTGTTAATGTCCATTCCTGGACGAGGAATAGGTCCATACACGTTCTCCTATCGGGCATAAATCAAGTCATACGCGTATTTCCCGCAGACACGACGGCGTAATTCGTCTTGATTCGTGTTCGCAATCGTGCCGGAGAAAGAGGGGCGCCGGGAGGGGGGATAAAACATTCCTACGCTGCGTTTTCGATAGAGACGCGTCAGATAAATCGAAATTGGCGTTGGCGTTAAAGAGCCGCCGGAAGATAATTTACGCCCCGTCGGGACGGGGGCATTTTATTTCACGTGGAAGTACGTAAAAAGGCGAGGCCGAGCGAGCGAGGCATTCTCGAAATTAACGGCCCGGAGATAACCTTTCGCCTGGGAAAATTAAATATTTATGATCGCGCCGGACGTGCGGAAGGCCCGCTAGAATTCGGTCTCTTAAACAGGTTTGAGATACGTCAGATCAGACGCCAGATAAAGCGCCATCGGTCCGCAGTCAAGTTCGATCGGCGGGTAACTTTACCGTGGCGATTCGAGTCTGCCAGATGGAAATACGCCGGAATAGTACGATCCACGGGGCGTAAACCGGTTTTTATCGGGCGCCATCGAGCTTTTTAACAATCCATTCGCATGCAAATCTTTTATCGGCTGATTTGCCGGGATGTATGATTGACGCGATTCTGAACGCCCGCCTTGTCAGGTAATTAACCGCTTTATGCGTTTTCAACTTATTCGGCCGCGGAGATGGACTACGTAGGTCATGGCTTTCGACGAAACACGCGGATAACAGGCAGGCTGGCATTAAGTGCGAAATATTCCACATTTTGTATCGCTACATCGCAATGGCTCGATATGGACCGCGAGACTTTATTTTTCATTATCCATGCAACATATTGTTCCATCGTAAAGCGGATTACTTTTAAATTGTGGTGTCCGATGGTAACGTTATTTCCTGTATCATTTTATGATGCATGAGGTGTTTATCTGTCAAGCCTGCTAATGTTATAAAACAAAGAGTAAAGAAAGATTGATAAAGTCTATTGTCTAATATATACAGTTGCGTGAGGAAAATAATTGACTGGACTCTAATCAGCATTTGTTAATGTTTGCAATCATTTATTTTATTTTTAGTAAAAGTTATGTATTATTCTATGTATTCACTATGATGAGTGCTCGTGACATCCATGTCGTTTTAAAATATTTGGAATCACCGATCGAAACTCAAGAGTCTAGTAATACTTCATGAATGTATTACGACAGTCAGTCGGGAAAACCAATTCTTGCGAGGTTTGAAAACGTGAAAGTTGTGTGAGTCACGATTGTTTCAGGCAAGCTAAATATGGTAAATGATTTAACATCATTAGTCTTTTAGAAACTAAAAACGGAAATATAAAATGTTTAGAAGAAATTTTGCCACAAATATTACCCTTTAAAATACACCTTTTATTATGAAAGAATGTATCTGCTTTTCATCATCGAAAAAGTACTCTCTGATACGCCAATAAAACACGAAGCTTCATTATTTCAGATTTTTGAAGAGTTTATATACGTTCAGCCTTTTAAGTTTATGTAGGTTACAGACTATAATCCGCGTAATTAAAAATTCCGTATATAACTTCTTTAAAAGTTTCCGAGAAAAGATATAGAAGTCTCAGCACTATTGATTAACAATTGTTGTTGTTCAAATTTCTCAAAGGAAATTTTTTAATTTATAAAGGAAAGGAGAAATTCTTAAAAATATCGAAATGCTTTTAATAATCCACTGAACATCGATAGAACCCATTTTCTATGCTTTCCCTGTAAAAATAGAATATTATATATTTACCTGGATATCAAGAATCTGTAGTTTTGTTTCGTAGAAGCCGTTTGCAACCAAAGAATGATCGTAAAATAGACTTTAGTTATCTGGTATCGTAGAGCACCCTTGTGAATAGAAAATGGTCGAATGAGAAACATTTACATATCTACCATCACGAAGAATTGTTTTCCACAGTTTCTTTAAAATCATATCCGGACTTTAATAGGCTGTTGTGTTGTCTTGAAAAATCCTTCACAAATAAATAACATTTGCATGAAGGAACAGCTTTCTTTTAAAAGGATGTGATGAAATAAAGCAAGTCATATCTTCTTGCAAATTTCTGTTTTAAAAAATATATTTATGTCTTAAGAATCTAAAAATTGTGACTATCAAATTAAATTTTACATATGAATATAAGTTAGTAAATTGTTATGCAACTCCCATTATGATATCAAATTAGTTGCATGTTTATTTAACTCTTTACTTGTTATATTATCATTTTGATGTATTTTTTTAAAGGAATGCGACGTCATTCCTGTAGTATAAATAAGATAAACTTCAATAAATAAAAACCAACACTCAAATCGTGTATTCCCATTCCTAACAAGTTAGCTTTAAAAGAGTGCAATAAATAAATTTTGGTGCGCAATATTGATATAAAACAACACATTGTACAAGCAGACTGTATTTTCTCTTAACGCATACTCCCTGTCAGCTTTTTTATATCAAGTATATCGAAACTACATATAACTAACTAAGTTATATGTAACGATACTATTAAGATGCCAATACTGAACTTCCACATAATAATATTATGATGCACCATACCGATCACCATCCCAACACCCAAATATGTTTACTATATGTATGTACATATTTTAGACTGTGAATATATGTACAATATATTACAAAAATACACCATTTAGTGCAATTTGGTGTTTGAATAAAATCATTTTGTCTAAATAGTGATTCCAATTTGTTTATTTATCCGATTTAAATAATTCATAAAAATAAGATGTAATACGATAAAGAAGTAAAAACTAGACTTACAAAATAACACCATACCCTTAAATAGTCAAACTAAAAGTAAAACCTTACATTTAAGAGATGTCAACAACTATAATACAATACAGCACAGTGACGATGTCATAGCAAAAATAATTATATCGCGCAATCTACTACACGGGCCAAATGACTCCTCACGGTAGGTAGGTCATCTTGCATATATACCTTCGTCAAGTAAATAAACAAAAGAGAAATAAATATTGAAAAATATATTGAATAGAAATTATAATAAAAGTCGTAAAGTCAAAGGACGATACAACAATGTTCTATGTAAGAAATTTTGCCAGAAAGTTTAAAAAGGATTATTTGGCTCATCGCGATATGTATAATGTTAAGAAATCCCTTTACTCGTCCATCAGGAATTTGGGATATAACTTGAGTGTAAGCTGCGATATAAGAGGCAACCAGATCATTGTGCTCTTTTAGCACGTACTCCGCGTGCTCTCGTCTAGAGTAACAAGATTCTGGTAACCATACCCCAGCGTCGAAGAACGACAATGTGGCGGGTGAACGGGCCTGCAGACGTGTAAGCGATTCGGTCCCCTTGGGTGGGCCCACAGATGCGTGAAAAGAAGAAAAGAGAGGGAAACTCGGTGCGTCACAACAAACTCGAAAGGTGTTGTCCACCGACAACGTCGGTTTTCGGACTTTCTGAAGATTTCGTAATGCAATACGAACATTTGTGCGCGTTGATGAAACGAGGAAAATATAAGTGACGTCAGCATAGCTACGTGTGATAACATTTTACTGCTTTTCGGCTCATGGATAAACTTTGATATTTATTTTGCCCCAAATAGATATCCTTACATGACATCGCATCTAGACTTCTTCAATTATTTTTCCATAGTGTTCATTGGCGATGTTCAAAAAATTAGCAAAACACAGTGACCTAGAATTAAATGCTTGTCAGTTTTCTTTTGATAGATGAACATTGATATTAATTTATGTTGAAAGAAATATCATTTATGGAAGAGCTACGATGATGTAGCGGATAGGGGCTCAGACTTCCAACCATGAGACTCGAGTTCAAATTCCTCTCATCTCCTCTGATTTTTCCATGTGATATGTATGCTGTAGCTTGGTGGTTCCAATATTAACTTAAACAGTACGTACGTCCTAGGCCAAATGACTTTAGCAGTCGGTGTTGAAAACTGATTCTTAAAAAAATTGAAAGTAAAAGCATCGTTTATAGTTGGTCATCTTGTATTAGGTTGTTCAATAGAACAAAAAAGAAAGTGAGTCAAATTTCAATAATTGTTTGCAATATTTTATATAATGATTTGGGTTTCAAAAAGTTGTGTGCACATTAAGTGCTGCATGCAACAAAAAAATATTCGAATACGACGTTGTCCGCAACATTTGGAGCGTTTTTAACTAATAAAGTTTGTTCAGTTAAAGTCCTTAATTTGAAACTTTAGTTTACAACTTTAGTTTAAAATCTTTAGTTTTTAATGTCATTTTTCCAACTATAAATTCATTCTTTGATTTCTGTTCCGCGTACCGATTTAACAGCCTAATACATGGCATCGATATGTTGACTTTATGCTGCTTCCAACTTTCGTATACCTTTTTTGAATTGTTCTTTTATGGTGTGCGTGAGCGATGTTTCGAGAATCAGGAAAGTCAAGCGGCATTGTCCATTGGCGTCGTCGGTTTCCAAATCGTCCAAAGATTTCGTAACAGCTTAGGCATTAACCACTCGTTAAATCAACGAGGGACACGCTTCATCGGCGATCAGGATTGCAAAACGCTCTTAACCGACCACCGCCGTTGACCAGGAGATCCGCGTGACTGTAACTGACTTTCATGAAATTCAAATTTCTAATGAAACCTCTCGGCAGCCAGCTACTCTTTTCTCCGGAAAACGTTTTTGTCACGCAAACTGCTGCGATCAGGGGAACGACTATTTCGAGATTATACGTAATCCTTGTCTAGATTCTGGGATTGTGGAATGCTCACAATTCGATGTTTTTTTTTTAAATATCACGGAGTTGAAGATATCGAACATTATTAGCTTGTTAAGTGTGTTTGGACGTACCTTTTTTGGATTTCGATCATTAAGGTTACTTAGCTCAAAAACAATCGATTATACTCTTCGAGAAAGACGATCGATGTCCAAATTAAAAGCAAAATTTTAAATGGAAAAGAGTGAATCGTGGTGTGAATTACCATCTTAATAGGCAAAAGGTACTTGATTTAAAATTTAAGCATAACGGATCATATCACTAGATTCCAACGACTAATTTTAGCGCCAAAAACTCTTGCAGATGTTAAACATTTATATTTGAAATAAATTTTCTTGATAAGTACGCCCAACGCCACTAAGTCACAAAAATATTTCTGGCCATTCTATAGTAAATGATTTCCTTGAGAAGGCCATTAAAATTAACTCTATACTCTAAATTATATCTTTCCAGTAATACAATTTAACGCCTATTAGAATTTAGATGATTAATTCTTTCATATAACACTAGATATCGAGCAATCAACTACATCATTTTCCCATGCTCACCACTTTTCTATCCTCCCTTTCCGGAGTTAATCGATTTGGCATACAACTGGTTCACTCAAATCTCCACATACTCCGCATCCGAAGACATCGGTAATGCCAATGCGAGCAGCACAAATTCAACCAGCGTTTGCGGCCGATAGATACACACGCTCTCGTATACAGTGTCGTTCCAAACGTATACTCGCCGAAGTGCCCAAGGAAAATTCCACGCACCACCGAAAGCATAAGAATCTCGTAGGGAATCAACGTCTAACGGTACACGGATCTCACTTCGCAAAGAGTTATGTACGCCTAACCCATAGCGCAATTATCGTTCTTTTTTTTTTATGTCAGCCTCGGGAATCTAGAAAGCAGCGATTCGCCGGTTACGAGGATCGCGTCGATTCCTCCCGTGGCACGACAAAAAGATGATCGACGGAGGTGGTCGATTTACCAGCGGAAAGGCTGCTCCTTCCTCACGCTTTACCGCATTTTTTATTTATACCGCGGCTCATTCCCATCGCAGTGGGGGTGTCCGGTCTCGAGGTTGTTCACAATGAAATGGTTAAATTCGACGTTTCCCCTCCCTGGCACGCTCTCCTACGTGGATACTCACGGCGGATACTCCGTGGCTCTTTGCCCCGAAGGAAGATAGCCACGATACGGGCGCATAAAGGAAGGAGGAATCGCCAACAATGAGGCAACAATGAGGCCTTGTGCACCCCGCCGCCTGTCAACCGCCAAGACTCGTGCATTTTGTGGGAACCCCATTTATATATTTTCCTAACATACCTGACGCCGGAACGTGATCGGACTTTCTCAAGTCTCCGTGTTCGCTCGAGCGTAACGAAAATCTATAATTTAACGGGAAAAGCATCCACGAGATCGTTGTCAAATGGTGGAGGATAACGAGGATTCATGAAGTACGCACGCATTATTGTATACGCGTGAGATATGTCTTTCCTCACAAATCGCCCGAGAAATTCGTGAAGGAAGTCATTAATTTTGATCGGTGACCAGCGCAGTTTGTTCGACTCTTTATGCAAATACCTTCTAAAAGGGGCGAGGTTAAATATAATCAGAAAAAAATTTAGGCACAACCGTAATTCAATGCCTACATTTCATTTCAAAGATTTCCGATAGAATGTATCAAGATAGTACAGCAATTTTTATTTAGGACTATCTGACTCTCTATATCACGCACACAAATCGCGCTGTACGTTTTTTTATCTATTTGGGATTCGAGCTTGAAAATTGTAAAAAAAATTTAATTTATTAAATACCGATTTGTATTATTATACAAAGGTTCGAGTCGCGTGTGAAATTCCAAGAAGAAGCTCCTCATCTCTTTCCACATACTTCTCTTCAACCCCAAGACCTCAACGGAGAAACCGCAGAAAACCCGTGAGCGCGCATTTATACGTATAACATACATACGCTTTCACACTTTACATCCCGCTACATGGCAAATGCACGAAGTACCTCAAAATACAAGAGTCCCGAGGCAATGCCCAAAAGTAAAATCTCGTATAATCGTAAACACAGCTGCGAGTGAGCAAGTACACACTTCTCAGGTCAACCTCACCAGCCGCGCCAGGCGAATGAGCATCCCTGGGAATGTTTCTTAACCGGTACAATACGGAATAATAGGATTACATAAACAACGGCAACAAGGCATTGTGGCCGGTAGGTAGGTAGATAGGTAAGGGCCTAGGTAGGTAGGTGGGTCTCCAAGGCGAAGGTACCCTCCCTAAGGTGCAGTTGGCCGGCCGACATTTGCCAGATTGCATTCGGCATTGAGGCGACACTTTGTGGATTTCGGACAATAAAAGTATCGGCACACAAGACCGCATTCAAGTAGCGACACGCCGGTACCTTCTATAGGGGCGCCACCCCGTCGCAGAATTCCACGGTTGATGCGCCTTTCTAACCCCTCCCAGTCGCAGTCTCGATGGTCGGTGCATTGTCAAAATATTGGTGGCGATCGGATCGTGCGGCCCTTTGTGCGCCGACTCATGCCCCGGGCTGACTTTTTCCAAAGCCCCGTGGACGCCCCACGATTTTCTGAAAGACCTTCCTGCAACTTCCGCACCATCGGCCCTCCCCCGGGTATCCGTTACCGCGTTGCGTAACCGCGGACACTTTTGTCGCCGAAGACGCTAACGATGCATCTGGAGGAGATACATTGGCTCATCTCAAAGGGCTTCCTCCGCTGAAGAGCTCCTGCGCGTAGCCGCGGGCACGGCTTGCCTTTATCGGCCGGTTTAGTTCGTATTGGTGACGTGCATGGAACCGGGAAAATGTGAGTCACGCAAGTGCGATGTCCAGGTTATCGCCGGTTTCGAACTTATGAATATACTTTGATATTTATTCTCCCGCGAAGAAGTATCCTTCACAGTTTTATCGTCTACCGTCCAGCGCGGATGTCTCAGCTCTCTGCTGTTAACAACCTCCGTACATCCCTCTTGCGGTTATTCTTTCGTGGTGTGCGTTTCGGATGGTTACGGAACCAGGAAAATATAAGTAACGGAAGTTGGTACTTTTCAGCTGGCGAATAAACTTTGAAATTTATTTTTCCCAGGAGACGTATCCTTCATGGTTTTATCGTCTTGCGTCTGCCGTGGACATCTGTTCTCTTCTGTTGGCAGCTTTCGTATATCTTCTTTCGGTCATTTTTATTCCTGGTGTTTCTTGACGATCGTGATACAAAGAGAATATAAATGAGGGAAGTGTGAGATGTATATTATTTAATATGGATTATTTATGTTTTTTTTTAGTCTGCGCACATGCGTACCTCGTCGCCACTTGAGTTATATAAATATCTAGAATGGTGATATAACATAACGGATATTTCGATTAAAACCTAAACCGGTTCCAAGTTTCGATGAAGATCGGTTTTATTTAACTGCTTTCGAGAGCACAATAATACGACTAAAAAATTCTAAATGTCACTGATTAGACTGGTTTTTTTGCTGTCTATTGTGCAAATTATGAAAAAACACTGCTTTGCTATAAATACTCGAACAACTTTGATCACTTCTTCACAGTACTTTGACATTTTAATATTCATTCCAACACTTTTAAATAGAGGTGTGAGTACATACATCTTATCAGAACTCTGAACGAACACACTCCTGATAATTTGTGTTAATTCACGGAATGCAATTTTATTTTTTTCATAGCAATTGCTTCGTACATTACAAGATACATATATAACACTAAAAGTCGTATAACACTAAAGCGCTTACATTTCTAAACACTATCTTATGAAAGCATACCCGGTGCGTACAATGCTTTCGTCGCAATTTTAAGGCAAAGAAACACGAGGCGACATGCTCGCGTCTTTTACTCGTATTGTTTTGCAGTATTTCCACGGCCCTCCGGGTTACAAAGAGACGAGCCGGAGGCTGTGCGCTAAAAGAAGAAGCACGGAAATCGCTTATCGGTGATCGTTCATAAACGTCCCGCGGCAAACCGCAAACTACCTGCCATAACCGCGACGTGGTTATGGCGCTTAAAGAAAAACGTACACGCGAACCTGACTTCTCTATCTGAAATGGATATTCCATAACTATGTGTACACGGTGAAGATAATAACGGGCATCAATTACCCGTTCATCTCGATGCGTATCTGGCGAGGATCGCCGATTTACGGCGACAATGTTATATTTTCCGACCAGGTAGAGATTGACCGAGTACTTTCTGCAAAGCGCTTTTTTCTTCTGTCGTTACCACGGACAGTTATATATTGCAAGAAAGTCTATCCACTTCGGGAAAAATCCAGATCGACAACGAGGATCCGGGATTCCTTAGAATATAACAGTACACGTTTTACCTTAGATGCCAGCAATTGGAAGCTTTTGTAATTGACAAATCTATTTCAAGACGAAGTTGTAGAAAATGTTTGTTTAAACGTCTTGAGGAATTATTCAGGAATTGTTTAAATATCTGTGAGAAATTATTCAGAAATTTGGATGTAATTTATATAATCGGAAAATCATAGTAGCTTGATTAGAATGATATATAAAAATTCGCGGTAAAAAATTCATAACGTAGTGTGCAGACATCGTAAATTTATTAGAATTTATGGTAATAGCAGTCTCTAGTAATAGGGGTTAGTAGGAATTGCGTACGATTATAAAGCGTCGCATAAACGGCTTGTCTCCATTAGAATTTATAGTATTGCGCGTCTATGATAATGGAGGCTATGAGACGGTTTAAGCTAGAGGAGTGAGTCTGTAATCGTAAGAGATATTCTAACGTTTAAATCAGACGAAACTAGTAAAGAATAAACAACATACATCAGACCTAACGATTACCTTCTCCAGAAAGCCTGTGACTTCAATGAATCCTTCAAAAGATCACCCTTAATTAAAAAACACCAATACACTGCAAAATAAATCTGTGGATAAACGAACAAACTTCGCCATTGTAAATTTACAAATAGATGTACATAACTAGCTAGACAAGAGTGAACACACAGAAGAGGACAAGATAACGATTATGATCAGAGAGCAATGTACACCGTTAATGAATCATTCAGAATAATCATTCTACGTCATTCTATTTCAACAAGTAAATAAGAACAAAAATCATTCTACTCCAACTAATCAGTAACAATGAATACAATACGAATTTAATGCGTAAGGAATACATTGCCAAAAACAAACACAATAAAGACGACGACAATGTCCGCCAAGAAACGTGTACCTTCAATCAATAATTGAAAGGAAGCATTGTCACTTTATTAAATCCGATTTAGTAGACAACCAACCAAAATCCCAAGCGCACGAAGGCCTGCGGTGTTCTACAATTATTTCCGTTTTCCCGCTCAATTACGACTAATTTGCCGCGAGCGCGAGACCAGCTTATTAATACACGCCGATGCGTCTAATTGGCTTCGAGAGCCACCGCGTTGTTTGCGTATCGTCCGCGCTAATGGAGCACGCTCGTATAGGGAATGCCCTTCAGGAGTTTCGCACAGCGCCTTTGGTTTTGAGCTACTTCCACGGAGCGTTTGACGGTGTTTGCGGAGGCTATTAGTCGCATTGAAAGCGATCTCATAAGGTCTCATCTGCATGAACATCTGACATACGGCGGGCATAGAGGCGATTGCCGCCCCATCTGCCACCCTTCTCGCCCCATTACTGTCCCTTAAACGCCCGCCACCACGGACAGCCTGCAATGAAACCGGGATCAGGGCCGTAGACGGCACCGCCAAATCGCATTCCTGGATTCCTGGCGTGCTTCAGCTCCCCCAGCGGGACTTTAACTCACGGGGAACGAAGGTGCGCTGCGCCAGTAGGTATATGAGCACCCACGTGCTTTCGGCCCTCCCTCGCGATCTCGTAAACGGGGATTCGTGTACGGAGTCGCTCCTGCTAACCCTCCATAACTCACCGCGACTTCGATGTAACATTCCGCTTACGTGCTCCAACCCAATTCAGGTGTACTTCCTTTTGGGATTTATAGATTATCGTAAGTTAAAAAGCCGTTTGCCGGTATTTAACGGATCCGTTGAACGTAGAGAATAAATTTGGTCAACCCCATCTTGCATCGTGGATCGTATCAACGACCTAAAAATTTCCAAGGGCCGCGCGCACGTTGAGGTAATGGACATTTTTTTGCAATATTTTTTTCGAAGTTTTGCTTGGCAACGAATTTTTTACTTATTGGTTTGTATTGTGAGAGATTAATTTGAAGAATGAAGCGTTTTATTGCTATACATGTGAAAAAAACAATGTTTCAAGTAGATGTGAAAGGAAAACATGTATTGAAGTAATAACCAACATTTATTTATATGGCAATAAGCGTAAGATAATTACAGAAATGTTCAACGCTTAAAGAAAAAGTACAATTCGTCGTATAAGACCATAGGCCCTGGATTGGCTAGTTCTGGTATAAGAATGCAATAAGTTTTACCTGGAATCATTTTTTTCTCTCCCTTTAACACGATAAGTATATAATCCATACAAAAGATTAGTCATTTCGTGGAAAAATTGCATTAACGTCGGTGCAGTATACTTAATGACAATGCATATAGTTTATAAATTATTTCATATACTCTTTGACGTCGCTTTTTTATCTTCTTTTTTTTAAAGATTTGTGTACTATCAGTAAAATCGCCGGTAATTGTGGCGTTAAATTTCAAGCATTACTTTTTCTATCATACCTGGAAATTAAAAATTGATTTTTATCAGCTACAATACGTACCAATACATAATAAAAATACTTCCCAACAAAGCATCGAATCGCTCCTATTTTTGCACGAAGGTATTTCCAGAAAACTATCCTATGACATCGCATCATAGGTACGAGAATACTCTCATGAATACTCAAAGTTTCAGGTTTTTGTCATCGTCCCTGTAAGGTCGTTCACGGTACGTACCCTCGTTCCGTTTCAGAAAATCAGCCTAAATGGGTTAAAATATTACCCCGGACAATGAGCTTCATCGAGTCGAAAGAATACGCGTCTGTTTCTTCCTTCCTCCTTCTTTCCTTTCTTTCCTCCTTCTTTTTTCTTCAAACACAAAGTCCACCTCGGCGCGAACTGTGACGGATGTGAAAGTATTTCTTTGGTAAACGTGGCACCACGGATGCCGGCATATTCCGCGGCCCTCTCGGCCCTTTGTTCGCGGAGATACGTATGAAGCGTGACAAAACGCACGGACTTAAGAAACTCTACGTTTTGTCACGCGGGAACATTTGGACGACATTCGTGGCAAACGAGTCGTGACGACTTCCCGAGTCCAATTCCACCCTGAAAGGAATATTAACAATGAGCATTCCGCAGGCCGCCTTTTATTTTTGAGATGTTCTCACCGGTCTGAATCGGCTGGTCTACTTAACGGAGACATACGCGCCGCGATAATGAATTATTGTGCGATGAGCGAGCCCGAGTAACGGTTAACGATACGTTTTCGGCGTTCGTAATTCCCCTTTTGTGCGCGCCACTCACGTAACACCGCTGAGAATCGGTAATTGCGGCGCCATTTAACATCTTGCCTCGTCCTTCAACCCTTATTTTCATATCACTGCATATTCGCAACGTAAGTCTATATGCAGACGTGGATTTTGACTATTTTATCGTAATGCAAGAGATATTCGAGATTCTGCATACATGCCTTATGCTTGGGAATTTAAATAGGGTAGAATCTGTGTTAAAAAGTTTTTCAATGGTGCAAGGTAGGATAATGATTTGTGAATAAGAAAAGGGTGGTAATTGTTTTGGTTCTCAAACATGAATTGTCAGATTTACGGTCTTTGTCAAAAATGATTCAAACTTATATTTCATCTTTTTGTATGCAATACCATTTTAAGACGTGTAAATTATTTGTTTGACGTGCAATACCATTTAAGACGTTTAATTTGCAATAAGCTACACATCTGAATAGAAACAATAACTGTACAAATACGAAGCAGATAAACAAAGCATTATTTTAAAGTTACTATGCATTATAATAAGATAAAGAGATAGATACTAAGTCAAATCATTTTAGCCGTTGACGCCAAAAATCAAAGTAAGAAACAACGCTCGCAATCGTTCACTGCAAAGATGTGTGAATCAACTCTGCTGACAATCCGTGCAACAGTATTGTATTATCAATTATCCACCATCTGACGCAGCAAAAGGATTAATGTACCAAAGTGTACATGATAAAAAGTCTATCCTTTATCCATCATATGTAACCACGAAGCAGTTGTTTTTTTCTCCTAATTACCTGCGAGGGAAATGAGAACTGTTAGCATCGAAGGTGCCAATATACGGCCCTGGTTTGCGAGGACCACGCTCACAAATGTTAAACAAGTGGCAACCCTTCACGGTAAAGCACGCCCCGGCACGGTTCCCCCTTTTTCCCCGACCCTTCAATTTAATCAGCCTCATTCAGTCTACCACGAAACAACCTGCCACATGGTGGCCATTGTAGTAGGTTGGATATTGTTAACGAGACACTCTGCGCGGATCGTTTTGTCGTCCACTTCGCTTTTTATACACCGCGCTATCACCACCGTGAATAAACAGGGAGATCGCCCATATGCACACTCGTGCCTTCTTTGTTATCGCATTACGCTCTTTCGTGCCAACCCAAAGAGCGTGGAATAAAAATTTGTCGGGTATGGCCGCGATCGTCTGTGCATTCATGTCCTAAAAGGGGGAAATTCGTGGTTCGGTCGTTCGCAGAAAATTCTATGATTCCACGGGGCATGGACGAATCAATGTTTTGGCTTACATCACATTGTCAAGGAAGAAAACAAGCTGGTATAATCGAAAACTATTTTCAACACTAAAACCACCTGGCTTGTTAGCATGACGGGTAAGTTATTTTTTCTGTAAACTGTCCAGCTTTGTGGCACGGTGTTCTTCAAGATATTCCGTGATTTTTTTAAACGTATGATCAATATATATCAATATATTGACATTGCTTCTTTGTCTTTTCCTTTAAGGCTATATTTAATGCATCTGAATATGTCTGCAAAGTGACCGTTAATGTGTAGTGTTAACAAAGGTGGCGTTAAACGTGTCCTTTGTATAATTTAATTCATCTAATCTTGCACTTTAATAAAAACAATGCAGAAAAAAAGATTAATTTTTTTTCGGATGTAAAACAAATTGACGGTCAGCTGTATATTTATGAGAAACACGACATTGATTTGAGAATATTCAACTGTATAAAAGTATTTAAAGTAATTGATACACGGTAGCACTGTACAAGCATAAGCCGATTTTTCTCTGATCCTTTGATGCAAAATGACTATAATGTCGATAAGTAATGTACAAAGAAAGATGACTAAAAGCATTATTACATGCTGGAAATGATGTCCAAATGAGTTATTACTTATCATGATACATTATATACATTATATTCCATAATTTGTAACATGACTTGGGAAAATTTCGCAAAGTATTTCCTCATTCCATACACATCTGCTAAGCTTAATAAAAAAAACTCAGTATTTGGTATATACTAAATGTTTTGAGCACCAGAAAACGCTTTTATAAACTGAAAAGTGTTATTGTAAATAATTCTGATAAACCTTTCTTTTTAGAGTAATGGCTTTCGTTATGCATCACTCATTCCTCGATAAAAAAAATTGCACGTTGAATTTTTTTTCTACGACGTATTAAAATGCACTATTCAGTCTGAATTTTGCTTTTTTTCATTGCCAACGGATACGTATTACTTTATACCACTCGTCATAGAGAAATATTTTTGTAATGTGTCTGTTGTACTGAGAGATTTTTAAATAAAGTCTGCCAGGAAAAACTGTTTTTAAGAGTATCTAAGCTTAACACTTGGAAAGTCTTGCGTGTTTGAGAACGTTACCTGCATTTTAAGTGTCGCTAAAATGAAACAAGGCAGAAATTTGAAACCGTATGTCGATAATAATGCAAAATGGTTACATAACGATCCTTAATTATACACGTGGTTATATCAGCTGCGTCTAAAGTGTTTGGTCAAGCCTTAACTACGTATATTTTATCAATCTACGCAATCGCATTAAAACTGCAAATTGTGACAATCTTTAATTAAAATAAGGAAACAATGATAAATTTCGATCTTCCATATCATGCTTCCAATCGCTTTTTAATTTATAAATTGATCGGGAAAAATTGGAAACAGTAATCATGTTACGCAAGAATAATATTTTGTATTTGTTTAAAGAAGGAGGACGACGAATTGATTTATTTTTGCGTGATATCAAATAGGAATTTTAAATCGTACGCGATATTTGCCTTTCATGCTATTTTACACAACATTTTGCAGCAACGTTTATTATTCCATAATATCCTTTTGCAGATAATTCAAATCTACGTTCACCCTATATGTCCTATTGTGTTTTTAACGTAAAATTGCATGTATGTATTTTGTTAAAAGTTAGCTGGCAATATTTTCCAAATCTGTAGATCGTTGTAGTTCAAAAAGTTATTTGTCCCTTGTCGACTGATTCATCGCTTATTTTTCATGTTTTCCTTCGTTTAAGGAGCACTAGGTTATGCAAAAAGTAAGATTATAGTATGGTCAAGTATGTCGAAATCTAAAACAAACATTGGTTCCATAGTGCTAACCGTATAACTAACATATACATTTAAACATGTATCTATAATGCACACATGCACACTATAACCTTCATATTTTTTTTCAATCCAATTAACATTGGAATAGCAATATAAAATACTATAAAAAAAACTCTGTAATAATCTAACCAAATATTCCCCAATATCGTACCACGAATCGTTCCAATATGAGCAATTTTACTCTTAGCGCCAAGGGCAAAATAAAAAAATTGCTGCAACAGTTAGCGCGTTATAGATGGTAGAATAAGTATCCAATGCAACCATCGGATTCTCCACAAATCAAACTCCAAACTTCCATAATCGCACGTGCAGGCCGTGCGACAAGAAACGAGTAATGTCGATGGAGTTAACGATCCCGCTTTCGTTACTAATTTAATTCACGGCCGAATATTCAATTCGGCAGAATGCAAGGTTGAAAACCGACGAGTCTATCGGCTCATTCGGGTCGGACGACAATGCTGATAATGACGAAGATGACTCTGGCAGTTGCGATGATTAACGATCATCGGCTGACGATCGCTCCGCCTCGATTTGTCTTCTCGAGGGCTTCGAGTAAACTATCCTTTAATCGCCCCAACACTTTTTCGAGGAGTAATGAATTTACACGGCAATCGAGAAATTCTTGTGGGAGGGCAACCTGCTAACTGGATTTTGATCGATGATTGGCCGCGCTATATTGAGACGTTGGTGATAAAAAAAGAGGATAGAAGGAGGTGAAAATGATTTATGTAGTACCGAATTAGGCTGCGGGGTAGCCTTCGTAAACTGTTATCGGTAAATCTCTAAAACAAAGTTGGCACTCATCTGAGATACGTGATTATCGTTGTTATTGGGTGAGTGCAAAAGTTCGTGGGGAGTTTCTCATAACTCCATCCATTGAAACTCCGCACGAACTTTTGCACTCACCTAATATTTATTACATGTCATACGTTAATACTGTCCATTAAGAATAAACATTGTAAAGCCATCGCTGTTTATAGTAATGCAGTGGATGTTGATGTATCGTTAGATTAACGCAGTGTCACTATGGAATATAATCTGTTACTCAATTTCCACTGTAATAAATAAATGTGTCTAAATAAATAGAAGCTAGAGCTGAATTGCTCATATAACAGATAGATTTATTTGCATTTCAGTATCCCGCAGTTAAAAACGTGCATTCGGTTTGAATGAAATAACAGTTGCCAGTGCTTTATGCAATACACAATCTACAAAGGAATACTTACTACGATAAGAGAAATCAATTTTACACTTGAAATATGGAAATTAAAAAATATGCCTCACCGATCTTTGGACTGGTAAAAGAGATCAGAAAAAATGTACAAAACTCAAGAATTATTGCAATTTAATTCCGATGCCTTAGGGTTATTTATAATATTTATTTTATATTCCCGAATAATTACCAAAGCTTATAATGTGATAATATATAGATAATAGGTATTACAATTTCAAATGTAATTATTCCAAATAATACAAGATTTTGGTGATCGATAAATAGTATTTCCAGAAACACAAGGATTGCTTATCGATGGTTTTCGGGCATGAGACAGAAGCAAATTGTAAAACTCACATGGAAAAACGATGTTGTATGTCTGTAATTAGGAAAGATGCAAGTATATCAGGCAATGACTTTGCAGGCGCCACTGTGTCCAAGTGCATAGTTATGAAAGTTGATACGTATCAGCTCTTTATAACAGAAAGTGGTACGCGCCGTACGTTATTTGCTATTAAGCTTTGCTTGGTAAAGTTACATCACTCTTTACTGTTTCATTTTTATTATAGCATATCGTTACGATGCTCACGCGGACATCAAGGCAAAGTAATATTCATCGAAAGAGTAAATTACCTTTCTGTATAAGTAATTTCCTCTAATAGTTATATTTCGCATTTTGATGAGCTATAAATTTCTCTAATATTTCAAGGACAAGTGTTGAAGTCTTTTAGATTTAGATAGGCGCTTTCGGTTAAAACAATAATAAGTATCAAAAAATCTGTCGACGTTTTTTAGGCATAAAGCAGAAATAGTCCTTGGCACTCAAACGGTTATAGAATTATGATATTAATACAACATGACGTAAAAATCCCCGACACGTGTGTTGCTTTTATAAGGCACGCCTCAAAAATGGCAAGGAAAAAATAACAACGAAAAGTTCATATTATTTTTTAACGCATCAGGGACCTCCGTTTGATTCTGATTATTAAGATTAAAATTTAGGATTATATTCCGTAACTGTATAATTATAGAAGTTTCGAGGAATTGACTCCGCAGGCCTCGTAGTTTCCAGACAGTAAGCCAGTCCCTGTTTATCAACTTCCTCTCACTGACTGCAACTACAAAGTTACACGTAACAAATACACGATGTATCATTCACAATAATTGTACTTTATTTACTATTTCACGATGCTCAGTGCGATTGAATTATTTTATTGCAAATTTTTGATTTGGGCTATTTAGAATTTTCCTTCGAAAACGAAAAATTAAACAAACATTGTTTCTTACCAATTGTAAAAAACATAAAATATAAGTTAGACGCAAAATGTGATAGCGTGGCGAGATACACCCCGCATGGCTCGAACGAAAATCAGAAATAGGTCCGGCACGGTACGTGTTAATACTGTGGCCGCCCAATGTGTTACGAAACCTATATTTGATTTATTGCTACTACAATAGGCAAATGTATAATAATCAGGAGAAATCAGTATCAAACCTAAGAAATACGCGGATAGCTTGACGTCCATTTTAAAGTCCCATAGCCGAAGATGTACAGCGAACGTTAAAGAAATGGCTCTTATCTCAGCATCGGCTGTAAATCGTCTTTATACCGTCGGCGCAAGATGATATCGATCACCTGGACTACCAGACATCGCCATTGTAAGTATCAATCAGTCACCGCTGTGACTTTTATTGTAACATTAGGACGTCGCGGCCGTTAGAAAAACGGCATAATTTATTTTACAAGTACCGCGTCCTCTGTCGCAGTCATTAAATCTGATGGGACTGAGTTTCGGAATGTCGATGTTAGATACAAGTCAAACTCCACCCAGGAAGACTATTGTACACGGTATGCGGCATGAAAGACCGAGAGAGGAGGATCCAAAATCTTCCTGTTACTTTTAAGGTCACGTTGAAGCCAGGTAAATCATTTGTCCCTGTCGATTAATATTTTATTTTATATACTGCGACAAAACCTCGTATTACGATGGATTGTATTATGTCTGGGTTATAATATTTAGCCAGATACACAAAGCCAAATATCCATCTCTTAAATCGATGACGAGAATAATATTTCAGCAAGTTACTATTACAAATATAAAAATTTTGGCGGTTATCACCACTTCAATTACCTAATATGACCAAACAATTTATTGATTTTCTAAAAGTGCTTTTATTTAGTGCTTATCATTACCTCAGAAATAAATTCACAATATAAATTTTGGAGAAAAAACAGAAATATTTCAGTACAAATTATGCTAATAATAATGGTAGTAATGATGCAAATATTATTCAAAACGGTAATATACAAAAACATGTTAAAGATACTACTGTATAATAATAATAACGCTATAATATGCAAATGGAAAAACATCACCGCAAAAAAATCAGAAGGTATACAATATTGCAGTACAGCAAAAATAGAAATTTATGCTTTTGATCAGATTCATAAAAATTATTCGTACAGTTGATACTGCCGAATGTCTTAGAATTTAAATTACTTTAGGATACGACAACGCTCCCAGACAAACACAAAACGATAACGAACAGAATTGCCCTTCAAACTATGATGAAACAAATATTTCTCATTGATATGAAGAAAAACAATTTTTAAAAATAATTAATGAAAAAAATAGAAGGCAATGCGGTTATACTATCTGTACACATTAACATCAAAAAATGGCGCCTCTTGAATACACTCGTACACAAAAAAAGTAAAAAATATAGCACAAAAGAAACATTAGTGGAATGTATTTATTTATAACAAACCTCTATAAGCTTATAATTATAACGATAATATTGTTATCCCTTACTTATTTCTAACATAAAAAAAAAACCTTCCACGGTCAAGCATCACAGGATTTACGCGCTTTCTTCTACGAGTGCTTTCAAAGTCTAATTTGTTAAAGGACTGCGAAAAAACACCCGGCGACGTCAGTATAAACATTCATCGTACCCAGGGAGTCGTGCTTCCAGGGGAAAAGGGTTAAGACCTTTTTAGCATTCACCAGCTCCGAAATATCCCCCACTTCCTGGACACCCCGTATAAGAGGTGGGCGTGCTGAAAGCATCATCGAATTATCCCACGGAACGACTCCGTACTCGGTTCGCCTTAACCGACACGCATCCGCGCACGAAATGCCAGGTAGTTTCCACGGAAAGGGGACGACGGGCTGGGCCTAAGCTCTTGTTAGGGTTGCTCGCCGGTGGGAGAGAAAGAGGGCTTGTTCTATAACTACTTTGACACGTTCCCCGTCGCCGTTGTCAGTGAGTTTTGCCTTAAAGAACCGCGGGATGTCGTGTACCGCGCAGCGGTGACCGGGCCTCCCGCGGTTCCCTCATCCGAAACACTTCGAAACACTTTAAAAGCGCCGTACGTACGTACAACCTCGTCCACAAGTATTGGGACTCGTGTGGGGAGTAAGCGATCCTGGAAAATAATTTGTGAAGTTCTTCAAGCTCCCGAGGATCATTACTACGTTCGCGCGGTTGGAGCTTGCGATGAAACTGGTGGTCGCTTTGATCGACGTATTTGGGTGTACTGCATATATCCTTTGTAATGCGAAGGAGGCAAAAAAATATGTTAGTAGATCGATATGATCATCTACGTGATGAAATTTGGGAATGTCACAGGAAGTATGTCAGAGGCTTTATAAAGAGTTCTTTATGAAAAATGAATAATCAGTTGTTTTGACTGGTTAGATAGTCTTAAAGTTGAGATATATATTGAATATCACAGTACGTATATCAATAATTGTATGTACATGTAATAAAGTAAAATGTCCTAATTTAAACATTTACTACTTTTAATCACTATCGTGATCAATTTCCACGTTTATATTATTATACGTTTATCTCTTGCCCGTAATGTTATTTAATTTTACACGTGATATAAATATTTCTACCAATTAAATTCAAGCATTGTGCTGATTTCCTAAACTATTTATATCTGATTTGTTCCCAATCTTGTTTTTATGTACCATTCCGATTTTAATATTTCAAGCGGGAAAATAAATTATATAAGCAACGAAATCATGATATATATTTTATAAACGT
Organism: Ampulex compressa; assembly: GCA_038496175.1. Classification (NCBI taxonomy): domain Eukaryota; kingdom Metazoa; phylum Arthropoda; class Insecta; order Hymenoptera; family Ampulicidae; genus Ampulex; species Ampulex compressa. The sequence goes on along the minus strand of JBCFXI010000226.1, from coordinate 147,510 downwards.
ACTTGATGCATCCATGCCAACTGTGCGCATTCTGTACAAGACTAGAATATATTCCATTACTTATGAGTCTGGGTGTACGTCTGGATTTCAACTCGTTGCTCGTATTCTTCGTGATGGATCAGAGTTACGCGCATAGCGAAAAAACAAAGGGGTCAGGAAAGCAAGGGTAATCAAGATTTTGGATTTTTATCGTCACGACGTTTGAGGAAATGATCGATCGTCGTAAAAAGCGCGGCGGTATCCAGTGGCTCCTCCTAAGTACACTTGACTGCGTGAAGAATATCTGTCTGCCGCGCAAAGAGGAAAGGAAATTTTAACCGCTATTCGCGGAATAGCGTCTGCGGTTTCATCGTAATTTTCTCAGAATACCCTTGATCCCCGTACTCTCTTTTTTTCCTCGAACTTCGCATTTTCTTTGTGGGAATTCACGCACGTTGAAAAGTGCCTTGTTAAATTCTCCAGACAAAGTTTAGCCTTCCTCTCTGAAATCATGCAACACCGATTAACCTTGCTAAGTTGCGCAAATATAAGCGTGAAATGCAAAGCTGACGTATTAATTTCGAGTACGTATAAAATTACTTGCTCATAATAATAATGCCAATAAACGGCGTGATATATTTTCAATTACGACAATACTTTTACAACACAGTGTATAAAAGCATTTTATACCCTGTGTGAAGATGATCCAGAATGGTTTGATGATAATGAAGTAATCCTCCGTGCGGCCGTAAAACTTAATTTGTAAATCGTGTGCATCTGGGTTTACGACCCTGGCGTATCTGGGTGCCCCTATTAAAAAAGGCGGATAAGGTACTCGATGAAAGATATTACGATACGTAATCGATACAGCTGCATTTAAGACTCTTTATCTTCGTTAGGCGCCACCTCATAAGCGGGCGCATTATGGGTGCTCACCGATATTTTTATTTTCCCAAATATGTACGTGTATTCATTTGGATGTAATAAGGCCTTGTTACGGAAGCTCATCCGCGTAAATGTAGATTTATAGGTCAGGCTTCATTAAAATCCTTTTACGTCTAGTCGTGTACATTCGCAATTATTTCGTTCAATTTCTATTACCGCAATCGCCGTTGTTTTATTATGTCGCTGCATAATCATATTGTACAAATTTGCGAAATGAAATTTTAAAGGTCCAATGATTAAAGAGAATTACTGGAATATGGATGTTTGCATTCTCTTATGAGATTACCCGCTTATAAATTTTCAGGCGCTGATCAAATTATCGAAGAATTACTCTGGTTTACATGTCAATGAACACTGTATAGAGTACAATATCCTTTTTTGATCTTCCTTTCCATTTAAATACAATATTCACCGCAGACTAATTTGTTTGGTCGATTGTCAGTATCTGTAATTAGCTTTATTAATTGTAAGGAAAAAATATAATATTCGCAAGTAAGACATTTATTGATATCTAATATAGGTAAAGTAGTTAAATTCCATAAAACTAATAGAAACTTTGTATATACATATATAAGATACTTCTTTACATTACGCCTAACTCATTATCATTAGATCAAAACAAACAACTTACATAACCTTTTTTTTTGCGAATACAGTAATAATAGATGTAATGTAATAATCAGGATGCAGAGGGAAGCTAGAAACTGCGTAACAGTTACGGGCGACAGACAAATATTGTATATCTTAGAACAAACGAAGAGGAAGCTTGGCAGATTTACTCTCGTTCGCTCGCATCCACGGAGATGTTCCCCATTCGCCGGTGCACGCGCTTCCGAAGATACGAATCAGCGATGTTACATCCCCGTTGACATCCCAGATTGCGAGATGGCATACCGTGTGTCGGATTAATGGCTTCTCCACGGGGTGTAACAATGCCGACACCCCCGGAATAACGGGGCGCAAATGTTCCACTTCGATTCGCGGAGACCGACTCTCTGCAACACCCCTCGTAGTCGCGCCAAAGTCCCCGTGGATGTACAACAAATCTGCATTGGTGGAGGAGATTTAAGCCTACTCTCGTCCTGGAGCAGGATAAAAGGGGCGGTTGGCCCACTTGGACCAAAAATCCCCGGCGTGAAAAGAACCCCCGTAAAACCAGCTTCTTCTGATTGAACGGCCTCCCTGAAAAAGTCACGGCGAATCTCCGTATTTCGAGGATAATGCATGATTTTTCGATGGAATCGTCCGCCTATGAACACTCAAAAACTATTTATCTTGTGTTAACTTTCACAGCTAAATTTCTGGGACGTTTGAATAAAAGACAAAAATCAGTTGCGGCCTTTAAATAAATATAGGCTTGCATAAATTGAGTAAATTAATACAGGATAATGCAGAGAGCTTGACATAAGTACCTGTTGCTTGTTTAAATCGCAGTTTTCGATAAAGTTCATTAAAGTGGGATAGGTAAAGCGAGGTTGATTTGTTGCTATAAAATTTTTAAATACTACACTTAAGAATAAACAGAGATTATTCTGCTATTGCGGTCAATAATGAACAAGTCTTCGTGGCCATGAGTAAGCATTACCTAAATAAATGTACTATTAACTCATAATACTGCACACAGAAGTCTATGGCAGAGCCATTTTTGATTACTACTGATATGTCACTGTAATACAGTTGCATATGCTTGCTTATGTTTGGAATAATACCTAGGGAAAATTTATCAATTATACGAAAATAATATTTATCCTAATCATTCGTATTTCCAATATAAACATGATATATAATTGTTTTATTTTATGCTGATTGCATGTTATGCGCGTATATTCTACACGTTCGTTGCACACGTCTTTCGCCTTCAAAGCTTTCGAAGAAACTAAAATTACGATGTGTAAACAAACCAAATATCGCGTGTTTACACTTCTCGTGTTTCACATGTTCTGGAATGGTAATTGTCACCTCGTAATAACAGAAACAGATGTTTGCGCGTTTACTGGTCCCGCGCGTTATTCGCAGGATCAGTAAGGTATTAAACAATGTCGTAACATATTCATAATAATGCAAGTTTTGTCGTGGTCCACGGGGAAAATTTGATCAAATATCCGTGACAGTTAATGTGTTAATATATTCCACGTAATTTGTACCTACACTGTAGTTCTGGTAGTTCAGAATCCACTTTAACACTTTGATTGCCACGTCATCTATATCTGGATGGTGCCTGGATTTCGCCCGGGGCCACGTCGGCAAAAAGTCTTACCAGACCCGCTTTCCTACGTATCAGACAACCGAAAAAATTCTGCGGTGCTTAAAATAAGTATTAACACGCACGGAGAGATTCTATAAATATCTAACAGAGAAAATGGATAGATAATTGAATAATTGTGGTAAGTGGACTGTTCAACGATTCGTGATTGTTATCGATAATTTACCTTATGGGCTACAAATCAAATATTAAAATGCTGAATGAAGAGAAGTCATATTTATGTATTTATGATGATAAATATAAATGAGGAATTTAATTTAAATTCTGACAATTAAACATCTATCAAATTTCAGTAAAATATCGCGCGAACAGTTTTCCTCCTTTCTTCATCGTGTTATCGAGCAAATAGAATCACGATGAAAAAATTGTGCAGTATTGAAGTGTTTGTAATAAGATGATGTACGAGATTACCGTATAATTCGTCGTCAGTTCACGACTTAGAGTTAGCTGCAACTCGCATGGAGCTAGCGCAGAGTACTGTAAATTCGTAGATCTGTCGACACAGCAGTCAACGTGGTAACTCTTTAGCTCCCAGTGTGTCGATTCATTGGCTCGTGCTACGTATGCGAGATCTATCGCAAGCAAACACATCGACTCCGTATGTTTATACTCAGATTATCGTACCTTTGGGTATTCGGTGTTTATTCTTAAATATTTTATTACACTAAAGTTGCAATCCATATTTTATAAGTATGAAATTAATATATATTGAAACGTTTCTCGAGAAATTACTCACATTAATTCTACACTTCCATTTTCTCGTATATTTTAACCTCTTAGCCACGATGCGCCATCTTATATCGTCACCCTATATTGTATTACGACGCGCCACTATAGTGGCTCATTCGCTCACCGTTTGAATAAAAGTTAAAATGTATCATATATTTAAGAAAAATAATTATTTAATCATCAAAAACCTCCTTCCAATATACTCCCGTTGAGAACAGCCCATTACACATTACATCGTTTACGAGTACTTAGCGTCGAACTTTGTCACACAAGAATGCAGTTCCATGCGAAATTCAGCCGTGACTAAGAGGTTAATATTACTGATATATATGATATTAATTAATCATATTCCTTGTGAAAATGAACTTTTCACTCTTTTATAAAGCAATTTATAGAAGCCAATCACTCTACAATATCAAATCGCCACTGGTAGCTTTAACACATATGTACCGCATAAATGGAGCTGGCAGGAAGAGTATTGAACGCTAGGTCATTGGGTAAATGATTTTAGCAATTAATTGAAAAAATAAATAAAAAAGAATCGTAACCAACTATTTACTGTCCTCTTGTTCGAACGTGTATGAAGAAATAATGCGTGGCCTTTACGAATATTGACTTCCAGATGAAAATGGAATGGCGGGAAAATTATTGAACAAAATGGTGTTCAAGAAGATGTTTCGGCTTCGTTGTGTCATCGAATACACGTAAATGAATGCTAAATTATAACCCCACTATTACATCGTAAACAAGAATAAAAACCATTCTTTCTAAACGTTAATATTTACATTTAAAAATTAATTTTTAATATTAATATAATATTTAACAATTGTACAATTTTTAAAACCTGAATGAAGAAATCCTTATTGATAAAATTCAATTTGTTAAAGGAATTGTTCTAGAACAAAAATATGCATGTATATTAATGCTTCCATATATATATTCCATTATGTATATTGATAAATATTAATATATCAAATAGCGTCCTTGTTGTATTTCTCGAGACTTTTCCAACGTTTCCTGAACGGGCTTAAAGATCAGCCATCTAGCAATGTTACCCATTTATTCACGAATGTAAAAAGATTGAAGAACCTCGTGGTATACCACCATGCCTCTTTTTCTTTTGACCTGTCAGTATTACAGCTGAGGAGGGAGGGATCTCACCTGTGGGCGAATGCAGCCGATTCCGGAGATTAGGGCTCGGTACGCGAGCTGGTCGCCGCCATCCGTGAGCGCGTTTATTCGCGTACCTCTCGCACGCAAGCAGCATCGAGGACGATGAAACGAAGCACAGGGGCGGTCTGCAGGCGGTCTTTCCAGCAGGAAAGCTCCGCCTGCAAAGCCGGCCTACGGTGCATGCACGGAAACGTCGCCTCGTCCGCAACTGTCTCGTCCACATTACACACGGAATCATTAATTCGTTCCACGACCCCTGAAGGGGGGCAAGGAGAAGTTGGAATACGACCGTGGCGGTGTCAGGCGGCTGGAGCCAATTGGTCCAGATTTATAGACATTATGATTGACACGCGCACTATTTACAAACTGCGCAGAAATGTATAATTGTGGTTGTTACGATGCGTATTATATATTTAATTGTACAATTGTTAGATACGTGCAAATACAACATTATAGAGTTTAATATAACTTATTGCTGGTCCAAGAAAGCGGCAAAAGAAGGAATTAGTTTTTAAAATTAGAAAAATGTCCTATAAGAAGGAAATTTTGTCTGAGAATTGTTACGTGTAACGATCTCGTAACGTTAATTGCTTGATCGTTTGTGTAAATGCAAGATTAATTGTGATTCAGTCAAGAACCGTGCCATAGCTCTGCGAAGGACCATTTTACAGCTCTGAAAAAGTGCGTTATAGCTTTGAAAAGAAGCAATTAATAATCAGTCCACGCATAACTACTTGATTTAATAATTTTAATCGATTAGTATTACGAAATTATTATACGTAATAACTCTGATGCAAAGGCTTCTTCTTAAAGAAACTTTTTTCTATTTGAAAAAGTGGTTTGTTATTTTTCCGCCTTCTTGGACTAGCAGTGAGTTATATTAGACTCTATAATGTTGTATTTGTCCGTTTCTATGAATAATAAAATTAAATATGTCAATGTGTAATGTAACAGCCATAATTATATGATTATAAAGTCTATAAATCTGGAACAATTGGTTCCAGCCGCCTGACACCGCCACGGTCGTATTCCAACTTCTCCTTACTCCCCTTGAGGGGTCGTGGGACTAATTAATGATTCCGTGTGTACTTCCACATTACTTCCATCCATCATCGAGTTACCACTTGTCCTGTTCTTCTTCTTTAATTAATTTCGACACCGGCTGCCATGGTCATTCGACCTAGGACCTGCTGTTTTTAAGGTGGATTTCGAAATATCAGAGTTATAGTATACATATCGTATGAAGAACTCTCCAGAGAAGATGGGGCGAGATACGAACACGAAACTCTCGCTTGGATGCCGGAGCCTCTATCCCAGCGTTTCATAACCTTAGACTTAATTACTCTTGACTATCCTTTTGCTCGAAATTGTATGTAAATTAAACAAATGGCTCTTGCGAGCAGTTGTAAACTGTTTACTTACTGAAAATTAAAACTGCTCGCAAGGACCATTTGTTCAATTTTCATAACTTTTTTGGGCCGTGACCCAATTTAGAGCAGTGATTTTGGTTTTGTAATCCATGATAATATGAATAAATTAATAGATGCAAACAAATATTAATTTTATTTTAATAGTACGAACTACAGCATCGGTAAAAACATTAGGAATTATGTATGTGATTTTTGGCCTTACATAATGTAGAGTATATTACTATCTCGAGAATATTTTTATCTTGAGAAAATTATACAACCCATAGATTAAGAAAGCTCTATCCACTACACCAAAATTCTTTTCTTTCGAAAAGATTTTCTTGGTGGCTGCGTATCAATAACAGGGCGTGCTTTAGGGAGTATTATCGCATTTTTAATATTCTCTATATCGATAAATCCAAATGCGTGATGAATTCTTAGACGCCGACTGATTGCCCAATATATATGATGATAAAAGACATACAGAAATCTCATAATGTACTAAGAAGCTTAAGAAATAACGTCACACTCTAGCTCTTCCACTGACTTGGGCCAATTTGTTTGCCGCCTTATATATCATCGTATACGTGAAAAAAGTTTCGAATTTTTAGATGACCTTCTCTTTTAACACAAAATTATGATTTATCCTAGGTCCAAAAAGTTTAACCGTTTCCTTGGGTTTAATTGATTTCTTTCTTACTTTTCCGCTAATTTTTAAAATGTGCCCAAAAAACACTTCTGTATAAGGAAATATTTTGTTTTATCGAGAGTAATACACGAACCATTTTGACCGGTGCCGGTGGTTTTAGTGCCAAACGCGAACTCGTGAAATCCAGACACTGTGTTATCTCCCTCCAACAAAGCATTCTTACTCAAGATTTGTTAACGCGTATAAAGCCAATGCGCCAAACCTTCGTGTTTTAGCGGTTTACGTCTTGTAGTTGCTGTGGTCAGTAGCATGTCTACAAGGAGTGATTTAGACATCCTCATTCCAATTTCACGACCAGCACTCAGAGACAGCCGCGTTGCTTTCAACGAGCGTCAGAAGTGGAACATGTTGCATCCTTTTTATAGCAGCCACTAAGTAGTTTCTCGTTAGTAAGGCTCCGTTTAAAAGTGTGCGTTTCATCTCAAGCGATATTTTCGTAGCAATGAAGGAAAAAAAAGTTTGTCTGCAGGTGACGTTGTGTTGTGGGAAAAAATGGGGGTCAAAGGATGGAAGGTGATGAAAGCATAGAAAGGAAAGCGCCTTGGAAAGAAGATCCTTGGAACATATCGAGGTATAGGGTGTAGAGTGATGTCAGAACAGATTTTAAGCGATCATACTTGGTTTACATTTCAGTTTCTCGATGCACGAATAACTCGAGATTCCCAAGGTGATAGACAAATTTTAATACCATTCTTGCAGCTATGTATCGTGGTCAGTATGATAATCATTTCTGTTAATGAAGACTTTTTTCATTAACACATTCTGTACCGTGTGGGGCGTATACGTCCCATGCTGAATTCTCCATTCAGGCTATTTAGAATTTTACCTACAAAACGTAAAATTAAGAAGGAATTATTTCTTGTCAATTATAAAAATCGTAAGAGATGTGTTAGCAGCAAATTGTAATAACGTAACAAAATATACCCTTGATGGCTTGAACGAAAATCAAAAATAAGTCCGAAAATAATGAAAAATTAGTTCGGCATGGCACATGTTAAAGGATAAATTATAATGAAGCAATTTGTCTATATGTTAATTTGTACTCTGTTACCGAATTCAGCATCTCTTATCAAACAGTTCGTAATCACTGTACCGCGATCAATACATTAAAGTATTCGCCGTTTAAATAATCTTATTACAATATTAAAATTAACAGGAATACCATCTTTTTTAAACAAACATCCCAGATTATTCGAATATATTTTATAAAAGAAAAAGTGAAATAATATACAAGTCAATTTCAACTTATAGAAATTAGTTTTAATCTGTCGTCGTATATTAAATTGTTTACTACTAAAAAAATAATGTCTTAAAAAAACGTTTGTTCAGCTTGAAAGTATCATACATCTCATTTATACAACCTTCTATTAAGCTACTTCTTCAAATTGAGACATAACATTTATTTATTACATAAGTACTGTATTTAAATTTTACTTTTTTTCCACCTTCCTCGTTTTACTTTCCTTCTTTCCCTCATTAATACTGAAACGGTTAAGGATAAGGCGTTTGCACCTGCAGGAGCAATTTTCTGAGATTTAAAGTCTAGTTCTTTTCAATTATGTCGCCCTCTAAGAAAGAAGAGATAGTACTAAGAGAAATTAAGAATTTATGCGTTCGGTGCATTAACGGGGAGTAATGTTCGTGGGTTGCTATATCGTGGCTCACGTTACTTGGCGCGCCATATCTTCCGGTATTAAAGTTCTGCCCTGAAGTATTGCGTCTCGGATGCACCCATCGTAATGAGTAATAACTTATGTATTAATATATTCCACTCGAGTGGAATCTCGCGGGCAGCCTCGAGACCGACTTCGTTTTCGCACGGTGGCGTACAATCTGAAGTTCCTGAAAACCGGGTTCCGGCATAATGCCCTAAATCAGAAGAGCATGCAAATAAGCGCTACGCCCATAGGTCAGGCATAAACGTAAATCTCGATGGTAGAAGCATAAAGTTGATTTACTTTGTATCGACTCCGATAAACTACCGATGTCAGGCGACCATCGTGTTCGCGTAATTACTTCCGAGTAAACGCCGTTCGAACTGGCTCAATAAGGCGAACTGTATAGAGTGTGTACGAAAGGGTGGTATCTGCGAACTTTGAGTCAACGACGACAATAGAACATAAGCAAGCTTAATTGCATGCACAGGTTACTTTGAATAGTCAATAAAGCTTCAGATAAGGTAGATTTTTTTGGTGAGTTAGTAGCACATTTTAAGATTTTCTTTAATAAAGCACGCGCGTTTCTACACTATGTGAAGTAAATTGAGCGCTTTATAAGTCCTGGCCTGTAATCGCTTTATGCATCGAGTGTCTATGTATTATAGGTATTATAGTTAATTTTACTATAGTTGATTAGTATAAGTGTTGTTACTTTTTTATAAGTTGTACGCCATGTACCAAGAGTGAGATTTTGCTCGTGCAATTGATTTTTTCGCGGGCTAAAACTTCACACCGTTATACTGCCGATTACGAGACTCTCTGTATTTACAAATCCATCAATGATTCCTCCCAGTCGCTGCGATAATTTACGGTCATTACCCGTCGCCTTTATAGAAGAATATCTTGCCCCATCCGCGAGAAACTTTGTGTACATTTATGAATAAATTTTTAATACACATCGTCCCTCATCGTGCAGCCACCAATGTATAATCAAGGGTTCAGGGCACAAAAAAGGTTTCAAAAGTGGCATAACCGATAAACTATACGGTTCACTCGGCAAACATTTGTTCGGGCTAATAAAGTATTCCAATATCCACTGGTGAGACGCTTAATCTGCCGGAGGGGGGGGGGGGGAGAAAACGAGAGGAGGAAGGGGGTGGCGATGAGGAAGTGATATCACGCTGACAACCCGTAAATACGTAATGAAGTGTGGAAACCCCGCATGCTTAAATCCATGAATGCCTCCATCCGTCATTGTACACACATGGTACGACTTCGAATTTATAATCCCGTATACTCATCCAGTTACTCGCGTGATTCATCATCTGGTATGGGTTTACCGCCGCGGATGAGTAACTATTACTCGGGACACGACTGAGGCAAAGTCAAGTATGCGTATACCCGTTAAAAATACTAAACGGCGATATGCGAAAGAAAAGGTTTTGTGGGTTGGTGGTTTCTATGAGTCATATAGCGTTAATTGTTATTTAATTTTGTGTGAATAAGCAGTGTCTATATAAAACGGCATTTCCGTTACAGGATTCTTTTTAAAAAGCGTTGAGGTATTGGAGACACCCTTGAATTGGCTGAGTTATCACAACAAGCTAGGGTCTTTCTGTTAATTTTTTGTATCTTCTCCTGCTTTTTTCTGTACATACAATACTCATTTATGCGATAGAGTAATGTAAAAGAGTATTGTATTTACATTCGTATGCAAATATAATACTTTTTTAATGCAAGAATATTTTTTGTAAATACAATGCTCCTTTTACTGATTATACTTAAAAATGCTAAACGTGCGAGAGAAAGGTAAACTAATCCTTCGCTATATTAATATTCTTTATACGCCCAAAATTATTTTGCTCTGTATAATTTTTACTTGGAAAAGTATACGATGAACAAAAGAATATTTTGCAGATAATGAGGATAATTTCACAGTAAATATTTTATTTTGAGTAAAACTAAACTGATTACAATTACAAACAGTTTTTTAAACTTATTTCATTAGTGCGTGGAATTTTTCGCGCTTTACTATTCGCGCTTATAATTGCAATGAAATTGTACAGTAGATTATTAATCCAATTAAAAGTTGAACCGTTTATGATTAGTGATATTGGTCGTTCATATCATATTCACACTCTATTGGCGCAGTGACAGGGACAAGGGAAAGATACCAATTTCAATTTTTTCGAAAATTGTGGTTTAGTACAGCTACCAAAATCTAGATGGCGCCAAATGGCTAATCACCCCGCAGAACTATTCCTGACCATTTGCTCTTTGCAGAAAATGCATTGGTGCTATGAAAGAAAAACGTCAATAAAGCCCACTGTCTCGATAATTGGCCAATATTAATCGCTGAAGAAAACGAGGTTGTTATATCTTATATTTTCAGCGAACAAAATTGTTCAGGTATCTTAATAACGGAATTTAGTGATTTCTCTTCATCATGCAAATACCACGAAATAAAGTATTAATGAAATTCATTGTCATGGTAATTGATTAGTATCGTTATCTAGAAAAGATTATAACTATTATCATGATAGTGAAATTGATTGATAAATTCTCTGTATAGTTATTACATCATTTCCTTATAACAAAATACGCACGGGTTATTTAACAAAATTTTATTACAAACAGCCCTTGTATGATGCAAATAGAAAAGAACAAGGGTATGTTCTATTTTGTCTTAAACTGTTATAAGTTTTTAAGGTTTTTACTTTTTTTTCAATAGAAATATATTTCCAATTTTAATGCAATGTAATTATCATGCAAATAAATTCTATAAATTACTTGGTGAAAAGTCTTTTCAATGTAACACGCGCTTCGACCACATAACGCGACTTCCTTGATCAGAGCGTTATGAGCGATTCATTTTGACGAATACTTTAGATTCGCTTATATGGATTTGGAATGAAAATTCTATTACAATTGTTACTTGTTGCCAATCATATAAAAAACTTTGGCATCGTGTTCATTATCGTCTTGCGCGTTATATAGAAGTTATGACTTTAGTTTCAAAACTGCGTTCTATGTAAGTATGCTGTTATACAAAGATTCTTCATACTCACGTTTGATCCTTTAATCGACGATTAAAGTCATTTAACCGAAGATCTGCTGTAAGTTTACTAATTTAAGTTTACAAACATCGGATTTATAGTATAAATACCATCCAAAAATTTATCTAGAAATAATAAACTGAAGAACTGCACGCGGGAGATCCACGTTCAAACTTTGTCGATCACCTTTGGTTTTTCAATGTGATATGTATACTATAATCATGAAAAGAGTGCATGAAAATCTTGCTATTATAAATTGATACATACTTTTTTCGAATAATTGTTCAATTTTTATATGGTTTTTTCGTGTCATGCAGAGTTTAAAGATTTAATTGTGTTCTGAGTCTTATGATATTTTTGTAATTACACAGTTTGTTCATATGGAAATTGGGGCATTTATTTAAAAAGCAATATTTAAAATTTGTAAAATATGGGTAGCTTGCGCCAAGTACAAAAATAAACTCGTATATTTTATTCCCTACGTTACATTTTCTTTTTTAATCAACAAATATAGGATTTGTATAGGATGCAATAATGTCCGAAACATTTGAATATTGCAAAATGTATCATACATCTCCTGTTATCATAATGTAATAATCTTATTTATTAATTTAAATTGTTCAGAGTGCAGGTCATTTTGGAAAATGAAGCGGATTTCAAAACGGAACACACATGACCCACATTTCGCAAACAATAATTACATCTTTCAGTATTATCTTTTCGATTAATTTCCCCCATTTTGTATTAATGCACGCGCAGAACAACGTGTCCGCAATCGAGTCATACATAAACATACATACGGAAGCTAAAAAATACAACTATTTCCGACTGTGTTATCTAAACAATACAATTATTTCCCACGCATATTCAGTTAAACATTCAAAGTTATATATGAAGGAGTGTAATGTAATTGTTTACGTAGATATCTTTTTATTTACACTCAGTCAGTACAAAAACTTATATTTTTTTTTCATCCTTATTGTCACTATTTACAAGTATATACAAAATAACATAAAACAAATACGTATCAGTTTCAGTGAAAATACTATAGTATACGATGTGCATTCTCCAATTTCGACATGTTCATTACATGAAAAATGATTAATATCAAGTCCTAGCTTTTTCATGATAAACGATGACGAAAATTCATGATCTCATTACCATCAGAGTTAATCGTTGATCATCATCAACACTCTTAAACGTTTGTCAAATTTTGCTACCGTGTATCCATAGATACATCAGCAGCCGTAGCCGCTTATTCGTGTTTCATAATATTATTTCTACGAAATGTGAACTTGAAGACAAATCGTTAATAAAACCTTTTTCTAGCTACTAGGACAATAATCAACTCAACAAAATTATTCAACGACATTGCAAAATACATTATAATTAAACGATTAGAATCATCGGAACATAAACGAGCGATGGTAATTCTCTGTGGTTAAAAAGTTAATCGAACCAGCCGCATTAAACGCCAGCCTCCCCGTAATCTCAAATTCCCAAATCGAAACATTCGCGGTCGGTCGAAAATCAAGGAAAGAACCTCAGGCACCAACCACGAATCCTTTGCCAATATTGTTCCACAAGGGGGCGAGGCTTCGAGCGGATGCGCCGGGTACAAATCGCCGGGACAGGGGCAACAAATCACGGTAAGGAGGAAGGACTGTTTATTCTAAAAAGCCCGCCGTGCCCCTCGGCTATCAAAGAGCGCGCACCTCAAGGTAAGAAGCGAAAGAAAGGGAGGAAGCGTACGGGGGAAGCCGCTTGATAAATGCGTGCCCGTGCGCCTAGGAACCAGTTTGGTGTTTACCTAGTAAGTAGGGTTGTCAGTCAGCTGGTTTGTTGCATCTTTGGCGAGGGGGGCAGGCCGTGGGTCACGGCGGCGGTTCCTCGAAGCGCCACGGCTGTGTGGGTCGCTACACCACCACGGTGCAGGGACGTCGTGTGAGTGCAACCGAGGGAATGCAACGGGAGACCGTTGAAGGGACACGAGGCGCGGTGGTGGGGGTAGCGCGAGTGGAGGAGGAGCAGGAGTGGGGGTAGCCGCGCGCCGACAGTCACGCAGGGTGCGTGACCGTCGATAGAACCGGGATCCGGTCGTCCAGTCAGTTGCTCTCCGACTCCCGTGGCGGAACGTCGACGCTTCGTTCGATGTCCCATCGGTGATTTCTCACGACCATTAGCGCACGTCGGATCGGTCGTCCAGCGCCTGGCATGAGCGATCGGCCTGCGCACGGGTTTCAAAAACGGTACCGGACGAGTTCAAACCGCGGTGGTGCGAGGGAGAATCTTCGCGCTTTGGTGTATGGTTAAACGGTGGAACACGAAGTGTACGATTAACGGAGTGCCGTGATTATGAGTGCGTGACGGTAACCGAGCAGAGTGCCGAATCGAAGAGAGTTACCTGGTTTCGCGAGGAGAATGAAGGCGAGCCTTTGGGTGGCCGTCGCCTGGTGCCTGTTCATCGGTACGGTGCACGGGCGCAGCATCACGAGCCTCGAAGCGCCGCGGGGCTGCGAGTGGAGAAAGGACGGCGAGGATGGGGAGAAGACGCTCACTTGCAGGGTCACGACCATCGCCAGCGTGCCCTGGCTCATCGGCAACCTCTCTGCCATTCAGGTCGACTCGATCGTCTCCCTCGGCCTGGAGTGCAGCGACGTGCTGTTCTTCGAGAACCAGCTGGACGGCCAGCACGGCCTCTTCGCACCGCTCAAGCGCCTCGAGAAATTACGGGTGGAGTACTGCAAGATACGATACCTACCCGGTGGCGTCTTCGCAACGGCGCACAACCTCCGTAGTCTCGTCTTACGAACGCACACCGGCGACTGGTCGGCGATGACGCTCGAGCTTCATCGCGACTCGCTCAGGGGTCTCACGAGCCTCCAGCATCTCGATCTGGCTGAGAACAATCTGTGGAGCCTACCACCGGAACTTCTGTGCCCGCTTCAGAGCCTTTCGAGCCTGAACCTCACGCGCAACAAGTTACAGGACGTCGTGTCCCTCGGTTTCTCCGACTGGGTCGAGACCTGCACGCCGAATCTCGAGGTTCTGGACCTGAGCGGCAACGATCTCAGTGCCTTGCCCGACCGTGCCTTTAGCAACGTGCGTAGCCTGACGATGCTGAAGGTCCAGGAGAACGTGATAGCCGCGGTTGGCGATCACGCCCTCGAGGGACTGACAGCTCTCAAGTCGCTCAATATGTCCAGCAACAAATTGGTCGCCCTGCCGCCCGAGTTGTTCTCGAGGACGAAGGAACTCAGGGAATTGGTGCTCAGCAACAACTCCCTCGCCGTCCTGGCGCCCGGCTTGCTGGATAACCTCGAGGAGCTTCAGATCTTGGATCTGAGCAACAACGAGCTCACGAGCCGTTGGGTCAATCGGGACACCTTCTCGCACCTCGTGCGCCTCGTTATCCTCGATCTCTCCTTCAACGCCCTCACGAGGATAGACGCTCACGTATTCAAGGGCCTGTACAGCCTGCAGATACTGAAGCTGGAGCACAACGACATCGACACCCTGATCGACGGCTGTTTCGGCACCCTGACGAACCTCCACTCGTTGACCTTGTCGCACAACAAGATAGCCAGGTTCGATCCGAGCCACACCATCGGCCTCACCGCCTTAGGTCAACTCTTCCTCGACGGTAATAAGCTTCGCGTCCTCAATCGGCACGTATTCGCCAATCTTACGGATCTTCAAGATCTCTCCTTGAGTGGAAATCTCTTGACGGAGATTCCGTACGCGGTGCGCGTCGTTCGATCGCTCAAGACCCTCGACTTGGGTAACAACCACGTGTCGAGGATCGACAACGAGTCCTTCGCCGGCCTCACCGAGCTCTATGGCCTACGATTGGTGGATAACAAGCTGGAAAACGTGTCCCGCGAGGCCTTCTCCGCGCTGCCTGGTCTCCAGGTGCTTAACCTGGCGAACAATTTCATCCGTCACGTGGAGCAGAGCGCGTTCGCCAGCAATCCGGTGTTGCGGGCGATCAGATTGGACGGGAATGAACTTACGGAGATACGGGGAGCCTTCGCGAGTCTCTCCACTCTCGTTTGGCTGAACGTATCGGACAATAAGTTACTGTGGTTCGACTATAGCCATCTACCGGCCAGCATAGAGTGGCTGGACATACACGCCAATCAGATAAGCGAGCTTGGGAATTATTACATGGTGCGCAACACTTTGCGGATAAAGATGCTGGACGCCAGCTATAACCTCCTCACGGAGATCGCGGATGCCAGCATACCGGACAGTGTGGAGACTCTTTTCCTGAACAACAATAAGATACGCACGGTCGCCGCCAGCACGTTCCTGCAGAAGACCAATTTGGAGAAGGTCGTGCTTTACGGTAACGAGATCAGAAATTTGGAGGTCGCCGCTCTCGGCCTCCAGCCGATTCCGGAGGATAAGGAGCTACCGGTTTTCTACATCGGCAATAATCCCATCCTCTGCGATTGCACCATGGAGTGGTTACTGAAAATAAACGAATTGGCTCGCCTGAGACAGCATCCCCGCGTCATGGACTTGGACTCGGTCACCTGCGAGATGGTGCACGCCCGCGCCACGCCTCGAAGGCCCCTGCTGTCCCTCAAATCCAAGGACTTTCTATGCCGATACGACGCCCACTGCTTCGCCCTCTGCCACTGCTGCGACTTCGATGCCTGCGATTGCGAGATGACCTGCCCCGACAACTGCTCCTGCTACCACGATCACAGTTGGTCCAGCAACGTGGTGGACTGTTCCAACGCGGGATACAAGCGTGTGCCCGAGCGTATACCCATGGACGCCACCGAGATATACCTGGATGGAAACGAGCTCGGCGATCTGGGCAGTCACGTGTTCATAGGGAAACGACGCTTGGAGGTTCTCTATCTGAACAACAGCGGCATAGCGGCGATCCACAATCGAACCTTCAACGGTGTCAGTGCCTTGCGCGTGCTTCACCTCGAGGACAATGCCCTGCGAGAGCTCAGAGGCTTCGAGTTCGACCAGCTGGAACGGATGTCGGAGCTCTACCTGGACCATAACGCCATAGCGACGGTCGGCAATACGACCTTCAAGAAGATGAAGAACCTCGAGGTACTGAGGCTGGACAGTAATCGTATCGTGGACTTTCGTCCGTGGGAGGCACTGCCCAACGTGGGGGATAGGACGAAGGTGGCGCTCGAGGGAAACGCTTGGAGCTGCGAGTGCAGCAACGCGGCCAAGCTGCGAGCATGGTTGGCGGAGCACCGTGGCGATCCGGAGAAGATGTATTGCCGAGACGGCGTGGAAACCCTGGCCCAGGCCATGAAGAGATGCGGCGATCCATCCACCGAAGCTGTCAGCCGTGGAATCCAGGAGATACCTCTTCTCGGAGGAAACTTCGTGCCGTTACTAGCGGGAGCCCTGGTCGCGGTGATCGCTGTCTGTCTCTTCGTGGCACTCGCCTTCGCATTCCGGCAAGACGTGCGGCTCTGGGCACACGCGAGGTACGGCCTGCGCCTCGGGAAGATGGCCACGCCGCCCGACGAGGAACGCGATCGGCTCTACGACGGGTACATCGTCTACAGCGAGCGCGACGAGGACTTCGTCTCGAGGTTCCTCGCGGCGGAGCTCGAGCAATCGGGCCTCGCCCTTTGCCTCCACTGGCGCGATCTGCCGCCAGCCAGGCCCCAGGAAGCCGTGCCGCCAGCAGCGGCCGCTGCCAGACGCATCGTCGTTATATTCTCCCCGGTCTTCCTCGCGAACGAGTGGCAGCACGCGGAGTTCCGCGGCGCGCTAAGGACGGCCCTGGAGAACATCAGGCCGAGTTCGAGAAAGAGGCGAGTCGTGGTGCTCCTGGCGACAGAGGCGCCGGCACGCGACCCGGAGCTTCAGCTCCTGCTGCAGACCTGCACCGTCGTCGTCTGGGGGGAGAAGAGGTTCTGGGAGAAGCTCAGGTTCGCCATGCCCGATTCCGCGGACAAGAGGCGCGACGGGAAGAAGGTGAACGACCGAAATCGTACGCCCGCACGTTACACCGCGGCGCCGTCCGCCGGTGACGTTTGGACCAAGCCTAATGGGGTTTTGGTCGCGCCGGTGCACGCGCCCACGCCTACGCCCACGCAGTCGACCTATGTGAGCTCGGCCTCGAGCAGGACCGAGGACGAGGACAGCGGTGCCGAGCATCAGCATCAGCACGGCGGTTACAGTGCCCTGCACGCCGGTACGGCGCGTCCAGCGAGCCTCTCCTCGAGGGGTAGCCATCTCTACAGTACCATACCTGAACCACCGGTGCCCACGGCGCCTCCCGGGGAGGTCCTCGCGCATCCTGGCAATCCGCGTACTTACTTCGTTTAGTATAGGCCGCTCGACCGTCGGCCCTGGCTGAGAAGCGCCAGGCGTCCACCCTCGGGACGCCCTGTATCGGCGCACGCCAAGGGCGGTCGGTTTAAGGTCTCGCTTTAGGACGCTCCTGGACTTTTTACGGCTACGCACGTGGCCAGTGGCTCGCTCTTCCATTAGAATCGGTTCACCGGAAGGAGACGATCTCTATCGCTTGGGCACTTTAGCGGGGGAATGCGCAGTCGGCGGGAATGATCGTCTCGTGAGTAAACTTGTTCTTGCACGGAACTCGCGGCTGGACGCCTCGATGGCTTATTTATTTTATTTAATCCCTCTTGGGGGGGGTTTGTGTGACCCTTGAGAAGTCGCGCGGTCTTCTTTACGCTTGCATTCGTCCGGAGCGTAAGGAACCTTCGAATTCGTGATCGATCTTATCGACGCTGTATTCATATTTTCCTTTCCCACCTCTTTCGCCCGCGTTAATTTGACTAATTTCCTTATTAAATGTTAGAGTAAGAAATTCATGGGAAATACCGAATGTCGCGATGCTCGTGCGACGTATCCTGTCGGTGACTCTAGCCGCTGATCGACGTTTCTCGTTGATTCGCGATCTTAATCGAGCGTAGAGGATGATAGCTCGGTATTTTCCAAGCTTCCCGATTATTTTTTGGCTAATTGTTTTGTGTTATCCTATAAGTATTGTGCGTACAACGATATAAGTCTCGATAGCTCTGCACAACGCCGATTCGCGGCCACTTCTGCCGTATTGGACGGGTTGAACGGAACGATTTCCCGCGTATAGCTTATTAAATAAAAACTGAGTGTTCGGTATAGCCCGCGCGAATTCTTAAACGTTAATTTCACGACTGTACGACAACGAAGACTCGCATCTGGGTGAGCATAGCGTGGCTCTTGTCGAGTCCGGACGCGGTGTGGTTTTACGTACGGCCAAATGTCGGCATGAATTTGGGAGTTGACGAGGATTCCGATAGTTTTCGTTGGACCTCCAAGCGACGAAGACTGGTATTGAATTTATCGTGGAAGAGGGGTAATCGTGTGTGCACGCTCACACAAGCTTGCCCGATCTTCCGCGTTTTTCCGCCTTCTTACGCCGATTTGACGCTCGACTTGTTCCTATCGGGTTACGCAAAGATTCGTGTTTACGGAAGGGATCGAGCGTCGATTCAAATTTGATCTGCAAAAGTAGGAGGGCCGACGGTCGATCTCTTTCGTTTTGGTTTTACTCGAAAGATTAGACGTTGATTAAGATTAGACGCGAATTACAATTCGCGAGGAATTAGAATTGCTTTCGCCTATTTGACCACGGTGTTTGTTGTAAGATTATATAGAATGTAGGCTTGGTAGCCTTTACGATTGATACGACGTCATTATTTTGTGTCGAATAATGTAATATCATTTCGGTTTCGCCCCGATGGTCATATAGCTTTCGCGCGTTTCCATTGATTTGACGGGTTCACCGCTCGTGCATACTATTTTTATCCGCCTCGGCTTATGACTTAAAGTAGCTTCGAAGGAAATCGAGCAGAAGCTTTTTCTTTCTCTTTAAAACTAGGAAGATACTTGCATTTTCTTTATCGGTGACAGATTTAAGAGGTAAAGGATCGTATAATTTGTTTCTCGTATGACCAGAAGGCCGCTCGTTTTTTCTTTTCCAGCGAAAGGACCTTTGATAAAAGATAAGGACTGATTTATTTCGTCGCAACAAATAAATACATGTAGAGCCTAAAAAGATGTTTCGAAACCATCGCGTTAGCTCAATTTTCGTGGTCGGCTTTAGGACCTTCCGATAGAGCAGCGATACATATAATATATACAAATATATATTTATATATATGTATATATATATGTATTTGTATATGTATATATGCGTACGTGTATGTATATATATATATATATATATTTCCGACATCCAAGGATTCGATCGAATGCGCATTAGGGCCCGTAAAACGTTCGAAATATTTTGTAACGATAAGGGCAACCGATAAGACGAGAATGATACCCTCCTTCGTGAACTCCAAATCTCGGGATGGACCTTCCTTCGTACTAATGATATTTTTTCGAGAAACGAAGCGCATCCCCGGTTCTCATTCCTGTCGTTCGTTCGTCAATTCGTGATATAAGATAAACGGATCGTTTAGTCTTTTAAACGGCACGAAGATGAAAGATGAAAAGTAAGAAAACAAAAAGAGAGAAAGACAGACGTCTTGTGAGACCTCGTTCCTAAGATTCACGACTGTCTTGGAAAAGTAACGGTCGCATAACGCTTATTAGTACGTAAGTAAGACTCTCTGTAAATAATGTACCTAATTTTGTAAATAACTTACGCACACTTCTGAGCACACACGGCGGCCAGGACTGTAATACGCTGGTATAAAGACGTGTCCTTATCGAAAACGCGTTAGTAACGTAACGTTAACTGTACTGTATTATTGTAAATACGCTCATCGAATCACGCATTATATTCACAATCTGTTATATAACTCTTAAATTAATTACCACTTTCCATTTCAGCGGAGAACCATGAAAATAAACACGTTTGTTTTATAAAGAACAGTCTAGTACTTTTATCGCACACTTCTTCTCCGTTCCCTGTGCTTTCTCTTTCTCTCTCTCTCTCTCTCTCTCTCCCCCGCTGGATCGCGAAATTTCTTACGGAACTGAGAATACGCAGCACGGCTGGCAGTATATGCGCGTAAGTAAATGCGGAGAACGGGCACGAGCTTTATTAACTTTTCTCGTTAGAGTTCAAAAGTCCCGGGATACACTTGGACGTGAACTTTCCTAACGGGGTTACCGTCGTTCTCCTGTTCATAATTTTCTAGTTTGCGATTGTCCCTCATCCGGCTCCACGACCGTCGATAATTTCTGTTTCGCCAATGCTCCCTAATTAACGCAGTAACGCCGTTCACGCAACAATCGCACTGGAATATTATGCGTCCCGGATTGGCCAACTTCCGGGTAATTTTGCGTTGACCGTGGAATTATTAATATATCCGGCTACAAATTTCTGTGTCGTCAATATTAGCGGATAGTTTGCGCGCCGATACGAATGACGTAGCCACTTGAACTTGTTAATTCTCTGCGATCCGCGATTTCATCAAAGCGACCTTTCCTTTACGTGCTATGTCCTAAATCAGTTATCGCTTCTTTTGGAAATTCGTTGATTATTGCCAATCGAAAGGCCACTCGTCTATGGTGCGATCCATCGCTTGCATCCAATCTCTTGCCTTTATTTTAACTCTTGGAACGCCACGAGTATTTTAAAAAATATGTTTGCAACGAACCGAGCAGATCTATGGCGTTTATCTCTTTTGATCTTCTGCTCGACTTTGTCATTCGCTATTAGAATACAACCTTTCGAGCCTTTCATACAGAAGAAGAGGGGACTTCATAATTTAACAAAGTTCCATAACATTTAGAGGGTTGTAACAGAGGTGAAATGTTATATTAGTAGGTTAATCGTGGTGATAAAATGCAGAACTTTAAACGTGAAACAGGATCAGTTGCGTGGAAGTTAAACGGTTAAAGGTACAAGCTTACACAGAAAGAAAGTCTAAAATATGGTCATAATATTGAAAATCGAAAAAAGTGTCAGTTATAAAGGGTTAGAGAGTGTTACGAATTGGTCAAGAAAGTACTGTAAGGTTGGATGACACTCTTGTTCGCGAGAAAATCCAATTTTATGCTGTAACTTTTATGAAAGTATTACATACATTTTGTCAGTGGTGCGTCACCTCGTCGGTCGCTTTGTAATTTTAGCATGCAAATAACGCGTAGGAGATGACAGCAGTTGATTCGTTCAAAAGCTTCAATGGCTTAATATCATCGGATGTATTTTTTTTTAAATCTGAGGGTTTAAGCGGTACAAATTAATGCCTGTAGTCATTTATTGTATTCTTTCATTATTTCTCTTTAAAGGTGGATACAAAAATGTACAATGGGGCCAGACGTTACTATTTGTGAAAGATTAGAGAATTTGAAAGGTCGTAAGGTAAAATAAGATCAAACTGTTCTATTAATTGTCCTTCACGCACATATACGCCATATTTTTATTCTTCCATCGACGAGCTATAATTTACAAAAAAAATTTACAAGAAATTGTTACATAAACATTCACAAAATATACATTATAATGGAATGTAATTTTATGTAGTAATTCAAGAAGAACTTCCATGTTAGTGAGAGACTACATGCGTATTGAACATAATATTCGTAATCTTCACACCGACGACACTTTTCGCTTTATTCCCGCATAGATAAACATTATTTTGCAGCATCAGTACGTTCTTAAATTATCTTTCAAAAACCCTAACCTTAAAAAGTATTTACAACTTTCCATTATCATAGGTAACTTTGGTAAAACTAAACGATTGTCATTATTCATAGATGCTATTACTCTCTCGCCATCTTATAAAAACCTTCATTGCTACGAATAAAAAAATGATTTAAATCGACTATACGACTGTTTAGAATTTTCTACAATATGCGCGCATATACCTGCCTTTTTCCAGAATAAAAGATCGGCGATAACCGAACAACACGTTTCTAAGCGCCACGAGCGAATGCTCGATAAGTAATGCGCTCGTATTTGTTTGATTTGGAGCGTAATCCAAGTTACGAGTGGTACTCACGGTTATAAGGCAACGGGTCAATTCGTCGATGTCGGCGCAGGGACCTGATTTACGTGCCTGGGGGTTCATTCTGGCCCTGACTGGCGCGATGATGAGGAATACTCCGGGTCATTCGTACGGCCTACACCGCTTTATAACGAGTTTTAGCTCTCCACCCTTCCACCAATCGTTCCTTAACACGTTCAACGCCAAGTGTGTTTTAGCTGGCTTTCCATTCAGGCCAAGAGCACGGTTCTATAACAAAAGGAACAATGAAGCGGGGAATAAAATTATGACATTTAAGTGCACCTTAACGCGTTCGTTGCAGAGTGTATTTTGGCGGATTTCTCATTTGCGCCAAAAGCATGACTTTGCGATGACGAGAAAATATAGAAATGCAAAACTGAATTGTAGTGGGAAATTGCACCTTAACACGTTCATTGTTCGGTACATTTTGGGATTCCGTTCGTTCGCGCCAAGAGCATAATGCTATAATAAAAGGAGTACCGAAGTATGAAATTGAATTAGAATATCGAATTTTACATTGGCACGTTCACCGCCAAATGCATTTTTGCCGATAGCCCCTTCAGGCTAGAAGCATAGTTTTGTAGTAAAAGAAATAATAAGCGCAATAATAAGCGTAGTAACAAAAAAAAGATACTCGATTGAATTAGAATTTTGCATTGCAAAATGCTGTGTGCTATAGGTTTGCTTTATTATCAATGATTCACAGTTATAACGTGAACAAAAGGTGATATTGCGTAGGGCTGATTTACTACACGATGCTTGCATGATTAATGCGCCATATTCCTCTTTTTCGCGGTCTTAGGAAGGTTGATAAAATAACGTAATATTAACCCAGCGATAACAATGATACATTTTCGCCCAGAATGCGATATAGAACACGAGATACAAAGCGCAAAAGGAAACTGACATCGGAGTAGACCGCGATAGAGAAGGCGTTGTAGAAAAATACGATGGCATTTGGGCGATAAATTACAAGGAAATTGTACAAAAGTATTCGAAACATACCACCAAGATTCCAATAGCAAATCTCGCTATTCCAAGATAAAATATAACGATTGTAACGGTTAATACGTTAAATATAACATACAACGATCTATCACGTCGATAAATTACACTTAACAAATAACTAAACAAGCGACAAGTCAATGAATAAGAGAGACAATCGTAAGCAAATAGATAAAATTTCTGTCTCCCCTCGTCTTCTTCGCTATTAATAAAAATCAACGATAATCCCACAAGATGTAAGCGATCGCGTATTGCACGTATCTCGACGCTGAGGAGTCGCAAACAGAAAATTCGGTGACGGTTACCGATGATCGTCATCCCGATCTGCGCGCTGAAACACGTGGCCGGAGGAGGCGTTAAATTACCGCGGCGGTAATTCAACGGTGAAGAAAAGAAGACAGCGGCGGAGGTAAAAGTAAGGGAAAAGATAAGCGCTACGTGGAATAATTTATCGCGCTGGGCCGCTATCGCAGAAAACGGCGACGCTCCTGCGGGCGCCGTATAGAAGTAAAATGTTAAATACGGTGCGTACACGAGCCAGCGGCGGGTACACCTTTATCACGGTGGTCCACCGGCCAAATAGACCTTTCCACGGGGCATTTCTGATAAGGCCAAAGGCGCCTCAACTCCCTGCCTGACGCGCGAGGAAAATTACGGCCCACCAAATCGATGTACAAGCGGGCGAAATATTAACATCGCTGGCCAGATATCACTTCCTGGCTCACCGGTGGTCAAAGTCTAAACCACCGGGGAAGGGTGTACGGAATTTTTCTCGGTTCACCCTCATTCCTACCTCGGGTCACGTACTTAAACGAGATTCGGAGGCATAAGTTACAGTTCGTCCGTAAAAGGCACCGTGAATTGCCTTTTTAAAAGGATGGTCAGACGAGTTTCCTCTCGATTCCTCCGTGCCAGCCGGTCTCCCACTGCCTGTCTCTGCGAAGTAATAGTTTTATCGAGGAGAGTGAGAGGAGAGCGAGAGAGAGGGAGAGAGAGAGAGAGAGTGGGAGAGTGAGCGAGAGAGAGAGAGAGAGAGAGAGAGAGAGAGAGAGAGAGAGAGTGAGTGAGTGGGAGAGAGAGTGAGAGAGTGAGACGGAGAAGGAGAACCGGTCGTTAGAATATCGTCGAACGTCCCGAAGCAACGGAGCTCAGTCCGAGATATGTATACATGTATGTACATATACGGGTCAAATATTTGAATGCCCGTGGGCCACGAATACGAGAAAAGAGCCGTACCACGGCTAATGACATTACGACTTTAGGATGCTCTCGGGCAAATTACATTTGCCAGCCGGGCTGAGCGGAGTACCGAGAGCAAATGGAATAATAATACCGGCCGGTGATATCGAATGAAATTCTGGAGCATGTAGACGCATTTAATAATTAAACTACCTTTGCGCTAAGTGGATGGATAGTTTACGCGTTTTTTTCTTTTTTTACACTCTTTTTACGCGCTTCGCACGGACGGGGTTGATCATCGTTCTACCGAAATTGACGGCACTGGCCGGGACTCTTGGGACGATCGAGAGTTCGAAGGTGAACCTTAAAAGAAACATTTGCCAGATGGCTTCGCACGATTATTCCGAGGCACACTGGCGAGGAGCCTCATCGTTCTATTATCTACGAACGACATCGCCTCGCCGTGGGTTATACGCGAGTGGCCGATTGCTCGATAACCGGACGATACGACGGTTTTGCCCGGCAAAAAGTGACGATGATCGAGGGAAGGTGGCGAGGACGGTGGGAAAAAAGCCGCGGTCGGTTGGTCGCGAAGAGTAAATAATTTTTAGGGATATTCCCAAGGCCCGAGTTTGGCAAGCCGCGTGTTCGCGAGTTTATTTTGCGGTGCAGAATATTTTACCTATCATTCATCTGATAAGTTGCGTGGGATTTCATATTGAAGTTGTACCGTGAAATAAACGGTGGAGAATTGGAGAGTTTTTTTTTTAACTAGGACCAGGATCACGTTTTTAAAAAAATCTCTGCAGTTCACCCATCGTTTATTTTACAATACAACTTCGATATGAAATCCAACGCAACTTATCAAGTGAATAATGAGTGAATTATTCTACAACGTGAAAAAAAACCCTACAATCAGTTGATTGCAAAGAGTAATTTCTAAGAATATTCTCAAGATCCGAGTTTGAAAAACCTCGTGTCTGCAAGTTTATTTTACGGTGTAGAATATTTTACTTATTATTCATCTGATAAGTTGCGTTGGATTTCACATTGAAGTTGCACTGTAAAATAAACGATGGATAATTGTTTGTTTAAGTGTAAGATTATTTTGTCGCGTCAATGGCAATGCTCATGGCTTATAATCGTACCTTACATAAAACTACAAAGACACATTTTCACAGTTATTTACACGACATTTATTTCAAATGGAAAACGTGATCGATAAAACTTGTATTGAAGCTTTGCTTGAAAATACATCGGATAACAGGGACCAGATTTTTTAAAAATGAATTTCCGATACAGCCGGGAATGGAAAAGTACATTTAATGTATATTTATTTAACGTGCAGGGTCATTGCGATGCATCGGTAGCAACGCAGGAAAGCAAACGATGTGGAATCATATTTCATATAGGGCCGCGAGGGGCTTGTTTTTACTCAATATCTATTTAAGGTAAGAAACGCATTTGGTAATGCTTATATTTCAGATAGACTCCTAGATTCCACAAATTTCACTGCCAGAAATAGGGAAGAAAGTGCATCAATATATTTGGTCGCGAAATAAAATCAAATATGTACAATGGAGTATTTAGCATAGTCTTGTTAGATGTTGGATTTTTAAGTCGAGGTATGGAATGTCTTTTGCGAATCGCGGTTAAAATTCTTTAGAACTGGGCTAAAATCGCTTAAATTTCGACGGGCTTTGACTCCGATTTTCCTATCCATATGGGTGAACGATATTATTAGCAGATCACGACTTCTGCAGTTGATGCATTTTTATACTATAATCAGACTGTTTAACCCGTCGCTTTATATTTTGTTACTCCGTTCTTAATATACTAAATCATATACTTTTGTATTTTCACCACCACTTTCCGCACGTCTCTGAATCATTTCATACACAATATGAATTCTTTCTAAACGTCTGTTATTACATTTCTACAGGTCTGACATGCCCTTTGGTCTACGCCTCTCATTAATACACGTGCTCTTGCATACTCATGTATATCGATAAGACCTCGTTTAGTCGACAAATAAAAATCATCAAACTCGAAAGTTCAGGATCATTGCCCAGCCTCGACGGCAAAGCGCACGGCGTCCACTACTCGACATACGAGCGCAAGGGATTAATTATTATTCCTTTCCACGGTTGTAAAGGGTCTAGACGAAATTGACGGGTGGTCTTAACGTGGCTCATAATCTCAAAGCGCTTCGATCGGTCTGCCTTGTTGTACCGGTCTTACCCTCCTCCTTTTGTGCCTCCTCGGCGGAACAAGCGGAGGCGCCGGTGCATCAATCAACTGTCGAACGACGTAGCCGCTAATTGCGCCGGCCACAATATCTTGATCAATCGGACGTAGGGCGTTGGAATTAATTAGAATGATGACGTGCCCGCGTAGTCTCAGGCCTGAAATCGACGTACGGTTGTTACCGGCCCGATATCCTATCTTAAGTGACTAGTTTCCCCCTCCTGGCCCGAGGATCAGGAAACAAGGAACACCCAGCCGAGATAAAACGAACAAATTGCCGCAGCCCTCGAAACTTTCGGTGGCCGAAACTTCCTCGGTTCCTTCGTGCTTAATATGAGACCGAGATCAATTTATGGCGCATTTGTTGCGCGGATAATTAGTTCTATCGCGGCTCCCTCTTTCTCCCCTAACGGACACCCGCGACGGAGTTAGATTTCCACGGTAATTCAATTTGGTGGGGCAATTTGATCCCCAAAATATGACTGGTCTATGCTAAAGGTCCGTGGCTCGATAAATTTCCGAAAGGAGCGAACGAGGGGCTCGAAGGCGTTTTTAACGTTGAACCTACCAGCCACTTTCTGGATATATTTATGTATACGACGTATAAACCTAAAGAAGAAAGAAAAGATGTCGATATGTCGATAGAATGCTTTATAGCCTGCGATAAAATCATGGGAAATCTCAAAAGACGCCCTCTTGCGAGGTAGAATTATTTTTCTAAGAAACGACTGGCCGGTACTTTTAACCGCTTTGGTAGGTTTAGGTTTAAACAACGGTTCAACGTGCTTTGCGTCGGATAATAAGTTAACATTGAGGACGCTGCGGGAAAGTATGAATTTGGAGAATCGTTTTTTGAATAATCGATTAGCAGTGTTCGATCGATCAATCTAGATTTAAGTTACTTCTAATTTGATGGATCACGTCGTGAAGGATACTAATTGATTATGCTAAAACGTTATGTTTAAAATTATATGTGCTAGGCATACCGTATAAGGTGTTGTAAGGTTTTTTTTTTGATAATTGGCAGTTGCGAAGAATTGTTTTTCCTCTTTAGACAAAATATGTTGTTTATCTTTATATAATAAGAACGATAGAATTACTTTTCCGTATACAGTCGTATTTCGACAGTAGTATTTTTTGACACCTGTTTTTTTTTAATTCATTTTCGGCCCCGACTGTTAAGTCATTTGGACTACGACCTACTATTTAAGGTGAATTCGTAATCACTAGAGCTGCAGTATACATGTCACATGGAAAAACAAGAGGTGATGGGCGGGATTCGTACCCGGGATTGACGCCTGTTTTCATTCCTTTCATACGACTGATAAAATACGACAAAAAATATTTTTTTAAAAAAGACACAGAATATTAAGTCTCATATCCCATGGATTAAACATCATTTTGCTAAAGAATTCATTTAATTCACATTGGGAGTTATAATGTATATGATGCTAGTATAATGTTTTTAATTGCATCTTTTAAATATTCTTCGTATTCTTGTCATGCTTCCTACGATTCTTATATACCGTATCATTCTTATTACTCTTCTATTACTTTCCTCGTACCTTATATAATATTCACACGCCATATCGGACAAGCGTAGCTACGCGCGGTTAATTTTTCACGAGCAAATAAACGTGCGTGAATTTGTAAACGATTCTTTGCAGGCACAGATGGACCTACATTAGGATCCTGTACGGCTTGACGCGCGATCGTGTTTCAACCGTACTTTTCACAAATTGGCTTTCGCCCGGGACAGGAAATGGACCGGTGTTTTTGCTGAAATTTTAAAAGCAACGCGCGGGCATCGAAAGTTTGGAAAACGTAACACAAACCCATCGACGATGAAAAATAGGAAGGCGACCTAAATGATTTTGTTGTGTGAATTACGGTTGTGTACGTAAATAATGCGCATTTTGACAGACGTGTATCTCTCGTTACTTTTGAAAATCGTAAACGAGCCTATTCGTTTGCCCGCCTCGATTTCTTGGCAATTATGCCGTGGAAGGATGTCAGCGAGGAACGTTTTCGACAGTCATCGTCGCATCACGGCCCGGAATTACGGGTTATTCTATATTAAGTGCCCATTCTATGACCCTCGCTCGCATACCTTATTCGGGCCGATTACACCATAACGGCCATCAGCTCAATTCTCGGCCTGACTCCGTCACTTCCAAATCCTGACGAGCCGAAAAATGCACCGTAAGAGCTGCCACGTGAAGGATTTTATCAGGTACATTGTGCTTTCGTAAGAAAAGTACTCGTCACGTGGGCCCACCGTCGAGGATATCGTATTTTAAACCGCGAAACCGCCATTAATTTGCAGTGAACGGTTAAGCCGGATGTAAAGAACCGGGCAGAGTTAGTACGGTCCACGTGTCGTGTATAAAGTGACATGTAATAACATCGGCCAAGTATCGCCTTGAGAATTTCATCTTACATTGGGTCTTGATTGATCCATTATATCAGCATTTAGAGAGGAAAGTCTGTTAAATGATTCTCAAGTTTCGATCACCATCCTTGAGATATAGAATATTTTGTATTATTTGTTGCAATTGTTTTCCACAGGCTACGCGATACGCAATAATATCCTGTCATACATAGCTTTATATTTTATTCCAAGCTCACGACATCTCGTCGTCACTGACGCCGAATGGTAGAAGTACAATATTTAAATCAATCACACTGAAAACATTGATTTGTTGTATTAATTT
Source organism: Ampulex compressa (assembly GCA_038496175.1). NCBI lineage: Eukaryota > Metazoa > Arthropoda > Insecta > Hymenoptera > Ampulicidae > Ampulex > Ampulex compressa. The sequence continues at coordinate 117,480 of JBCFXI010000226.1, read as the reverse complement.
CGAAGTTTTTATAGTTTAATCGGGTATGTATGTATTTATTAACTTTTCACCTTAGAGTTATAGTTCTTTACAATTATTTAGCTACCTTATTCTACGCTTATCCTAACTTATAGAGTTTAATTGAGTATATGTTCGCAATAAACGCTAATCGCGTGAAAAAAACGACGACCGTCAGTGTTACAATATTTCTTAGTTCAACGTACTTCAGAGGTGACTGTTTAACAGCGTGTTGTACCAAGCACGAAAATATATGCTCGCGTAACTTACGTGTATTTTTCAAGGTTGGGCATCTGAAAAAGTATTTTTTACTTGGGCTTAACACTGTGAATCGTATTTTAAACCGCAAAATGACGTTTAATTTGCACACTGCGGATGGTTAAGCCGGCTATAAAGAATGGCGGGGATGGAGGAGGGTTGTATGTTAGTACCGTGCACGTTCTGCATATGTAGCAAGACGCATTAACCCATTATGTGCCAAAGCTAAGTGCAAACTTAAAAAATGCATTAATTAAATCATGTCCTACGGTAAGCTAATTAGAGAAAAATTTTTTTTATTATGTTTGTATCTTCCATAGCAGTCAGTGTAGCATTTAAGTGCAACCATCGAAATAAAAAGTTCCACTGCTTAGAAATTTCCTTTTACGTTAAGAATTAATTAACTCCTTGATTTGGTACAGTTTTCACTTCAGCCTACGCCAATGCCGGTTATCACACAATTTTTGTTAAGTATTACCTATACAGTAATTTTTATTATGAATATGGAATGCAGGTGTTAACGTTTGATCACGAGTTGTACGTGTTTCTTTTGGGTACGAATTACATTTCACGATATCCGTGTCTATATTAAAATAAAAAATAATCTTTTTCAACATGTACGCGTTGGTAATAACATATTTTGTTTAAATATTGAATAATGGAGAAACACACAAATGTGTAAAAATATACGAGGAATCGATATAGGTGTTTACCGAAAGCTATCCGTATATCCGATAAACTCATATGTGCGTTCGATGGCATGGGCATTATTAACTTATATTGTAAACAAAGGAAGAAACGTTGTGTGTTTGCGACTTTGTAATACGTTTATATTTTAGAAATTATTATCTGGATTTCGTAATTAATTAATCATACTCGCTATTAAATGCGATGATTTATAACAATAAATTATGCTATATGACAAAATTGGCAGAAAAACAATTTGGGGTTGGTTGGTTTTATAGGAATATGTACTGAAAATGTGACGAAACGTTTGCAAAAATTGTAAGACAAATGATTTTGCAACTTACCGGTATCTCTACTGCAATCATAACAAGCGATAAACATTTCATATACTTATTCCTAAGAAATAAGTCGTCAAATTTCTTGACATGTTCTGTGCTGCGTTAGAGGTATACGACTCACGCTGAGTTTTCCATTTAGCCTATTTTGCATTTTCCTTGCGAAACAAAAAATTAACAAGGAATTCTTTCTTACCAATTATAAAAATCGTGAGATTTACGTTAAAAACAAATTACAATCGAACGAAAAATCGGTTTGGCACGAAACGTGCTATCCGTCCGTTTCTTATCTGACACAATTGGTACATGCGAGCGTAGTATAAAATTCTACAAAGACTTTATGAATTAAGCGTGGTTTAATTAATTATCACGTTGGCCTCGATTGGTATTGGTGTGCACCGGTCACCGACGACCCCTACGGCGTACACCGTATTAATTATGAGAGGAGGCCGCGACCCAATCGGAAACGCCACTTTCATGGCTTGCAAATGCATACCCGCAGCGAAACGCTGCGTGTATCACTCGAATTCGCAGACACAAAGGACCGAAACGTTGTCATAAAAATGTGGGGTGGATTGCCCCCTCTCCCCAACTTTGCTGTCCCTAACAGAGGGGGTGAACGGTGCTGGAGAAAATCAATATTGAATATAAACAAGCAATACAGTCGAATCACTTTATTTTTAGACACAGAGCGCCTCTAATAGCGCACTTGTATGGTAATACTCTGTTAAATTGCCGTTGTACTATATATACATATATGTGCTTATACACATATACGTATATTTTCCTGCGTATGCATGCAATTTTCTGCATTCGATATCAAAGTGTGCATGCTACATATCATACATTGAGTGTAGCATGTAAAATTTAATGTATGTCAGTATATATCTATATTTCTTTCAGTCGCATAAGAGCATACGTCATACGTGTGTATATATTGTATATATACGCATATATTTTCATTAATATAGTGTACGTAATAAATAGAGGCACGCATTTATCTGAAATTACACGAGAAAATGCATTTAAATGTGAGATATGAATGTGTGTCACATAATATGTATCCCTAGTACGCCTGCGATGCATAACGTGCAGAAAGGGACGTAATTTTGAGCAGAATTCGAGGGAAATTGAATGGGATCTGTAATTTGTATATTAAACGAATTCGGGATCTACGAAGAATTAGATGTTTCCCGGAAAAGAAACTTTTCCTCGATGGAATTTATTCCACCAAAGTAGGAAAAGCGCGAGCGCAATTGAACAAAATTTAGCCACCCTGCCGTTCCGTATAACGCCAGTCCTACTCTTATTTTCTCCCATCCGCACTTTCTAGGGCGAGCTGAAGAGTTTCCACGATCGTAAGCAAACACTAGCTAGTGGCCTTCAAAGCAGACTCTCATCGAGCATTTCAGAATTGCAGGGCAAATGTTGAACTGGATTTTACTGCGCGCACGAGCATGCAGAAGCTATGTACACAGAGCTTTAATAAAGATGAGCGACTACGGTTAATTAGTATTAGCTCGAAGGATACCTCGTAATAACCGTACGCCGTTGCGTTAACCGGCGCTAAATGTAGCGAGAATTTAGTTACCTTGGGTAAAGCGGGTTTAAGGGTAGCAGGTATGTATTCCAGGACTGCGGAGACTACGATGCGAAGCAAATATCGAATGGCGCATCACCGTTTGAATTTTCGCATCGACTTTCCTGATTTATGGCACGATAAAGTGCCTTCAAAAAGTGGCACATTGTCGGAACGTTGTTTTGCCTTAAGAGTAGAAAGAAGGACAGGGAGAAAGGGAGAAACGAGGCGTGCAGGAATTTTTAGTCTTGTTAAAATAGAATTCGTATTGGCCGATGCTTGAAGAAGAAACGACCGTAAAATCACATTGGAACGAATACATTGCGGGAAAAAGAATTGAATTAATACTTGAGGTCAGAACGTATTTTTTATATCCTTGTTAGTAGAATTAAGTTATCTTTACATACGTTCGTGTATTGTGTTAATTATTTTGAGATGGACGCGCGTCAATTTAAAACATCAAAAACGAGAGAGCGAGGTGCAATATCGCATTGAAAATGCATCGAGGCATCGGTGTAACGTGAAATTAAGTTACATTATGCGTGTATTTATAATCAATTACTTTGCAGCAGATATCTTTTAAATAATGATATTATCAGTAATTTTACAAAAATCATTTGGTTTGTATAATATCCACGTCATATTTAATTAATTTAATAATCTAATTTCTGTAATTCTAATATCATACTTTTTTAAAGAAGTCAGGTGAATAAGTGGCATTTGTAAAGGTTTACGATAGAGTTCAATGGAAAAGAATCAATATTGACCAATTAATATGGTCGAGTTTTCTTAAAACTCATTCGACGAAAGCGGAAGAGAATCTGCATAGAATTCTATTTACATTGATTGATAATGCTATTTACGCTTTATAAGTCTCGTAAAATAGTGAAAGAAAATACTGAGTATCATAAAGGTAAGCAACTAGTTAATAAAAGCGATTTCATTGAATCACAAAAATATAATGATATAATTAATAATATTTATTGCGGTGGTAGGAATACCTAATATTAAACATAATTGTGTTATCTGGACCTGGTACTATTTTGATTGTTTTTCGTATTGACATTGAACCACACGGCGCAGATGTTTTATTTATTGCTCGAAAGAAGTCGCAATATATTTGAAAATTATTTTACAACACAGATCAATATGAAACTTTGTCTACTTAAAATTTTTTCTTTAATGACAACGATTATATTACTCTAGCATTTAGAGTTTAATGTAATTATAAGGCTTTTACGATCCCTTTCAGCATTGATTTTATTTTCAATCGGTCAAACTGAAAGTACCGCGAGTAAAAATTAATAATTTGAAATATCGTATTTTATCAGAGTCAAATTAAATACACGTTTAGAGTTAGGCGGTGCATAAATTAGAAATATCAATAAATAACATCCGTATATTCGATATACAATCTGTATATGCCCACATGTATAAAGGTAAAAATTTGCTTTATTTATCCGATAAATATATTTGACAAATACCTGGTTGACTTATATAAGATGTTTCGAAAATGATCAGTCAATATTTATATGATACACAGAACACATTGCACCTGAGTGAAAAAGCTTAACAAATACAGGTCAAAGGGTCAACCGTTTCTGACGTATAAATATTTTTCTATATTAGTTTCATGATTCAATTACTTCTGGTTTATCGATATTTACAGAAAGTGTTCCACATGTTCTCCTTCCATTTCTATGCATATTTGGTATCCTCTGGTTAGATAATCGCGAATTCCCTCGAAAGTTCCACAACTCTGTTGAATTATTTTACAAGCATGGTGGATGTGGTTATGTTATACTTCTAAATAATTTATTAATGAAGTAGAGGAGAGTTGCCAAAACCATACTACCTAAGGGATGTTTGATACATCTATAAGACAACACACATTTTTACTTCATTTTTTCTTTGCAATTATACTTTCATCTTTGCAGAAACCCTCTAAATAAACATTTTGGGTATTGAAATTGAATAAAAAAATACAAATTAGGACACTTACATCCTTAATCGTACTGCTGTCTTTTCAAAATCGTATCTACCTTAATTGGTAATACATTTTAATTTCAAGTATATCATTTATTTTTTTTTTTATTACATCGAAACACTGTATATCAAAACAAATAAACGCAATCATTTTTATTAAAAATATGAAATATAACAGATTGAAATAATAAATTCCCAGAAAACATGAAAAGTAAAAAATATTACAGACATTTTGAACAATGGTGTATTTCGTCTTCTTTTAACTTTGCTGACTATAATGTCGCAAATATAGCAGCATTCATTCGCTAAGGATTAATAAACCTAACGGTCAAGTTTAACTCGACTTTAAAAGTCCAATTCATCCCCGACGCTTACAATATGAGCCGACCTTCGTCGAGAGAAAACCAACGATCGCGGTGCGTGCCACTCAAAGGGTTAAGACAAAGGCGGAGAAGAGCGCGCCGTCGAGGGTGGCGGCGACGCTTAATTCGCAAAAAGGTCTCTTATTATTCCTAGACATCGGCACGGCGAAGGGCGCTCGTCGTGGCCGTCGCGAGCTACCGTTTGAATCGTGAAGTACAATGAATGGCGAGGGTAAAGGGCGCGCCGAGGTGGCCCGAATAAAACGGGATAAGGGCAAAACGGGAGGGGATGGGCGAACATGCGAGGGCTCTCGACTGTTCGACGTACAGTAGTAAAAATTGCAATTGTAGCTGGAGAAAAATAATACTTTGTACATTAAGAACTGCAAACCGCCTTGATAGCGTCGCATTTAAGTCTTGCGATCACTTTTCACGCTTAGTCATTTCTCCATCTGATTATGATGGCGTTAAAATTCGAGTCCTCGGAACAACATTGTGTGTGAGAAAGTCAATCATTTTTGTCTACTTTAACTCAATACTTGAGTTTTATTAAAATTTGGGAATGAATGAAAATAGGGAATTTGGAGTATAAGTGAATGGTGAATTAAGTCATATTGAAAAAAAAGACATGCAGAATATTGGAAACTGGGGTAACTGTCGAATCTCGATCCAGTTATCCTAGTAATTCGTGAGTAAAGAAAAAGCTCCGGGATTTAAATATATGCGGACGTTTAATTTCAGACATTTTTTCTCGTATATGGTGAAATGAAAGAGAAGTAAATGTAGAACCGATTTATATTCTTCCTTTTCTCTTTCAAAAAAAAGGAGGATGTAAGTAAATCAAATTTACAATTATATATGTACTTTTGTAATTGAAAAGTATTATAAATAAGATAAAGTTATACCTTGACTAAAGCATCCTCGAGCATTAATTTGTTCATATACCTGTTCTATATGAATTGCTCAGTTCCATCCAAAAAATAAGCTGCTATAATTTATTGCGCAGTGAAAGATATCAAAATTTCAGATGCATACGCCCTTTTCCAAAAACAGTTATTCAACGTATAGTTGAAGAAATTAAATAGGAGTTCAATATTTCACAACTATTTCGATATAACCAGAACTAACGATCGTTCAGGTTACATCGAATTTTCAAAAGGGTCACGAGTGAGCATTCGACCGAGCAGCGATGAATTTCAGGATTCCACTGAAAGACGACGCCGCGAAAATTTACACACGCACGCTCGTCACTCGGGTAGCAACCCTTGTAATGTTTAGAGCAGTAAATAAGCACCGTAGCGGATCGACATGCAAGCAAGCGAACGAAAGACTTTCGTACTCAAGGGCGTGACAAGTGTCCCCCGCGACTGATAGAAGGCTGTCTTCGATGTAACCTGCATACGAAAGTGCTTACATTTTGTGAACTAGAAATTGATAAGATTTGTAGGACCGTTCGATACTTTATTTCGGTTTTGCAACCAAAGATTGCCTCGAGTCACCTTTCTTTTATTTCATTGCGTTTTTCTTTCTTTTTACATGTATTATAACCTTTTTGCAAAGAGATCGTCATTGTCACAACGTTAGTTCATTTGAATTGTAAATATCTTTCGTTGCCATCACATTTTCATTGTTAATTACATGCTGAATCATATATTTCTATGCAATTTATAACCAGGATTTCCAACCTCCTAAAGATTTTTGCCGCATTCGCCCAAACTCACGACGAATATATATAAATTATGGTACAAGTGTCCTAGACGGTACATCACTTTGTAACATCTATTTTTTCAGAGTCCATGTAATATTTAAAAGCAGAGAAAGTAGGGTTACTAATTATTATAACATCGTATTTGAACAATTCACTAACTTCTACATCATTTCCTTCTAAAAAAAAGAAACGTATACATTAAAAGAAAACCAATGTTTCTGTTATAATCACTTTCTACATGAATATTTTAAATATTGTAACTGTTACGTTCGAGTATCGAGAGATCGTAATTTATTCAAAGATAATTTCGTCCACCCAGAATCAATATTTTAACCACTGCTCGTCTGAGAAGAGAGTCGAAACGTAGCGAAACTTACTTTGGTGGCTTACGGCCTCCCCGCGTAGTTGTGTTATTGCAGCCAGCTCTTCCCCCTTCCCTCCCACGACTTCCTCCGGGAAATATTACCGGCGGCGTGTATGTTCATTGAAATTACCGCGCGACGCGTTTCCACCCTCGAGGTTCAAGCTTGCATCGAGAAAGGGTTATGTTATTTCTCGGCACCGGAACTTTATCCCCCTGTAATTTCAAGGCGTTAAGCGCCACCCCGGATTTTACGGAATTTCTTGATTTGAGACGATCGTAAGGACTGGGAGGAATAACAAAAGACGATAAATAACGTACAAGGACGATCAAGGGGATGAAATTATGTTGTTTTTTTTATGAGAGACGTCAACGTAATTATTAGTTCAGTGAGAACAGTGCGCTTATAGTAAAATAGAGCTTGTCACGAAGTATGATATAGAAAACCGAATATTTTTAATCGTAAATATTAAATCTCTTTAAATAAGTTTACTTAAAGGCGAAAAGTTGACGATATTGAAAAGCTGTTTTATTGCTGATCAGGGGATTGTAGCGTTATTCTTGCTGAATTAAAAATTTTATTATCCATGCAACTAATGCTCTGGTAATAAATAAGTTTTAGTTCTGAATCAAAGACTTGATTAGAATATGAATGTAATGTAACTACGCAAAGGAAGTTATTTCCGTACAGTTTATTAGCAATTGGACATCCAAATATTGAGTAAAAGCCACACGATAAATTATATTAAAACATGCCAATACTTATCAGCCGGCAAAGTTTCGTCATACAACTAGCAAACCATTTGCTCCCAAATATAAAATCACTGAGGCTGCAAACTGCTGCTTTTTCTTTTCGTTTCCTTCAGTTATTATACATTGAAATAATTTAATATTATACGAGTAGCAAGAATGATGTTATGTGTTACATAGAAATGTTGTAATCAACTTTTGACATCCTATCGTTGTATTTTCATTTTGGTAAAGTTGTTTTAGAGATTTATCGTAGAGAATTCACCGTAATATGTAACATGAACTCAAACGTATAAAAGTTTTTGTATAATTTGATCCTGAAATTACACACGAATTTTGTTACGCGTCCCGTGTCAAGTACGTTGTCTAAACTTAATATGAAATATAACATTAGTCTCTTGTCCGAGAATTATTAGATTCCATTTAATCCTTGCTTTTAAAAATAAAACATTGTTTTATCGTAAAAATTCCCTTTATTCCTTCGATATTGTTGAGCTTTTTTTTTTGAAAGAAATAGGAAAAATCTATAGAAGAGGCGCAGAAGCGCATAAAACAACATTCCATCCATGGAAAATACTATAAAAACACTGCTTCATCGTACCTCCTTTTATGTTGCATTATAATTGCGCGAAAAATGACAAAGACTGACCCTTTTTTATAGGGCAAGCTTTTTGACGTAGAATTATTGCATGCTTTAAACAACATACAAAACGATCGAACTCGATCTTTATTCAAGTTATATGGAAAATTGCAATGTTGCTATTGCAAATTATTTCGTGTTAAGCAATTCATATATACATACGTGTAGACCCTACGTTTAATATTATATGCATATATGCATAAGCATATTTCATAATGTATGCATATTGATTTTGCCCCTTAAGCTATGCGCGTTTCGATATTTTAATAAAACGCCGAAAAACTGAGGCAATATTAGCAAAATAATCGGTTTTACATACGGCGACCAATTCCAATACTTGTGAAAATTCCTACTTAAAATTAAATTATTCAGAGTGGAAATTTATCAGAAGATGCACCGCAAATACGAGGAAGGAAATTCTTGGACGCGTTCATATGCTCGATATGCATTTTAAGAGTATTTCGTTTCATATGCTTTTTACGTTCGACATTTTACTTGAACTGTCTATAGAGAAAGCTTAATGATTAGGCTATAGTTCTTTCGTTTACTTCGTATTCTAATGATTTAGTGAGCATTATGAATTTAGCAAAGTTCCATAAACGTTTAATCATGTTATGTAAAGAGAAAGGACAGAGTATTATAGATGCGGTTTTGTTTATGAAAAGTAATATCACTTTAAATTATTCCATAACGCCAAAGGCATGTTATTTTGCGCTGTGTGCCAAATATTTTGTATCAAGTATAAATTGTGTTATATTTTTTTCTTATAATGTACAGAAATTAGTAAAGTAAAGATTGGTTATATATATCATAATAAAACATAATAAATAAATCTAAATATATCAGGCAGTATCTAAATAAAGGAAAAATTATTTAAAGTATACATTCCTAACCTCCTTGCTCATGATATATTTAAAACAATTCCTGAATATGGTCTTATCAAGCAGTCACATCTCACACATTTAATAATTTCTCCAGCTGGTTATGATAGAGCCTCATTTTAGTCATCAGAACGACATAGCGTGTGAGCAAGTCAATAATTCTTGCCCACATAGTGCGTGGCCCATAATTAATTAGAGGTTTACCAAACTGTAGGAAAACTTGAAAAATAGAAATTATATAATATAAGGCGTTAAATTAAGCCGTATCGAGAAGCAGACGTAGAAAAACTTGCACACTGGGGTAACTGAACCGCGACTCAAACCCGGGACTGGACGATCTACCATTGAGCTGAGAAAGTAAAAAAAAATGATTGACTTTCTTCCACGCAATGTCGTTCTAACGACTAAAATTTAGTTCCACCATAACCAGTTGAACAAATTATTAAAAGTATGAGACGTGACTGCTCCATAACACCATCTTCACCAATTATCTTAAAAACTGTTTAAAAATAACATTGTATAACTTTGTTGCAAAAATTGTTTAAAAATAAAATTGTTAAAAATGTCACGCGTCGAGAATGAAGCTCGAGGGCAAATCGGCAGAAGTTCATAGACCGTACATCCACTTGAGAAGAATCCTGAGCGGAATGGAAGACGAAAAGCCGGGTGGCGCGCAGACCCCCATAGCCCATGCCTAATCCGAGTTCGTCTCGCCCGCTCACGGGCATCTCCCATGGAGATTGTCCTTTTGCCTGTTCATCCTAGGAAGGAAAAATTTGAGCCAGTCCCGTAGCCACGGTCGGTTTCCATGATGTAGACGCCGCTCTCTCTCTCTCTCTTTCTCTCTCTCTCTCTCTCTCTCTCTCTCTCTCTATCTCTCTCTCTCTCTCTCTCTCTCTCAGCCGATGTTTCTTACGGATCTCTATGCGGAATCCTCGATTGTGTCTCTCCATCGTCCAATGGGACAGCTGTCGATTTGGATCGTCCCACGGTACAAGACAGTCTCTAAAAAAGATCCTTCGAATTCGTTGGTGCTGCTCGCGTAAACTCGAGGGAATATATTCATTTTCGTATTGCACGTAATTGCGTGCGGGACTATTTAATGCGTTATTTGGGAAATGATGCGTAATGATATTTATCGTAATGGAGGAACGATTTGATGAAAGTTTTTCCAGAGCGAATTTTCAGGCGTGCAGAAGCACGTTGTTGATTGAATATGTTTTGATTTTAAGGCAATTAGGATATTCGTTGCTTCGATCTCACGTGCTCGAAGGATAATTATTATGGTAATTGTACGTGGGACTTAACCCATTCTTTAATATTGTCGCTTCTTTGAGACGCTTGTTTTTTATTTTATTTCTACCCAAGCAGTGAAACTTTTAGTTTTGATCGTTGTAACTAAATGTTGTACTGACCACTATAAAAGTTAGAAACTCGATGAAAATATCTTTTCTCTGATTAGTTTATTGTAGGATATAAATTAATTAGTGCATTATTTAGGTGTGGACGTGGCTTTGGAATGTAATGAGATTATTTAGGTGTGCACTTGGCTTTGAAATATAATGGGATTATTTAAGTGTGAACTTGGTTTTGGAATATAACGGGATAAATGCATCGACATTTCTGGAGATAGTGTAATACAAAGACGATTCGGTTAAGACCTACGTGGACGGTTAAGATTTTACTCGAAACAAAATGAAAATACTCAACGAACCTATTCGTGTTTACATCGAAGTGCACAATAGTTTACAAAAATGAACGCCACTTGGAATAATATGCTTTGTAGATTTCCCTCGCATTACATCGTACATTATATTGTGTAACTATCATAAGAAACGTCACAAGATTCACATCCGCAAATATGTTAATAATTTTCTCAAATTTCCCGACCAAATCTACACACCTTATCGATCCAGTCCGCTTTAATCCCAAGTTAACCTCAACATTTAGCTCAATCCATAACAAAAGGTGGTGTTCGAAAAGTATCGATCAAGAGAATCCTCCTCGTGGCGCTCGACGAATATTCCTACAGAGTGGCACGTTACGTTACCTCGAAATGTCATCGAGTGGTATTTAGCTTTTATTAGTTTAACGCCCGGCTGCCGAGGCGAAAACTATCGAGGCTAAGGACACCAGAGCACGGCCGTAAGCAGGTATTTTCTGCAAAAATGTATTCCCGGGCACGTTTCGTATACGTTTCTCGATAAAAACTGACGAGCCCTCTAATAAGCTTACCTTTAATAAGCGCGTAAGAGAGGCCCGTAATGCATGGTATCGGTTATCTCGTTAACGGGTTCGTACGCCTTCGACGCTCCTTCAAATAATTAACAGCCGGCGAGTAAAAACAGGAAACCACCGTGGAGCTTGGGGATTAACAATTTTGGTAAATATTACCCTATAGCTGAAGAGCGTGACCCGGGAGAGGCTCGAGGATTCTCGATCGGTGGCCCGTAAAAAATCCTAATGGCGAGCACAAATATATCGGCAGAACCGCCGACGATTTTCGATCCTCGGCGCGAAAAGTGCCGTAACCGTTTTACAGTCGAAGAAATTTTCTCGGTTTAAGGAGCATAGAGAAGTATACTGGGTGTGTTGAAAAGATGCTGGGAAGTGATCTTCTGCAGAAAAGGAGGTTTAACAATATTTATTAAAGAGAAATGTTGCGTTTTGTTATATAATGTTAATATCCTTAAAGCGAGATTTGGTTTTTATAGAGTGTTGAAAAGATATTTGCGATGTTGAAAAGGTACACTATCTAGTCGAACGACATACACGATGCTTTCAAATGTCGGAATAGAATATAATGTTAAGCTATTTCGTACGTAATGCGGCTTTTTTTTTATCGATTAAAATGAATGACGTAACACTTACGATTACTACAATGAGAGTGTATTATTCGAAATTGCAGTATACTTAATGATCGTATATCTGTTAAATACGTCACGCGTGAATTCGAGAATGTAAAAAGATTTGGCAGGGTAATACTATTACAGATGCCATAAATAAAACGTTAAAAATTGATATCCCAGATATTGCGAGTGTAGGTCAAGGTTGGCTCAGCACTTTCGTTCTGGAAAATATGGCCTTGAAACGGCCATATACCCAAGGTCAGGATGCCTTTACGAGTTCAACGAGAAAGAGCAACGTGCACTGATAGAGCGAAATTTCAGTTTTACTACAATGGATATACCTGAGTAGCTCTAATCGATCCATTCAATTCTCGATCGAAATTGCATTTGATCTATAACTTACTCTATAAAAGCGCATAACCTTCGGGTATATTATATGGACGATCTACTATTTCGAGTTCGATACACGCCTGAGATGGAAATCCTTATGCTTACGGGCATGGAATATGCTTCTTGTGCCTTATACTTTCAGAAAATGAATCCCGCTGTACATCTTTGAAGAAAGCTTCATACCCGATATTACAAAAAACCTTTCATTAGACTTGCGACTTACTCGTGAGGCGCATAGAATTTTATTGAAACAGAACGTTATGTAAGCCGTTTCAAGTTACTCGATGCTTTTGATGTTGTAGTAAAGAAATTCCAGAGAGTTTTATTCGATGTTTACAAAAGTCAAGAAATGCGTCTCGAGAAACTGGTATATCGCGTATAACTGTACGTGGAGTATGAGAGCAAATTGACTGCAGGTGCAACTATAGAGGTCACATAAAACCATAACTAAGCGGGGAAAGACTCGGGGCACTGTGTTACAATTTGGCTCTTTGAAACATCGCGTACGCGCTCTGTGTAAGTATCCATACTTTTTCGAAGTTTTAAATTTCCTTTAAATTCACCTTGCACGATGAAATGAAAGTAAGATGGAAAAAGATACGTAATACGATGCAAGACTGATACATCTGTAAAGTGCACCGAAGATAGAAGTTAAACAGTGGGATAGGGATTATATAATGGTGACGGACATGAGTAATTCTACAATTTATTTCGTACTTTCTTAATCATAAAATTGATATTGATAAGTATTAATTTCATTTGTCAGTAATAAAATGATTTGCCACTCTAAAATGACATTGTGTATTTTGCATTGTATTATTATTACATTGTAATAAAAAACGACGTTGTATTATTATTTGAAATATTTTTTCTTCGGGATTTAGTTTTTACATATTCCAGGTGGCGGCGATTAGCGCCTCACACTGTATACATCATTTATATGCTTTTACTTTATTCCTCCACTTTACATTTTACTCTTAAAATAACCAACCGATAAAAATTATCGGTATCGAATTTCTTACGTAAATTACGGAATAATGCACAAATATATGATTATAAATTTCTCGAACATTTTCACTATTTCCTTGCGATATCTAAATGATCGAATTTAGACCTACATTCCTTTTCCGTTGTTCTCGTCTTTTCATTAAAAAATATATGTGAAATATATACATACATCCAGAAAGAGCTGATAGTTTTCATCTTCACCAGAACATCGACATTTCTTTCATTTTGACTGTCTGCAACTCTTTACGGTAAAAATACGCCTCAACTACTTCTGTTGATCTTGAATCGGGCAGAAAGTATTAATAAAACAACACCTTTAACGTTTCAGCGCACTGGTCCTTGGTCCTCCTCAGAAAACATAATTCATTTACCATACAAAGTATAAAATAAATATAATTCACAGGTTTACTTTATATATTATACAACAAACAAATGATGTTCTCCAAGAGCAGTGTACCGAAACGTTAAAGGTATTGTTTCCTCGATACCCCCTGTCCGATGCAAGATCAACACAAATAGTCGAAGAGTTTTACGGTAAAAACGTGAAACGTCTGTGACGTAAGTTCCTCTCAGACACATATACACCCTGTATTTTCTGGGTCTAATTCGTCCCCGGTTCTCGGAGGAGCCGGGAATCCACGGTGCCGCCAGGGCACCAGAAAAGATTCCCGGCCTCTCTGTGGGAAAAACGCGGAACGATTCGTTAGGGATAGCACCGAACACGTGTTCCGGTCCGTGACCAATTTAACCGGATACCAGGGCCTACGGGCCGGCTTCTATGAACCACCCTCTATCACCGCGTCCTAGGAAGGAACGTCAGTTGCACGCGTGCATCTGGATTATTGTCGGCGAGATCTGTGGAGGAGGAGATCGTCCCGAAAATTCGGGCACCGTGACAGCGTTACGTCGGCCCTGGACAATCGGGCCGTCCGCAAGAAGGCCGTGCCAGCCTTCCACCTCTCGAAAATGCTGGGGGACTCGGGAGCGTTCTTAACCCCTCCAGGAGACAAATCTCCTTTGAATTTTTTGTACGTACCTCCTGAACACGGATTTTCGGAATGTACCTCACCTTCGTGTTGTGCGTGATCTTGGTATTATAAATGGAAAAGGGGAAAAGGGGATGATCGAGGACGATGTATTTCGACAATCGGGTTCTCAATGTTATCGCGTTTCGCGATTCTTGAGCGATTTTTTATGATAAGGGGAGCTTGTGTGTATTGTAAATTACACTTGTGTGTCTTTATGATAAGGGGAGTTTGTATGTATTGTACAATTGTACTCGATTTTATAGAGACGTGTTAAATAGTGGTGAATGATAACCGATTGGAGATAAGACAAATAGGCGAAATGTTATTCAGGAGCCAACGTGATTAATAGAGGGGGTTGAATGGAAAAGGAGATAAAAAAGAAATAAGAGTCAAACGAATAGATATTTTCGCGGTATGGCGTAACTGCCATATTTCAGTGGCGAGCCAGTGAGACGAGGCACTTCGTTATTGTTTTTTCAATGACCGGGCACGTAGCGTCTGTGGAAAGCGCGTTCGAAACGTGCTTTATCGAGCGGATTGCAATGTTTCGCGAAGCGGCATGCCTACCAGGGGACCCTATTTTTTTCTCCTGTTTTTTTTTTCTTCACGTACGCCCCTATAAATATTTCGCGGAAACCGTTTCGCGTAAAATTAGTCCCGGACGACAGTCATAGGAATGAATGGGCATTATTATTTAAATTACCCGGTACTTAGGGGTATTCCCGGCGAATTACGAGCCGTGAGAAACTGGCCATTTTGCGGGATTGAATTATTTCGAACGGGGGGTACTCTCCTACCGATAGTCCCGGGTCACGATCATAAACTTTGATTTCATAAACACGCCCGGCCGCCATTCCGTCGTTGGTTCTGATTTAATAGACCTTAATGGATAGGGGTGCACCGCTATCCGGGTGGTCCCGATGCCCCGGGACTTTGTTTAATTATGACGTATGGCCTTCGAGTTTCTCCTTTTTCTCGCAAATCAAGTTGGTATGCGCCGAATGCTTCGAAGCTCCTTCCGGCCGGCGCGATCGCCACTCGGATTCTTAATAAAAAAAGCACTTTTGTAATTAAGGCTAGGTCCTTTTAAAACGCCCCGGGCAACCAAAATGGGCGAGCCGGCTTGTTGATCCGCGTGCTTTATTAAAAATCGTAATGTTGCGCGGAGGGGAAAGGCGCTCTTTAATGAGCGTCGTGTACCGCAAAATATCGTGGTCGTGGAGGGGCTGCGGAGGAAGGGAGAGAGGAGAGAGAGGGAGGGAGAGAGAGAGAGAGGAGAGAGGAGCAGGAACGGCAAAATTTTCAACGAACGGGCAGAACTATTGAGGGCGATGGACAAATACGCGAATCCATTCGCCTCATCGCGCGCGATGGCGATCGATTCGTGCGGTCGAAAATCACAACGGCAGCGAGAGCGCGCGAGGAATTAATTTCGGGCCGATACAATAGAAAATCGCGTGACCGTTTTCCGCGTTTATTCGGCACGTTAGTTAAATGAAATTGGTTTCGTTGCAAGGGTGCGACCTTTAACCGTAAACGGGCGCGAAATATTTTTCTGGATCTCTGCCTCTGATTAGTAGTGCTACTCGATTCATAGGCAACAAATTGATCCGTCTGTGAAGCTCATTGCTACCGCTGCTTGATCGTAGCAGAAGGAAACAGCGATCTAATCCGCTTTGACGAATGATATTAGCGTATTGAATAAAATCTCGAACAATCGAATTTTTATTTTTATCCTGATTTTATCATGAAATAAGTATGTTGCGCGGCATACTGTTATGATCTGTTTATTTTCAGCACTTACAAGCATTACATGAAATATTAATACTAAAATAAAATACTAGAATTAAAGTAATTGTATGATTGTTAATCATAATGATGTAATACTCGTTACTTTCAGTGAAAGATACAAATGTATGTACTGGGGTCTTCCAAAAGCGCGAAATATTTTAGGATTAACATTGGCACATGGATAAGATAATAAAAAGATCATATAAATACACGTCATATCTGCCATTGTTTTCGAGTTGCAGGGAATTTGAATTTTAACAAACCCTATCTGCTTACTTACACGCGATGTTGCAAATGTCCTTGTATCCGTTCATAACCTTGTAGACGTCTTACTAGTGATTGTTCTATTCTCTCTATATTTCCAACCATTGCTCGGATTTGCTAGAAGTCTTGCTATCTTGTCCGGTTATCTTATATGTATTATTCCCCGGTTATCTCCGAAACATAAATTGGGGAAGTTTCATGGAATCAAGATTTCAGTAATTTCCAAAATAAGGTAACATAAATAGCATACATGTAAACAGTGTAGTCTCCACGACTGAGGGATCGTTGCTTGTTCAGTAAATCGTATATAAAAACATAAGAAGGGGTTACTAGAGAAACGTAAGGTATAATAAATAACAAATAACAAATATTCTCTAACGCTTCGTGATTCTCATGATAACGATCGTCTTTTTCAATAAGAATTCTGATCGAAGCGACATATGTCGTTGATCAGTCGTTTAGACTAACCAAAAAAAATTTTCCACCGTATTGTAAATCCAAAAAATCTAATAAAGCGTTACGAAATTGCATCATATGTTCAAAAAACTATATAAGACTATAAGACTATAAGACGATGCTATGTGTCGTACCACGTTTTAAAACATGTTATACCCGAATATTATTAATTATTAAAGTAAATCGTTAAAGTTAAAGTATGTGCAATATATTTTTCAGAAAAATTACAATTTAATCATCAAATACTTCATTCCAATGTACTCGCGCAGAGAACAGCATTGTCCGCGGACATTGCAGTGCTGTATCGTTAAAAAAAAAAATTTAGTTTTAAACTTAGTTCGCGTCAAATTTTACTGTCCAGGGAAATAGCCTCGCGCAGAATTCAGCCGTACCTAAAAAGTTAATATATATTGCGCGATGTTTACATATCGGTTGTTACAAGTGACTGTCGCACATCTGTATACTTATCGACCAAAATGAATATTGTTCAGATAGGTGTGCAATAGGTCCAAAACAAGTGCAATGAACGTAATTAAATACAAAGATAAAAATTCGACATTGTTCATAAAAAACAAACTTAATTTAACGACTTCAACATAATACTAAAGATAATATAAACTATTTAATAACTATAAGAGACACAGATTTTAAGTGAGATGTTTAAGTTCAGAGTTGTTAAGGAGATGTTATAGAAAAGATAATCGTTGAGAGTAGAGTCGCAAGGCATCAGCGAGAGAGCACGCAAAGATTCCAGAGGCACGGTTCATATATACCATTGCTCCCATTTATACTCATCTTCAGTAAAACCTCTTACATAACCAACGTCAGCAGTTGTCACGTTACATAAAATATAAAATTCGTTACTAGACCCGTTTAGAAAAACAAAGAATGTGTTACAGGAAAGACGATGCTGAGAGCGTATATATACGCGTGCTATAGTCGAAGGTTTAGTTGCTCGCGACATTGAAGAAGAAAAAGTATTTTCTTAAACTCTGAATATGCGCATGGTTTGGAAGAATGGCGTAAACGTTTTTGAACACGAATTGGCCAGTCTGCACGTTGCACAGTTACGTTCGGGCCAAAGAAAGCTCGGGAGGTTTCGCGGGCGGTCAGAAAACTCGGAGGCCAACTAACGGGGGATCAGCGAGACAAATCGCGGTCCGCTGGTGAAACTCGAAAGCGTGACGATCGAGGTTCAGAGTTCGGTGTAAAGGAAGGCAAGCTGCGCCCGAAGAACAAACTAAACGCGCGTGAAGTCCCTCGATTCCGTCGATGACTCGGCGAATGACAAAGGAACTACGTGAAAGAACCTCGGCGAGCCCCCTGCCCGTCGGTTGGAACGAAATTCGTCGAACGGTGGATACAAACTCGCACTTCCAGGTGGATAATCCGTGGCGTTCGAATCCGATCTATAGTCTCAGTGAATCGGATTTTTTCTCCATCGTTGCTAGCACAGGTTTTCAAATTATATTCATCTTTCTGCAAATTAAATTTAACCATTTGCACATCAAGTACTTTTACATATATATTATATTAAAAGAAACATGAAATAATGTTAGTTACACAGTGAGAAATCAAAAGTTTTATTATAATTCAGAGAATTAGATAATTACATACAAAAATGAAGGTATGTACGAAAAATGTGTGCAGATAATTCAGTGATTCAATAATAATGGTACTTCAAGGAGAACAGTTTATAGACTAGATTATATGTCCTATATACATATATTATATACATATGCATATGTAATCTAATCTATAAACAGTTCTCCTTGATATTTCATTATCATCGAATCATTTTACTAACTTCAATTATCTGCATAGTTTTCATAGATACCTTCCTCTCCATATGTAATTATGTAATTGTATGAATTATAATAAAATTTTGTATTTCTTACTGTGTAACTAACATTATTTGACGTTTTATAAATATAATATATACGTAAAAGTACTTGATTTGCAAAAGGGTGAATTTAAATCGAGAAAGCTCTAATATCAAGCAGTAGGCTAAACTAAGATATATTGGTGATACGGGCATTTTAGTGTCACGATTTTCCATGGTTATCAATTTTTATATTGTTCCGAGGTAAAAGGAATTTTGGTTCTTTGGGTCCAACGTGTTTGCGCGATACTCCTCCGGGATGAGACTAATGGTTTAGTATTTTTCGCTGAATTTCTGGAGGTATTAAGTAAACTCTTTAATACAGTCGCCATGACTGTGTGGTTGTTCAATGCGTGGTTCAGGAGCGAATGTAAGAATCTGGGGAGAGGTGTCACTAGCAATGAAGAATTTTTTCGCTATAAAGGTTTTTATTGATGGTTCTAATTCAAAGTAAAATGTTTTCATGTTGCGTTTCCGTCCACCGCGAGATTTACGTTTAGGTCGGCTGCTCATCAAACTGATCTTCGCTCCTCTCGGTTTTCCCGATACTCAATCGAGTGCACCTCGGTTCTTCCGGAGGTGACTTTGGGTCAGGACGAATCGGAAACTTCGTCGGTCTCTTCAATACGCAGTCGAGAGCGCCTTGAATCCTTCGAAACGTTCCGATTATAGAGAAAAATATCTGTTGGTTAGCTGCAGATATTTGCGCCTTCTCCAATACGCAATCTAGTGCGCCTCGGATAATTCAAAAATATCCTAGTGTCCACAAGTTGATGAACAGAAACTCCTTTACAGATTATGCGTATGACTAAATCTTATCTATTAATTTTAAGATCAGGGACATGGATGAGTTCACTAAAAGAGTTACCGCATCTCTAAGCATTCTGAATAATAAGTGACAGAGCGAATAGCGTATTCAAAGGCACTGCTTTTTATTTATTTATTTTTTATTAATGCCTTAATATTCGTTAATATTAGAGAATTAATATTTCTTTTTTTATTAATTCCTTAATGACAGAGCTATAGCATACATATCACATGGAAAAATCAGAGATGATGGGCGGGATTCGAACCCGGATCTCTCGCGTGGCAGTCCCAGCTTCTGTCCATTACCCCACCATAGCTCTGTACTGCTTTTTATATCCATAGTATCTTCCTCCACGGTTACCCCTCCTCAATGAAAATTCTATAGTGGGACATAATTAGTGCGGGCCCTTATCGGAGTTGTATTGGATTATTTACTAGAGTTATCACTGTTAGTCAAATTGCCTGAAGTTTTCAATAACCTCTGTCTTCATTTTGTTATGTTTGGCGTATTGTTTAGGTTGTAAGTGGATAGTCGTGACGTTCTGATAATTCCTTATCGCTGGTTTAATTTTCGATGTCTTTTTATGTCGAAGTGGCGCTCATCACATTGGCGATGATTTATATCGAAGCATACCTTCAGGTTCCCTTTTAAGAAATCCATTCGATTTTTTTTCCACTAGCTGGCAGAAACTTTATTCTTAAGTGGAAACATAATGAAATAAATCTCTCGAAAGGAAGCTTTGCAGTATGCTCAAGTACAAATTACACAAATCGTCTATATCACTAACTTATCTCAGTTTTTCTGCACCTTATCTTCAAGTTATATTTTGACATACATGATACAAGATCGAAGAAGTTTGTCATAATCACCTTTCTTATAGTTAAAACTATAAAACAGTAAATTCGATTTTCTCCATTTTCATTATACCGGATCATCATGAAACATCCCTAGGAAGGAACGTGATTGCCAGGTTATATCGAACAGGGGAAGACAAGGAGGTTAATACTCATCAAACGTGTGTTTAAGGTAAGAAATACGAACGAGCAGGTTAGGCTGTTGGCAAGATCCTGAGAACCAGAGGTACCGAAATTACGAGCTCTGCAAAAATTGGGGAGCAGCTTGAGAAAAGGCAGGGCGCTTAATAGGCGGTAAGTCACGAGTGGCCGCGGTTTGGATACGGTAGAAGCACATTTAATTCGAGAATATCGCGTGCGCGACTCCGCGAGGCTAAAAGCTGACGTCCGTATGGCGGTCTTATTCCGCGGCTGGGGCCTTTTATGCTTACCGAGGATGCAGAGGAAATCGGAGAAAGGGGTATGAATAACGCGAATCCGGGGAAGGAGGTCGCTGTTTGACATAAAAGGGTAGAAAATAAATTCTTTTTACACAGTTTAATTAGCCTCCAGGTTTTGAAACGGAAAAGTCAGAATTTCGACGAGTAACGAGATGGATTAAAGTTAATAGGTTGGATATCTGGGATTAGAAGATTTAAAAGTATTTGTTCATAGCGTAACTGATAAAATGTGTAATTGTCATATAAGAAAGGGTGAAAGTGACAGGTAAGTATTCATTTATGAGTATCAGCACTTCAACTGGTAAAATGTATTGATCGGCTATTATTCAGTGATGTATTAATGTGGAGACGCTGAGATGAATGAATTTACAACTGATGCGAATAAATGACTAAAGTTAGCATGTAAATACTTCCTGCAACATTATATGTTTAAGGACGTATTGGATTATCAGTGATTCGTTCTTATGTTGCGTTTTATATTATTAGATACATACGGATTTATCGATGCGTTAAAGGTGTAATTGCATATGTGTATAAATTGATAATAATATTACTATTTATATTTTGTTCTATCATCTCTGATCAATTCGAATGGTTTGTATGGATGAAAGAGGTATTACGTGAGATTAGAAATGTTATGTCGGCATATAAAGAAGCTTGAGAATGATAAATGTCTGAGATACTGCAATAACATAAATGTTACACTATTCTGATAAGTATAGGATCGAATAAATTGAGTAAAAATACAAGTCATAAACCATTTAATTATTTAACATAATACATATATAGATATACGTATTCTTATAATTAAAGGCATGTAAAATCGATACTGTGCAATCTAATCTCCGTATTATTTATCAAATATTTTCTCAGCGTTATCATATGTTGGTTTCTAAATGTGGTCATTCATTCGTATAAAATGCATACGTCTCGTAAAATATACGTCATCTTTTGTAAATTGCAGAATTTCAAGACGATCCGAGTTTGCAAACAATGTAATGTAAATTTGTAACCAGGAGATCAGCGCCACCAGTTGTTTATTAATAAATAAGCCTTAAAAAAAAGAGAAATTATTTTCCGTACACCTGTAAATTATTTTCTATTCCAAGCTCGTTTTTACAATGTCTCAGACTAATCGCATACTCATTTTAACATTATAATCCTTGTACCCTAAGCAAGAATATTATAAATTATACTGGCATGTAATATTACCATGTTACACTTTCATCCATTATTATAAAAGGTAACATATCGTGGATTAAGTTAGCGTTATTTTATTCACATTTGAGCGCCTGAAAAAAATATGCACGATACTATGAAGCATCAAATACTACATACGCAGCTCCAAAGGCCGGTAAAAGAAGGCACGGTTTCTCGAAAACAGGAAAATCTCATTCGAGAAGCGGTTCGCGGTTTAAAAAGCGCAGCTAATTACAAGTTGCGGGAATTTTCGTAAACGGTGCAGCCGGTAATGAAGGTTAGTGGCGAGGGGCGAAGGAAGTATCCTAAGACCGAAGTAAAAACGCGTGACGTCCCTGCGATCTACCTATGCCCCAGGGGACCACCCGCACGCAACCTGTATCAGTTTCTTTTCTTTGCCTCCCACCATCTCCCCCTCCCCCCTTACCGCCACTCTCCTTCCCGCCTCCTTTGCGGCCTGCGGATAGAAACCGCGCCAATTTATGAGTTGACCAGACTTTACAAACGGCTACCCTCCTCCCTTTTCCGGGGCAAGGTGTCGCACGTGGTCCCTCCTAGGAGTCGACTTTCGACCCTCCACAGTCGGCCGTCCTTCCCTCCCAGGGATCATCGCTGGATAATGTAAACTGGCAATAAGGTGCACCCTATATCGAAACTTCTGATGGGCCCTCGACATCCTCGCGCTTACGGTGCGTCCTTAGAATTTTAATCCGGCCATTGTAGTCTTGTGAGAGAAAAATGGTATTGCATGTAGCATTTTATGTGGAATTATAAGTGCATAGTATAAACAGGCGTGTAAGAACCAGTGAAAACTAGTAAAAACTCCCAAGAGTTTCTTTAGTTCTGTAAGGAAACGATAGATGCGCAACATTTTTTGTTCTATTGAATTATGTGCACAGCAATAGCACGGATGATTTTCGTATGCGCATAAACATTGGGAAGTAAAACAGCTGTGCGCAGATAACGAATGACGCTTTTGGGAGGATTTAATTTAATATTTAATAATTGCATGATGTTGCGGTAAACTCTTTATTTATTTTCTTCTTATTTTACAAGAAAATTGAGCAACGGTGAACGCTTTACGCGACACCTGTTTAGCGCGTTGCCGATTATCCTTTTGCTGCCACTCTTTGTTTAACGCCTTTCGATAATCCTCGTCGACCTGGTTCTCAGTACGTCTTCTCTCTCTCTCTCTCTCTCAATCTCTCATTACCCGTACCACCCATTACACTCCTTGCAAGCATCGCACATACCAATTCGCTCTTTCTCTTTCACGCGCGCATTTTCTCCTCGATTCAAATGCTCATCACAATTTGAAGCATTTGTTATACTCCCGAATTCTACACTTGAAGTGTTTTCAGGATTTTAGTTTGACGTTTTGTATCAGAAAAATGATATGATGTATATCGTTTTGTACAGAAAGGTAGGGATATCCTAGATTTCGCAGGGGAGAATATGAACTGTTAAATTCTTTTTGACGACGATTGTAAAAGTATAATGTGTTGTATGGCATGCTGCATTTAGAATTGAATATAACGTTTTGTGATATACATGCAGCATGATCATTGATACCAAAGGGGACTCTTTTAAAAACCTGCTAGATCACATTATAAAGAATTATAAATGCTATTACTGTTTATAATTCATTTTGAATCGAAAGTTTTTCACGCCATATAATAATTATTATTTATGGGTCATTCTACGATGTTTAATACGTACGGGACATATTAAAATTAGATAGTTCATACATTTATTACAAGGGACCATAATAATGTAATTAAGTAATTATTTTACATGCAATGCAGCGACTTATAATAATAGCTAACAGATCACGTACACTTTGTCCAAAGTTTAAGATAAAACTTATAATGCACGACTTTTTATCGGATTCTAAAGATTTATATTTCGTCCATAACAGTGGAACAGTGGAAATAATTTGGTTAAGGAACTAGTTTGGAAACAAGGTTGCTCTGAATAATAAGAAATGGTAATGATGCATACTTTGAATTAAAAGTTTGGAGTGCGCAACATCATTTACCACTCTTGGTGCAAATTAAAACTTTTTACCTGTATAGATACTATTGAATAAAGCAACTCAGCTATATAATTAGTTTGGTAAACATATTCTGAATGACAGAAAGTAGTAATACAGCATCATATAGCATCAAATTGCAAAGTTCTTCACACAGCTTTCTTTACATGTACAGTAGTCATTAGCGGGAACATAAGTACAGAACTACATAGCCAAAATTAAAATTTGAAGATACGTCTATACTGACCATTGGGTGCATATGTATGATACTTATCATGATACTGTACGTACTATACTATACATGCATACATAAAAAACAATAACAAATATTTTACTCACTATAAAGCTTAAATATCTAAGTAAAATACATGTACTGACAAGTGAGTTTTAACAAATAGAATTTTATCTGTCACGTGACGCATAACTTTAATAATAAAGTTGTAAGGTCATGTCAGAGTTAACGTACGACACTTAAGAGTTAATATTAGTATGATAAATTATTCAAAATTTTCAACGAAAATGTAAAAAAAATATATGTCTTAATGTAAACATAATAAATTATAATATTATATTTATTTGAGAATAATAATCTTTATACTTATAAATAAAATGAACAATAACGAGGTAGAGAAAGAAGCTACGAGGTAAAATATTTTACACAAATGGCGACCTGATCTACGTGGGGATTGGGAAGTTTATGTTGTCAGGGATCATCTGGACTTTGACCGCAAAGGATAAGCTTTGCCTAAAAAGTGTACTTTTAACCCTCGGGCAGCAGGTATCCTGGCAGTTTTGTGAGTGGCAGAAAAAGGATCATTCAAAAGCCATAGTAGAATCGTTTCCATACGCATCTGAAAAGAAGCTTTCCTACCTAAGCTGTGGCCTTATTGTGCCATTCAAATATTTTCCTTCAGACAAACAGACTAATGTACTGAAATTTAGATCGTCGTTTCACTCTAAAAATCGCCTGGTCTTTGTCCCACATTATGAAGGTAATCGTGCATTTCTCCATTCCCCTTCTGTTGAACATATTTGATCAGTTTTATATATCGAATTAATAGAGCATAACGTGTTATAATCGCTTTTGGTAGCAAATGTTATACATGCTAATTACCAGGCAAATTTTGTATACCTTGTCGACTATCTCCCCCTCAAATTTCATGATTTCAAGCATATAATGGTAAATTATAACATAATATAATGGAACTAGGCTATTATCCGCATGGGTGGTGCATTTATCTTAACGGCAGCAGCGACGAATATTGTGACGGACAATACGAGTTCAAATTATCGTCATTATCTTATTTTATCGTTATTAGACGTATAATACGATAGATAAATAGATTTGCGGTTCGTTTCAAGCATTGTACATAAATATTTTGATTCTATGTGGTATGATATTTATATTATTCCGGTAATAATGTATCAAGAATGAGGAAAGCAATATTTTTTAAACGATTTGTTTGTTATATTTCCTGAATTGCACACTGCAATTTGTTACTTTTTATCATTGCGTGATCAATTCCTTATTGTGAAATGATATTGAATAACGTTAGACTTTTGTGGATATTCCAAAAAAATGCTTTCGCAGTTGAAATTAATCTTAATATTATCTCATGATTTTTTATAACATCTGTTTCATCAATAAGTTGTATTTGAATGAGAATAACTTTCATGCTTTTCTTCTTTTGTAAGACTTAAAGTTAAACTTCCTTGTTCTCATTCGCTAATGATAGTATGTGACAGGATGTAGATTCTACAGCAAGTGACCCCAAAATCTTGAAGAAATAGAAGTTTTTCTTACAAATAAACCGACGTTGAAAATGACGAGAAAACACTTCAAATTACACGTGAGAAAACGTAAAATGAGCATTATATAATCAAATCAAATATTTATATACTATAAAGAAATTTTCTTTTGTTTTTATGACAAAAAAAGAAATTACTTTTCCAACTATTTATAATAATATGTAACAAAAACCTTAAAATCGAAAAGTTTGATTTCCATGAAAATATCATTGCTATACGCACCATCGCAAAGGCAGAAAGCAATTAACAAATTATTCAAGGAGCAGCAATCGCAATATAGCAAATACGTCATACAATATTCAAACTTTACTTTACCTCGTAGCAATTGAACTTTATTTCTATTCACATACAGTACAAACTTTTCATACGAGCTTTCCAATCTGCGTATTTCAATGCATTTTAAAATAGTATCGGTCATAGTCTCGATCATATTTTAAAACTTTATATTTGCAATGAGAGTTAACAATGGGTTTTAAAGAGCAATATTTAGCAGAGGCCATATTGTTTAAAATAAATACGAGGCGGTAGGCATAAATGATAAATGCGTAAAATGTACAAATTCTGATATATAATTAGTGACTCGCTGAGGATTTTTAAGGTTGTTTGTTCATTCAGCTGCATGTTGCTTCCTTCATCGTTATCAATAATCTTGTAAAAGATTTGCTTAATGTTTGAAATTGTAATTCTTTCTTGTTTTTGCTTGTTTTTGTTTTTTTATGTTTCATTGAAGTACATCTAATCTATCAATAAACAGAAAGTATGAGTGTTTATTAATTATTATGTGATGTACAAAATATTACCTTTTGGAGGCATGTTTTCTTACGCAAGTTTTCGAAGTATAGAGGTTCCACATAAAATAGAAATCAGTGAAGATAAAATACATCATGTTCTATGGGTACAATTTCTGGTATTGCGTTATAATGACGATAATTATTAGCTTTACAGTAATTGGTGACACAGAACAATGATTAATAAATATCAAATATAATTTCCAAAGTTTGCTAACATATTCAAATAAAAGGCATGTTTGTAAAAATTTGGATAGTACCCGCATAAATCCAAAAGTTTCTTTTGCAGAAACTGCATTTGGCAATTTTTAAGATATGTAAAATGTTTCTAAAATAAGAGAACAAATACGTTCCGGATAATGTTATTTAAAAGCCTCGATACATGTCCAACTCTTGAGATTTATTTATTAAACGACAATAAACACACATTTATTAAATCACAATATCAAACCACAATAAAGAGAACAAAGTCAGGTTCCAAAACTGACCAAAACACAACTCTTTGCGTGTAAAAGCATCGAAAATTGTTTATCAAAAAAATCGATAACCAGCTACACATTCCGGGGTTTTTTTCCAATTCTCTAATCGTATCAGAGCGAAACCGTGTGATAGAAATACCGTGTTACACGGGACGTGCCGGTACAAGCGCGGGATAAACTGGCAAAGAAGATTCTGCAGAGACTTCAAAGAGACTTCCGAATGTTTCAATCGGCCAACATGCCGTTATAATTCCGCGCACTTTCATTTCCGCGCCAACCTGCAAACGTCCGCGGCGCATCTGTTTTTGACAAATCCCGTAATCATATTTCGTCCCCGGGGAGAACGAAACGAGGATCGAAACCGACGAAACGTCGGGACGGGCGTGTTTCCAACGTTCGCGAAAGGATTTTTGTCTTTTGCCTCGTGGAAGTCACCGAGGCCGGCCCAGTGGAAAATTCAGATTTCCCTTTGAGGACGGGCGGAGGACGGACAAAGGAGCGGGGCATTAACCTCGTTAATATTCCCGATGCTAAGTGGGACTTCCGAAAGGACTACTTGCTCCGCCTTTGTTAAGATTTATCCGGGGAGCAAGTGCGCCGTGATAAATTTCGATTACGTGGCCGCGGGTCGCAGAGGTGAAATAGAGTCGGCGAGGGGGCAGCGGAGTGAGAGGGAAGAGGGTGCTGGTCGGTGCCCTTCCCTCGTCGGTGACCGGAATAATTAGGATCGAAGAAAGAAAATATCTAAGCCCGTCACGTAACTTTGCGTTTTCAAAGGAGTAGCCCCTGGCAAATGTATTCACGGTGGTTGGTGGTCCGAGCGTGCGGTAAGAGTCAAAAGGCTTTTCTACAAAGGGCCGCGCAAAGGGCCCTCCGAGAACGACGCGGCGTCTTTTTCCGTTTACAATTAGAAAGCGGATTAGTATAATGAGTTTTCCTGCCTTTTCCGTGTCGTGCGCGCCGGTTCAAGACTTCTAATGTGGGTTCGGTTGCTGTGCGGGTGCGCAGGGCGGGCCACCGTGAGCGAGCGCGGTTGTTGAAAGGAAAACACACATCCCGATCGTGGGATAAAGAATATTAAATGTTTGCGGACGCGACACTTTGACGCGCGAGTGTCCGTCTGGAGTCTTGGGAGCATTTCCTGGGAAAGTAGTGTACGCATAAAGATTTCTTAATTCGGTAAGAGTGCCAGTGGTTGACACTTAAAAGAATTTTTTGTCTATTCGTTCGTATAGTTGAGGCTAAGTTCACTTTATGGAAGATTTATGATCAGAAGCTGCTGCACAAACTATTCTTTTATTATATTATGACAGGTATTCTTTCTCGATGGTGGCTGTAAACTATTTTTTTTTCTGAAGATTAAACTTGATTCGGTAGTTGACACCCAGAAAACAAAAAATTTAGAAGTCGACAACCTTTTGTTTCAGTAGTTGACATAGGGAAAAAAATCAATTAATGAACTAGGCTTGGTGATGTATATAATACGGACTTGCAATACTTACGTTTTAACCAATTTTAAATTAAAAAATGCGCAAAAATCGTAAGACTTGCGCATGGGTTTGATTAACCGGACGCTACAACACTTCTCAATGGCAGATTATGCGCAATATTTCGCAATTAAGCCGCTGAAGAGCGGCAGTATATATACTAATAAGGTTTGATGTATTTCAGTTTGTGGTTTCCGTATTTATTTACTTTTTTTTTTGTAAAAGTGTCGAGTTATAGTACAGTGTCCACTACTGATGCATTTATCTTATACATTTTGTACTACAGAAACAAGCATTTGCTAAATGATTTACAACATATACATTAGTGACTTTTTATTAATAATTTCAATTTTTTAATTGAAAACTTTGTACAGCCCGATACTTTTTAAAATAGTCGCCTATGCGCGTAAAGGGTTTTTTTTGGACACATGTCACAATAGAAACGTTTTTGTTTCCTCCTCCTTTTGTTTTACTATTTGAGCATACAATACAGCCCCTGCGGTGCAAACGTAAAATTGAATGCAAATGATCGTTTTATGTTAAATAAATATAAAAAGAAATAGATGACGTATATCGACCAGTATATGTTGTATGTCGCATGTCAGATCGATATATGTGATTTATTATTTTTAAATTCATTCATCGGGTACTCTATGAAATTTATTCTTCCAAAAACTCAAGTTTTTATACATTTTTTTGCGATTACTAAGACACATACAATTACCTTCATTTTATGGAAGTTCCTAAAACAAGAATGAAGCTTTCTGTAATAAAAAAATTATGGTACGATCATTTATCTTCTAAAAATTCCAAATCCTTTCTTAGGCACGTTTACTTACTTATACATAAACTGACCCATTTCAATATGATATGTTATTAGATGTACAACTTTGCTTCCGCCATTTTCTGCCAAAATTCGAGGCTTTATTGTAAAAATGATATATACATTTGATATATACATTTATAATTCAAAGTATCCTCCATCCTTGGCCCCTACTTACTCCCATCTTTTGAGCAGCATACGAATCCGTCGTTAAAGAAAACCACTACCGCTAATGCAACCTATAGGAAAACGGCAAAAGCAAAGTTGTACACCCACACACAATATATTTCATTATTTCTCTAACGGAAGGAATAACACTCTATACTGTTCGCATAATACGACAAACACATCAAAGCGATTTTCTCAATTACGGAAAACGTTACATCACAACTCCAATTTGCTTTTCCATTTCCAACAATGCCTTGGCCACCTCGTTCACGCCCTTCAGTCACGGTACGCGTCGCAGCCCATCGCTCGAACCTCTTACACAACCGTGTGATTTCTGGGAATGCTGGAGTCTCCATGTCCGCGCGAACGTCTAATATTAGTGCTCAATGACATAATACGCGTGCATTCGGCTGAAAGTACAACCTTCCTTCCACGAGGGTATTTCTAACGACCAACGTATCGGTCCATTGAAATTGATCGATTCCTCGAATGGCCGGACTTTCATTTTCGACGGGGGCGCCTCGCCCTACGCGAGTCACTGAAAGCTGAATAGCGAATCCTGCAGGAAAGGGGGATAATGGCGGAGTTTGCCGGTTACGTCGGTCGCGCTGGAAGGGAAGATGGTGATCACTAACCATTTTCCCTTCTCCACGACATGCTATTCAACTTTTAGTGGCGTGGCTATAACAGCAATTTCCACTATAGTTCATTCCCCTCTCTCCCTCTCTCTCTCTCTCTCTCTCTCTCTCTCTCTTTCTCCCGGCCTGTTTTATTTTTTCACATCCAACTAACCGCGTAGGACCATCGAGGCCGCCGTAGGAGATCCTCGCGCGTTTTAGGGCGCCGACGTCGATGGGGAGTGCGTCTACATTTGATATTTACGGAGTAAATATTGATCGAGAGTGCTGGCCCGGAATATAAAGCAATTGCAAACGACGCATACCAATTACGGGGATGATATCGGGGTCGTTGCTCGGTACCCTTTGTGTTTATGTTCCTCTCCCGACGCGTCTTTTCCCTCGTTGTAACGGACATTATGTTTTCGTCGCTTCGTTCTGACTCAAGTGTAATGACAGAGATCTTAAAAGACAGGGAAAGGCAGGGAGAGAGAGAGAGAGAGAGAGGCGGATGGACACAAAATGCAAAATTGAAACCTGAATTAAATTGGAGCGTTGAAAGCACGCGCCTGGCCGTGAATAACTTCTCTTCGAGGAGACTATCCCAACGGTGATTCTGTGCGTCTATTCACGGCAATTCTCCCGCGAAATATCAGAGAGCTGATTTTCTCACGAGAAGATATTTATCGTTTGAAAGTGATGAGAAAAAATAGACGGTTCGGGATACAAAACCTACGGAAGAGGATAGCAGGGGAAATTGACGACTTGATTATAGATTAGATTCATGGGAGAAAAAAAGGCGAAATGGTTTCAGGTTAATTTTGCTTATTAAATGTAATACTATGATAATGATTAATGCGTAATAGGCATAATTAATAAATGATTACGATTACAGTGGAATTTAGTAATAAACATATTAATTGCGTAATAAGGATCGACAAATATCGGGTCGCGGCAAGAAAAAAATTATACTTGTAAGGAATGTCGAGGACAGGACTGGGAAAGTAAAATTTTTCTGAGATTTTTTGGGACTGGGAAAGTAGCATTTTCGGCTATTCTTCAGTAAAATTACGTTTATCGTCATCCGGATTGTTATTAATTGCGTCTACTATCACAAAATCCAAAAAAGAAAAAGTGTCAATTTCTGATGTAACCTAAAAAACGTCTCAATAGCAATGAAATGCGTATGGAATAAGAAAAAAAGCATGCAAAATGTCAAAATTATACTCATGGTAGATTTTACTATACAAGTAGTGCAGTGTATTTCTGAAATAAAATTTTTCACCATCTTTCAATGTATGTGTGGTTATCTATCGTCATCCAAATCGTTAAATATTGCGTCTACCCTCACAAAGCCCAGTTTTCCCTAAGGGAGAGTTATCGATCTTTGACGTGTACTGAATTTCGTAATAGGAATGCGAAATGTGTACAACATATGAAATGCAAAAGCATCACAATCGCAGCGGATTTCGGGAGCAGTATTTATGCGAGGAGTTGTAAAATGTAGACGCAGTTTAGTTCCTCGAAAGGGGAAATTTATTAAACCCCAACAGGGTATGAAAAGTATCCCAATCGGAATGCACGGTGCGCACAGTAGGCAAAGAAGCATGCAAAATGAAAATATCATACAATATTACACTTGTAGGGATTTCGGGGAATAGTATTTGCGCTCTTAGTTTCAGAACTGCAATTCATTTTTCAACGCAGTGTAGACCCTCGGAAAGGAAAAATGATCGATTCCAGACGCGAGTTGAAAAATGTCCCAATTGGAATGCAAAGTGCGCGCAATGTGCACCGGATGCGGTAAGAAGGAGGGGGGTTTGAAAAGAGGGCGGCCGTGGTAAACAGGACATGAGGAGCCGCTGACTGCCCCCAGGGCACGGTCGCCATATTTTATTACTTAAACGGCACGCTAGGGTGGTTGTTTGTTGGTTCAACAAGGAATTAATGCCAAGGTAATCCGTCATTATGGATACTCGTGCGTGTACGAAATTTTCTCCTTACGCCCGCCTTTTCTCGTTCTGTCCCTTGGCTCGCTCGTCGTCGTTTGCCCCTCCGACCAGTCCAACTTACGATTGCCTGCACTTTAAAAAGAAAAAGAAAAAAAAACTGGGGGGGAAGAGAAAAGGAGGAGATGGAAGCAAGAGAACGATTCACGGATTTCGCCATTCATGAGTATCCGGATACTTATCGAATTTGCATAAGCAGCCTGTTAGTGGTACAATAAGAAGGCTTTTCAAGATTGCGGCAATTTTGCTAGGAGTATCTGCCTGTTAGATAAGTTACATGCTGCTTAATGATAGTGTAATATTTACGAGGTCACATAATAGATCGATAAAGGAAATCATATTTGTCAGAATATTCCGTGATAGCCGCGGTTATGTCGTAGTAGAGAAACTTTTGGATGGTTTACGTGGGTAATTCTAGGGTCAAGCACCTTAGAACAGTCGCGTATCTGGGGCAGGATCTTACCAGACTTACTCAAGTATCTGCTGACAGTCCAGCGTCGAACGACGTCGTTTTTCCTTTTACTCGGTTCTGAGTTTTCTTCCGTCGTTCTTCTCAGCAAGAAGAAACAGCCTCGTATTGTCTAATACTTTACAAATATATTTGTAAGAATATTTCAATGATATCCACGAGCGTGTTTGTAAATGTATAGTCGCATTTGATCAATTGACATACATCTCTGTACATAAATATCTATTAGAAAAGATGCCAGCTTTTTATACGCCAGGTGATAGGTAAGCTGGAAAAATACTCTTTAACAGATATTTTATAATATAATATTAGTTAAAATATAAATGTTGGCAAAAATGAGTTTATTGAAAATGCAAATCATTTTATTTTATATACAGTGGATAGGAATATAATATTCGTGTTATAATAATTGTTCGATGTAATTTTCCGTTTTCAATGCACTTACTATATTTATTCGATACAAAATTACATTACATACGTATGTTGAAGATCACAAGTTGCTAACTTTCAGATGTACAAGTTATTGTTAAGTAACAGTGGTAAACTGACATCCACTGAAGTTTTTTCTTTGTCTTCTTTTTTTTTAAAAATATATAAAGTATATCTAAATATGTCTAAAAAGTAGCTGCTAAATTTAGTACCAACTCTAACTTATACAATCATTGATGACAAGTACAGAATTATATAATATCACTTAATGGTATATGATACGAATATTGCAAGTGATAACTCAGATTTTTCGCGTATACACCTACAAAGTAAAAGAAAATTTCTCTTTGTTCTGTATTAATAAAATTTTTGCGGTGATATCAAATATTACAGTTGAATTTTACACGTCTACAGGCGTGCAAACGAAATATGATGCAAACAAACTTTAATGATATCTTCAACTTTTTACAAGATTATTTAAGTGCCCTAATGCTTATGAACGGGGGTCGCAGTTGACAATCCATCATCTTGAATGCTACGGATGAATAATGGAATAATCAATGTTACACGTTTTCGAGCTAACCCGCAGGAATATTTTCGCATTTCAGGTTCAATCGCGGCCTCTCGAGGCCGTATTGGCTGACGAAACTTTATAATCTACATTAGGAATACGAGGAAGTCGGAGCTGGGACATGAGATCTGAAAAGTGGTTGTAAAAAATTAAGAGATTGAAGGGGAAACGGCGAATGTGAATATTGAGAATTTAGGAATGCGCATTTAAAGTTCAAAAATTAAGAGGTGTTACAGCTGAATTTCACCATAAAATTATGATATCTTGATTAAGAAAGTTTATTATTATAAAATTTACCACAGATTTGCTTGAAAATCGTTTCGTGCACCACGAAACGCTTTAAAACGAGTAGTACGATTTGAATATGAAATGGTTCTTTGAATGTCTAGTAATCTAATGGTTCTTCGAATGTCTCTACATCGTACTGATAAGATTTAAGAGTTTTAATTGAGCTACAATTTAAAAAACTAAGAGAACCGATAGAAATATTATTTATTTAATGCAAAAATTATATAACATATATTATAAACTTACCATAAAGATGGTATATTAGATATATTTCAAGAAAAATGCGAACTGCATTAATCAATTATAGTATTCAATTAAAATTTGTCTTAAGCTACTTAATTGGTCAAAACTTACATCGCACTTACTTGAAATCTTCCGGCTTCTACAAATTGACGCGAAATCATTCGAGACAACGCAAGTTATGTTTTATATTACTGACTCCATTTATATCTATACACCTCTTATACTTTTACTACTAGAAGTCGCAGACATTAATCGGTTATCAAAAAATGAGCAGGTACGATTTAGGTGACGCATTAAGCAACTCTATCCTAGATCTTTTTACCCAATATGCATACCGTACACACGATATAATACGTATGTATTAACAGCATTCTGTTTATGCCGTTCGATTACTCGAGCACCCATTTATTAAATCTGTCCGTTTGTTACTCCGTATAATCGACAGTGCACCGTACATTACACGTGCTTTCGGTGATGTAATCGTTCGTCTTCGCCGAAAGTGGTTAATGATAATAATCGCCTATCTATCAGCCCGTCATCGTTGTGGTTTTAATCGATAACGAACACCTGTTTTTAGAAACGAATCCGATATAATGACTTAATTATCGGGCCGCCGAAGCAGTTGCTAAGACAAATTCACTTAAAAGCTTAAGTGTCTGGCGTGTCGGTACTAAGTAGGAAGAGGATAGAGTGGAGGACCTATACCCACTTCTCTCAGCCTCTTTCATGCCTATATGCAACGAACTACTTCATAGGTAGAACTACGCGAGCACTAACACATTCAACCCGGCGTGAACCACCGGTGGTTCACAGGCATTGCTTTCATCTGGCGGGAAAAAAAGTCACCCTCAAGTCATCGAGGTGTCATTGAAAATACGAAAACATTTCAATTAAATCGCTGTCATATCAGGTTGTTGATAGTTAATGTAAAAGCACCTGCAGTTGACACTGTACCGGTACTTGACACTTTTTCAAAAGAAGGAAAAAAATAAGGAAACCACAAGTTGGAATACATCAAACCTTATTAGTCTGTATAGTGTCGTTCTTCAGCTGCTTAATTGCGAACTACTGCACATAGTTTGCCATTGAGAAGCGTCATAGCGACCGGTTAATCAAATCCGTGCGCGACTCTTATGATTTTTGCGTACTTTCTTATATAAATCG
The DNA here is from genome assembly GCA_038496175.1 of Ampulex compressa. Lineage (NCBI taxonomy): Eukaryota > Metazoa > Arthropoda > Insecta > Hymenoptera > Ampulicidae > Ampulex > Ampulex compressa. Next base: position 81,590 of record JBCFXI010000226.1, on the reverse strand, counting down.
CTGAAGACTTGGTTAGAATGTAAGTATCGTGTGGGAGGTTTTTTCACTTCTGAAATAATTGTGGTAGATTATCCCGCTCATGAAGTTTGTGAGAGATTGAAAGATTATCCCACTTCTTAAGTTTGTGAGAGAGAATGTCCCACTTCTGAAATAATTGTGGGACAGAGAAATATCTCACTTCCGAAGTTTGTCAGGAATAAAAACAATGAAAACACCAGGGATACTTAGGTGTCTTCGGAGGTCCTTTTAAATGATTACAGAAGGCGCAATAATATGAGAAAAGGGAATATGTATATATGTATATATATATATTTGGTCTGAAGGAATTACAAGTGTCTTCAGTGACAGTAGGATAAGCACTGCTCGCTGCTGCCCTTTTTACATTACGTGTCACGTTGCGTCGTCCCAACGGCACGTGGAGCCCGAAACCCAATCGCAATCAAAATATACCGCTCGCTATCGCCGCGTCAGAGACGTAGCGTAAACTCTTACACTTGCAAGTTTGTATTATATACATTACCAAGCTCAGTTCATTAATCAGTTTTTTTCCCTATGTCAACTATTGAAAATATGTTAACCGATAAACTTTTCGTTTACGCTGGGTGTCGACTATTGAATCAAATTTTGCTTAAAAAGAAAAGTTAAAACCGCCGTCAGGAATAAATACTTATAAAACAATAGAAGAATAGTTTGTGCAGCGGCTACTAATCATAAGCTGTCCATAAAGTGAACTGCGTCTGAGCTATGCGAAGGAATAGGCAAAAAATTCCTTAATGTGGACACCGCTGGTACTTTTACCTTTATTACGGTGTACGATGGCGGCGTATTTCGTTGGCCCAAATGCACCAAATAACGCACTCGGTGTATCTGTCGCAATGTTGCAGGGGACGACGAGGGATGAGTAGGTATGACGAAGGTGGTCGGATCGGGCCCAGACAGTTTAATTGTTCGAACTTAAATGGGGAGCAGCTGCCTTCGGCCGGCTAACAAGCCGGTAATAACCCGGCTTCTAAGGTTCTCCTTCCCTCCCTTTTCTCTCAATTGCTCCTCTCTTTCTATTCTCTGCCCCTTCTCCCTCTAACCCGTTTCCGCGCTTGGTCTTGTTCCAACCTACGTAACTCCCGACTCGTTCCAGCTACTAAGCGCTAACCATGACGCCCATGACCCTGATGGTATGTTGGATTTATAAACGAGGGGCTATCCGTGAAACGGCAGGTGCTTCCGTTGTGCCGCTCGCCGCTGGAAAAAAAAAAAAGACAAAACTGCCACGTTCCATTTTCCCAATTCTATCTTAATACTCTACAGACGGAAATCCTCGACGCGCGCCCATCTCCCATTCCCAGTAACTTTTATCGAGCCGAATCGAACGTGCTTTGTCGTTAATCTGGTTAGTCACGCGTGAATTGTACCTCTTACGATCGTGCATAATCTATTGAAGTAATTTAGCCGGGCTTGTCCCGCTGCTGTTGGCAACAGCATTGTTTGTAATAATATGTACAGCTGTGAGTAGCGGCGAGTATCTTATGATTTATGAAAGAACATTAAATTTGAGAGCATGAAATGTTTAGTACCTTATAATGTTTAAGAGATTATTGATATACTCTTGACTAGTAAATTGTGAATATTAGAGCTATCAAAGCTGAAGTAATAACTCGTCTGTGATTTCTTGGCAAAACCGCTTCGATTTATGGTGGTACATTTTCTGAGATTTCTCATCCTCTCGTTGCGTAATATAAACTGTTAAATAGATCTATGTATTTTTTCTCTTTGTGTTTCTTTTTTTTTGTTTTCAAAGATACAAGTACATATGCTATAGTTAAATGGTATCGAAGTCAGGCTCCTCTCTTTCCGTATTTTAGGAATACACTTCAGGTTGTGGGCGTATTTAAAAATAGTCTCAATTTCAACGAATAAGTGTCCTCCAATATTCGCAACATTTCGTTTGAAATTCAACTGTAACTGTAACTGATTTGCAACGTCTGTCGACATAATGGCTATCCAAATATCTATCCTTGTGGCATTTTATAGACGCAGTGCGAAATAAAGCATGTCACTTAATGTGCTAATTTTAAGTTATTTAGCGTATATACTGCGTAAAACATGTATGTGTCTACAGAGATAGCAGATCTGTAAACCTCTTAGTGCTATCGGTGGTTATAGACGGTTGACAATTTTGCTCATTGGAGTCTACAAGAGTGTACAGGCGTTGACAAATTAATTTATCGCGTGCTATGGATGCTTATCGGCCCTCGGTTGTCTCACGTTACGATATTTTGCTGACGACTTTAACAGCTCAAGTGTGTTGAGCTATCTTTCTGTTTCTTTGTAAATAGACAGGTCAGCCGTTCGACGAAAAGTTTTAAATGTTTTACGAAACTCTCTATTTACTCAAACTGTTAAATGCCTGTCTAAACAAAAAGTTCATGGGTAGAAGTATATTGAATACAGTCTATAAATGGACTCAAGATGAAGAATAATGAAATCATTAAGGAAACAAAATAATAGTGGCAATGTAGGATAATGTAAAAAATGTAGATAAATAAAAATATCTGTGATTACTGAGTAAAAGTTTTTGGTTTCTATTTAATCCATGAATACTTTAGATTTTAATCATAGCAGGTCATCTACATTAATATAGTCTACGTAAATAGAATAAATATAATATGCATTTACGTAAGTTCTTAAATCTTCTTGTGATTTTTAGTGCTGATACTTAAATAAAAAGGTAGACTTAAAGGTAGACGATTGCTACAATATGTGTGCGCGCGCGTGTATATGTGTGTGTGTGTATTAAAGGCAATGTGTTTAACGTGGACATTTTGTAAAATGGGCGGACATTATGTAGAACATCTGTTTGAAAAGATATCGTGCAAAATGCTCGTAACAAATTGTGGTCAATCTATAAAATGTCCGGTCATTATACAAAATGCCTAGACGATGGTGGTGAATAAATTTTAACACTTTGATCACGATATTCAAAAAATGTCTTCTTTATTCAAACAATACATTCCTTTTTCAAAATGAACATACAGTCATTATAGTTATGCTTAACAATAAGTATCATTTATTAGCAAGACAAAGAACTGTGGCACTTGAAACTACAGGGATCATCGGTAGCTCTGCACGCCCACTTGTTTTGTAAATTTTGTGATTATGGAAATATTAAGAAAGCTAGAAAAATGTGGCATGCAAAATATAAACTAATTATTTCAGACTACATCTATTGGCCTTATGAGGATAGCAGGTTTAAGTTGTAACCGGCAGAGTGCAAACGATAATGTATGAAGATAAAAAAATGTCAACTATGAATTCAACACACTGCCCAACGAACTGTGGGCATTATATGAAATGTCCGAGCTATTTGTGAAATACCTGCCCATTATATAGATTGTCCAAAAATTGTGCATTCTACACAATGCCCAGGTCATTATATAAAATGTTCTCGTTAAATACATTGCACGTGACATAGATACTCTAGTCCACATGAAGATCATAGTATTATATATTGTTGGATTTATCTTCTTTAGTTGTGAAGATAAAAATATGTAGTTTTTTTTATCAAAAATCAATTGTCATGAAATCTTAAAGAAATAACCTTAAAGAAAATGTATTATATGCGGTAATTTTTGTTCTTTTAAATGAAATAGTATTTTTTACTAATATCTTTTCCTATCATAAAAAGAAACGAGTAATTTAAAATGTTTAAATTAAGTAGCACATCGTATATCGTGTGCATGCGTGTGTGTGTGCACAAGATTCAACAATAACTTATTAATACTTACATAATCTCTGAATTTTCATATTCTAGATTCTACAGCCATTTTTTCTTTGCCACTTAGACAACAAATCTCTTAATCCTGTGCTAGAAGCGCACTGTTTTGCCACCGGCACTTGAATTTCACCTGACGTATGAACGAGGATGCCAGCTCCTTTGTAGAAATGATAAGCCGCATACCATAGACGCGCTGTAAGCGTTTCATTGTCATGAGAGGAAGTTAGTCCAAATCTGTGGTGTGCATTATGAATAACGGAACGCCTTTGACACATAAACCATTTTATTTCTCGTGGCGTGTTGTAATATCACACAATTTATTTTTGACATGTATGTGCGCAGGTGATAACGCATCGAGATAAATAACGAGAAAAGATAAATAGCAGAATAACCAAATGCAATTTATAATCGCAGTGACGTTTTATGGCATAGAGATAATCAAACATACAACAAAATGACCCACTGACATCTTCGTAAAATTAATCTTAATTTTCTTAACAAATAACAAAGTTTAGTACATTTTCACGTAACTAAAAATGATCAAAAATAATGTAAATTCTGGTGTAACATATATATACTTGCACAATCGCAATGCATCGTAATACACCTACAAGGTATTTCGACAAGCTTCGGTATTGAATTTGTGTTCGGTAAATTACATAGTTTTATGTTATCGCATTTATAAATTATGTTTTTTTTTTTCAAAAAGTATCTACCTCGATACGGAGCGAATAATTTTAATGGGAAATATAACATGAATAATATAACATATAATAGCACATTAACAGTATGTATTATCTTTGTATACCTCGTGAAATGCTATTGTACTGGCTTATTCAAATCGTTAATATGATTCATTGTGTAGAGCTTTCTAGTCAATCTGTCTCCATGATATGCGCTAAAAGCAAATGAGGTCAAAGGATAACGCGATAAGAAACAAATGTAGCTTAAAAACCGGATACTATAAACAAAATACTAAAACATTATAAATCGTTTTTTCATAAAGCTCATGTACATTTTCGTAATAGTTATTTCTAATTAGATAATTTAATGTTTTGGAAGTATTTTTGAATGGCACATTGTTTTTATCCCTTGCAAACATCATAGAGTCATGCATACCATATTGAAATTTACCAAGAATATTTAGTGGTAACAGTAAATGAAAACGTTGAATAGTAAAAGTTATTTCACTTCAATAGAATAAAATACATATTACTATCACGACAAACGTATATTATTTTTCAGTACTATTCTTGTTGCTTATACACAGTATAATATTAAACACTTTCGAGATGAACGCAGAAAAAAAGCTTTTTCTTTATCTTTTATTACCGCATCTTCAAACGCTTACTTTTCAAAGTAACAGAGATACAAAGCAAATTCTTTACAAACACTGGATCTCTTAAATACCCAAAGTTCGACCGCCATAAGTGTTACAAAACTCCATTTTCACTATCCGCAAGCAACGTAAAATTGAACACACATAACAATCCTGAGAAACAGGCCAGAAACATTTAACAAACTTTCCATTCGCTCATCGTCATTTTACTTCCAAAGGTCCGCCTCTCAGAAAATTAAAGGCAGACGCAAAATCGATACTCCGGGCCCATTAAAGACTCGCCGATACATCCGAGCGATCGCTTTGTGCAGATGAGAAGCGAATGGTGGAAGGTCGTCGGCTAGGATCATCGTGAAGGTACAATCGAGGGGCCCTCGTATATAATATTGCCGGCAAGGATCGTTTCCTCGAGCAACATTAATAGTACTTATCTTCCGCACGGTACACCACGTGGTAATTATCGTCCAATCCTCGCAGGACCACCGTGTCTCTACGATATAATTCTTCCGAGTTTGCTACTTAAAGGCGTGTGCGCCTTCGTGTTTCCCCGCGCCCCTCTTTACCATCTCTCTCACTCCCTCTATCTCCCACTTAACCCCCCACTCTCTGTGTCTCGCTTTTTCTCCGTCACCCCGCCCCCCTCTCTTGTTTACTCCCCACCACTCGCCCCCTCCTCTCGTCCTTCCCCCGCCAAAAGACTCCCGCGGTTGGTACCGGGCAGGATTTAAATTTAATTTAACGCTTTCACGTCCCGTCACGATAACGAGCCACTGACGGCCGATTATAATAATTATCGTAGGAGAGAAGTATTCCGGGGAGATGCTGTGATCGGCCCGGCAGAAGGAGCTGCGGAGAGGCGAGATTAACCCGTCAACGTGCTTCGGTATTCTCGCTGTACTCGTAATTTATAAGCGGCCATTCCATGGGAATAAGAATTGTCCGCCAAAATGCTGGGGATAATTAAATTTACTCGGGGAACAATCAATATTTATGGGGCGCGGAGCGACAAGAAAATCGCCGTTTTGGCGGTAAAATCGTTCTGTGAGAATAAAAAGTATTTGCTGGAAATTGAAATACTTTAAAGGGGCTTTTTCGATGTCTTGTACGTATATTCCTTAGATCTAAGAACTGTCCGGATGTCGATGGTAATATTGAATTAAAGATGATCTATTTTATAGCAATAATATAAGCTTTGCATATTTCTTCCTGATACGATTTTTTTTTACCATTGAAAGATGCCGCGAGAGAAAAAAATATTTAAATTATTATAGAAGTTTGTAGAAATTCAATGTTTTGATAATCCTATTAATAATTTTAGACGATGTTTGACTCGTTATATTTGGTTGTCCTGCAATACGAATTTTTTTTAAGCATTTGTGTATACATGCAAACGGGTGTCTATGTCTACGCATTTACGCATGTCTTTTCGTTTATAGACAAAGAACAGACGACGATTGAATTGAGATAAGCAAAGTGTACAAAGTAATTCGAGCTTCGAAAAAGCGCTTCTGTTACTAGTAATACGAAAATACGTGCATTATTTTGGTAAGAAAAGTTCGAGAACTTTTAATACTTTTTCTCTTAACTTCTACTTGTTTTCTTTGCAAAGAGCGGACAAGGGCGGAGTGCGATGAGAGGTTAGAATATATCGAGAAGTCGCAACACTCAAGCAAAGAACACTATTCCGATGTATCTTCAAATTGTTTCAACATTAATTTGATTAAAAATCTCTAAACTACTCCAGACTTATTTCGTACATTTTCATGCAAACGATCGTTCGTTAAGGATCGTAAATATATGGAAAACATTTTAATTTCTAAACACCCTTGGAAGACAAAAATTTGTCAATACACGTTTAATCGGTTAAAGACAAACCATGATTCTCCTACGCCTTATTCACACATTCCAATATTTTACACGCACTTAAAAACGTAAATGTATTCCAAAAGCTGTCCTTACAACCGCCTTGCGTAGAAAAATATTTTCGTTTCCGTGTTTAAAGCGCAGTCGGTTAAGGAATGCTTGCAAAGAATCAACGTTTGCCGCGAAGATATTGATCCTCTCCAAGTACTTACATATTAATATTGATCCATTCCCATTATCACAGACGGGTGACTGAAGAGCCGCGCCAGTTGGCGTCTGGCCTGGAACGAAGCGGGCCCGAGCTTTTCCGTGAGACAATATTTGCCGGCCGCAAATCTTCTCCGCCAATGTCACATAAGGCCGAAAACTTTCGACCTGGCTTTGCCCTTGAGACAGGTAGGTTAAGAAAAAAAGAAAGAATTAGGGATCATCGGGCTTTCCATCGTGCACTCTGAGCCAATCGAGACTCAGATCCGCATGATAATGCATTTAATCGCATCGATAATGCATCCGCTAAATAATGACTACGATAATACTGGTTAAGCACTCCGAACTCATTCTTTTACACTTTGATTTTATCTTCTTGCACTTCAAATTCATCTTCATATAAATCAGATTGACCTTCTTGCAACTCTAGCTATTCGGTAAAGAATATTATATGTAAAGCTATTATTCTGATGGCAAAGTTTTGCATATATGTAGTAATATTTGAACAGAAACAATATAATCTAAAAATAAATGATAAAATACTTATTTATTGTAAAAAATATTTATACAACAATTCACTTGCTACTGCGCGGAATAACTTTATATACATATTCGTAAAATAATATTGCAATCTGTAGGAGTAATAATTACAACAGAACGATCAGGCACATCAACTTAGTGATAATTGATCAAACGATTAGCCAAAATACTTCTTGAACAAAATTTAATTTTTGAGAACACTTCATCGATAAAAAAAAACCGCGATTTTCAAAATGGTGAATTTGATTTGTAATAAAATGAATCGTATTTACAAAACGGTGAATGGCAGAAGGATAAAGTGCAAAAAGTTGAATGTGATATACAAAAGGGTGAAACTGCAGCGCAGAACCTATAGAAGCTACAATTCCTCCCTGTGCACTACAGGTTTATCCAATCAAATTCACCCTTTGCAAATCAAGTACTTTTACATATATATTATAATTAAAAAACATCAAAAAATGTTAACTACATAGTAAAAAATAAAATTTTGTATTATAATTCATACAATTACATAATTACATACGGAGATGAAGGTATGTGTGAAAACTATGTGTAGATAATGAAGTAACTGAATAATAATTATAATACCGAATAATAAGTACTGCATTATCTGCACATAGTTTTTATGTATACCTCCATATCTATATGTAATTACATAATTGCATGAATTATAATAAATTTTTTTTATTCCTTACTATGTAATATATGATATATATACGTAAAAGTACTTGTTTCGCAAAAGGATGAATTTAATTCCCAAAATCAGTAATGGGAATACTTATTGGTTGTTCGATGAGAGGGAATTTTTCCCAGGGCGAATGGCGGCGCAGAGGTGCCCTGACAATCCTTGTATGTATTTGGTCCCAGGCAGCGTTGAGTGAAAGCAAAAGGCCCCATAAAGCAGCGTAATGGACAGTCTTAAAATCATTTTCTCGCCATCGGAGGCGTACCTCCCTATTTAAAACTAACGTACGGCCTGGGCATACCTGCAGCAACGTTATAAAATGGTAATGACTGGACCTAGACAAGCGCGCCGCTCAAAGCGCCGTCGGATTTCCATGATAAATAAATACCTCGTACCACGAGCTTTGTTCGAGGTGGTATTTACGTTCTTATTTCACCTCGAACGATTTACAACAGTTTCGAAGATCGACGTTGGGTAAAATTCTCCTCGTTGAATACTTCGGTGTCTTCGACGAAGGAGCGGCGAACTTTAATCTGAAATATCCGGAGAAACCTCCGAGATCATCGAAAGATATAACATATTTTAGGAGAGCGTAGAACGATGCTGTGCACGATTATCATCATCCGATTAATCATATATCCGATGCACTACGTATTATGTGGAGTAATTGACGAATATTGTTGATCGATAATTGTTCCCATATAAATATATCCTCCCTGCTATTATAATTATTATGTCTAAGAAAGATAAAGGCACCAGACGTTGACCATGTATCAGAAATTGACCATCTTTTATTTAAACCTCAAAAATAAGCTTTTTTTAAATAATGGTTTTTCGAAGCAAGCGCGGTAGGTGTGTTACGGTATCTGCGGACGCGATGTTCGTATATTGTCGCTTAGATATGGTCGTTTATCGTGACTATGGACGATTTTATGTTAGTAACAGCAGTCGGATTTCTCCATTACGCATACTTCTTCGCGCTGTTCTTAAGAAAGCGTGCATAGTTGATGGTAAGTAATTACTCAGCCTTTGATTTTTCCTGCCTGAAACTTCCACTGTTTTAATTGCTATTAAATTTTACATTCGCTGCACATACTGTTTCTCTCATTCCTATATCAAAAACTTAATTGGCCGCACGGTCTATTACTGAATCGAATCATTCCGATTACATCTAGAAGTTGACATACGTGGTCGACTACTAATACAAACTAATCAAATTGATGTTCTATTTATATTAAATCTATTTTACATATACTTTCGTTAGAAACAAGTAATAGAATGCTCACTTTTTTTGTATAATGTGTTTCAAAAGATGACTACGTGGTCAACTATTAACTTGAACTGCGGTCAATTATTGACATCGTTTATTTACACTATCCTAAATCATTATATATTATTAAAATCAATAAAGTAGTAAGATACACATAACATATGCAATTATTTCATAGGTTATTAAACTACTGTACAGAAGATGCCACCTATTAAGGGTACTTTCAGAAATTATTCTGAAGAAACGATGAAGGCAGCGATTGAACATGTTAAATTACATAAATCGCTGATATACTAGATTATAAATGGAAATATGTAATATTTCATATTAATGACCCTACCAAAATCAGAAAAAACGCGAAATATGTACTTAATACCCGAATTAGATTTAATATGAAATTATAGTTAACTTAGTTTTTACTAGCTTTCAGAAATTAACTTTGTTTCACCTGTATTTACCCTTTTATTTGTTATTTCTCTTCATTGTTATAAATAAACAATGTTAAAGTAATTGCTTTTGTTGATTTTGGTTCTAACATAAGTGGCCAACTACTAACGAACAGACGATTAATTACTGATTTTTTCAGTTTCACAAAAGGTCAACTTATGACGCAGTGATTGACTGTTCATTAATGATCACTGTTTTTGTGTAACGCAACTTTTCGAAAAAAATATGCTTTGTTATATAATGTCGGAAGTTCAAAGAATATCTTCACGCTTCAAAATTCACTATTTAATAAAAATTCAAGAAGTCATCCCTATTTCTGCTAAAAATTTGTCTTGAGTTGTCAACCACTGCTGCCTTTACCTTACTAATTTTTTGGCCGATTGCTATAAGAGGCAATAAATTCCTTGATTTTTGACGTATACTTCGCTTTATTTTTTTAATGAAAAATATCTCAAATAATTCCATGATTATTTTAATTTTTGTTCCTCTTAATGTGAAAAATCATCTCTTGATTCGAAGAGTGTACCTATTTTTTTCGTACATTCTACGTCCTCGGAGTAACCGTTACAAAGTAATGCAGATGTGAATAATGGCCACGGTTTCGCGGGAAACTAAGGGCTCACTTTAGATTGAAAGGCCATATCAATATTGCTGTCTGCATCAAACGAGTCGTTATTGTAAATGCGCGGTTTAACGTATGCCGTTTCCACGTTTGTGGGACTGTTAACGAACGAGAATGTCGCATGCGGGGTAACGAACCGTCCTGTCCTACCCTCGAATAGCAGAGGGAGACGCACAAAATACGCCTTGGATTCGGGTGAAATAAAGTTTATAGCTCCTTCACGATTCCGGAAGTTACGGTTACATGCAACGGTATTGTGCTTCAATGGAACGATAGTTACAACACAATGGCTCTTTGGACGCCGTGGTCTTTTAACAAGACGACCATCCCTTCGTATTACAAAACTTGTATAGCTTTGTAGCGATAGTTACCGACGCGGGGACAAGAAAAGGTTCTCAAGATTATAAGTATCGTTTTACTCCACTCGAGGCTTTTTTGATTCAAAATCAATTGAAATGTCAAAAGTATATAAAATTGGAGTAAAAGATGTTCTAAACTAAAGCTAGACTAAGGAATTCCATTAAAGGAGCATCTTTAACAATTTTGGAGGATATAATTGAAAATGTATTTATAAAGTAGTTGAACGTTGATAATAATCCTTAAAATTTTGACATACGCGGTGATGAAAATGAAATACGGCGATATTACAGCAAAAACGTGTACATCTGCGTACAATGTATATCGTTTTATTTGCTTCATTATTTATTTAAAACCGTTTTATATTTTGTGAATATTTCTCTTACTGGCTACATGTTATTACGACAATAAATATATAAAAAATGTATACACATCGTAGATACACATAAATGTCTTTTTGGCGGTCTCTTGAATATAATATAAATCGAGATTTTACGAGCATCCTATATAGTGACCGCTTTGAATTATGACGAATACGAGACTAAAAATGTGTGCAGAGCGTAAACATACACACATAAAGACAAAAATCATTCGGGTTACCAGTAGATGCAATAATATGAGCGAGAAAAGAACTTGCCAGCAATGTCACGGAGGATTAGAGCATAAGCGACGGCTGAAAAGCTATCGACAGTCCGTCTGTACCAAAAGATTTAAGACTCAAAAAATATAAGACAGGTATATAGAATACATTTTGTGATCTACAAAAGACTGAATATCCTCATATTGAATGTTCCACATTCAATTAATTCCAGATTAATATCCCATTAATAAGACACATATTATTCTGGTATAATTATGTAAAAATTATTCAATCCATCTTTTATTTCTTTAATACGAATCGATGTTGCATGATTGTTGAAATCGTGCAGTTGTAATTCCATACAAAAATATAGTTATACCGACAGTTAGTGACAAAAACAATAATCTATATCCACGTAGAACCTACAAAATACAATAAAATCTCTGTATATACGTATAAAAGACAAGGATGACATAGATATCCGTTCCATGATTCGCAGACGCGCAATTTGGCTTAAGTCGTGAATCACGCGTCTCGTTATTCCGCACGAATGGGTCAAGGATCCCTCTCGCGTCTGTCGCCAAGAAATGGCTCGGTTAACTGGTTAAGCGATGATCGACGACAGCTGTTAACGCTCCTCTTGATTCGACGAGAACCGAAGTGCTTACGACGAGCTGGTAACACTCACTAGAGACGTTGACAGACGACAAGGCCACGGTGCAAGTTCTTCCAACGGTTCGATATCTTGCAGCAAGTTGTATGAATCATTAACTCGTTAACTGCTGAAAGATTTTGAAGTGTAGCAAGGCTAGCAGTAACATAAACTAAGGAAGGAGATGAGAATTTCAATCATTTTCTTTAATCATCCGTAACTCGAAAACTAAGATAGGTATATACCGCACATGTTATGATATCCTTTATACGTATAAGATTGCAGATTTACCTTCTGAGATATTGGCATGCATTTATAAATCATTTTGTATCTTAAATCAAAACTCAAAATTTAGCGAAATCGAATTTTATTTGAAAAATACATATACGCTATGAGTAGATTTCCAGATGTCTATGAGTGCCATTGAAAAACGTTGCATTTTTGCGAGAATGTGAATATTTGGAATTCGGAAAGCACTGAACTTCCGAGTTCTCGCGTTCTGTCTCCGAGTTTCTTATACGCAAGCAAGAAAATCGGCAGATGTAAACGAAGAATTTCATTCAAACCCTGAACCCTTAATAAAACCAAACTTTTAACAATATGTAATTTGATTGCAATGCATACATCAAAAATTGGAAGAAAAGGGAGGGAAGGAGGGTGGGTTTGTAGAATCTATTATCGACACACGTGCTATTTACAAACTGCACAGAAATGTATATTAATTATGATTATTACAGTGCACATTGACATATTTAATTGTATTAAATATTTATGAAACCCAATATAACTTATCGTCGATACAAAATGGCGGGAAAAAAATGAATTATTTTTCAAGATTGAAAAAATATTCTTCAGGTAGAATCTTTTGGTCTTCAGGTAGAATTACTGGACTTGACACTTGATTTAATTCTTTCAATAAAATAAAGTTACAAAATCGTTACATATGTACTATAACGCTGATGCGAAAATTACGTTTCAAAGAACATTCCATCAATTTCAAAAGATAATTCATTCTTTTCCCTTCCTCGATTGACAATAAGTTATATCAGGTTCTATCATGTCGTGCTCGCACGTTCCTATAAATAATACAATTAAATATCTCAATATATATATGGAGCAACCATAATTATACATTTCTGCGCAATTAGTAAATAGTTCGCATATCGATCACAAAATCTATAAATCTCTACCAATCGCTCCCTATCGCTCAACACAGCCACGGTCATATTCCAAGCACCCCTCGCCCTCCTCCTGTACCAAATCATTCACTCCTCGCATATTACATTCTCCAACACCTACTTTCTCAGCTTAGCTCGCACATTACCGATCATTTTAGCTTGTCACCTCAAACGCCCATACACTACCTCTCGAAACTTCTATTACTCTCCAATAAAAGCGCCCCCAAGTCGAGCAGTAAAAAATCATTTCCTCAAAGCCAAAAGGGGGGCGCCCCGATGATCACAATTCGATTTTCGACTTCCCATCGGCAATCTAGGCGAAACATCCTCCTCGACTCCGGCGGATAAACCGTGCACACCAAGAAGATCGCAATAGCGGGGAGAAACGAGATAAGACGTCGTCCCTCCTCCAGCGTCGCGCAACAGCATCGGCCCTCTCGCCCGCCGCGGAATCTTCGTGCCGGGCCTCAAGTGGGCCAATGTGAACGTGGCTTTGTGATGGCATAACGAGCGTGGAGAGCCTCTCCCATGCCCCGTGTAATCTGGTCTTCGGGTAATTGTACGTTATACGTCCGGGGAGCCTAGCGAGAGTTTGCGAAAAATCGCGGCTCATTCGGGCAGAAGTCTTCTCATGATGCTCGAAGCGGCTCTGCGCCACGGAAGGATGGGAGGAAGAGGAGATGGCGGTCGTGGCAGGGAGGGAGAGGATAAGCGAGGCAGGCGGGCAAAAGTCGTGGGGGCCGTCGAGGGAAAGGGATCGGCCGAGAGAGAGAGAGAGAGAGAGAGAAAGAGAGAGAGAGAGAGTGAAGGGAGGGCGAAGGGGGGTGGAAAGGGCGGACGAAGGGGAAGACGGAGAGTTGGAGGAAGAGGAGTAGGAGGAGGAGAGTGTGTGAGAATGCTATCAGCGGACTCCTCTCGACCCGAGGACCACACCGCGAGACCACCGTGCGTGCCTTTGGCCCTCTTCGCCAATATATCCGCGATCAAACATCGGGGAGGGCCGGTAAGTGCGTGAGATGCCGCGATCGTACTAATTTTCCCCGGCGCTCTTCGCGCCTATTTCGCAAATTAGAACTGTTAGAATGCAGGACACGCGCGTGACATTGGATATACTCGTCGATAGCTCTCGCCCGGACGGGGGTAGGATTCGCGGTGCCGGAGGGTCGAGGAACGACGTGCCGCGGATCGTTTTCCAAGGCGCCTTCTTAACGCTTATCCGCGAGGCCACTTGTCCACGTCGGTTTATACGCTTGCTTTTAATTCGCCACCACGGTTTTTATCCGTGGTACTGCTCGTTGACGCGTGTCCGCCTCTGCGTAATGCCCGATTCACGCGTAGCGTCATTAGATACGGTTGTGTCGATTAACATCAGGGTTTAATCGTCCGGATTAATTCATAATTGTGTTCTTCCTGTTTTAATTGTACGTGAACAGGAAAAGGAAAGAGAAGCAAATATGATAGTGATAATAAGGTTAATAATGATGTTAATAATAAGACAAAGAGCAACGTCATTACGATAGTAAAGGGTAATGGTTAAGTGAACGTAAGTTAAATGATACATAAGTGTTGCATAAACGAATGTAAAATACAGGTAAGTATAAAAACAGTACTGTGATAAATATAAATACCTAGATCTTCCGCCTACTTAGCAGGGTCGAATCAAGGACGCATATTTGCGGCTGTCCACCTTCTCTTCTTATTTGTATGACTTTGTTTTAAAAGGGCATATTTTTTGAGATTCTCCATTACCTTCTATCGATGTCTAAATGATTAAATAGAGCTGTTTACATTTTTTCTGTATTCTGATTTTTTGTATGTGCATGCAAAATGTAATCACGCGTGCACGTGCATATTGCATGTGCAGAGTGTGCCTAGATAGCCAGAGTAGCGACGGATAGTTTTAGTGTTATAGAAGAAAATTTTGGTGTTTGAAGGAGCAAATATGGTGGCAAACAAAGAAGCTTGTTTTGGTATAATTCGTTTTAGGACTTTAGGGATACGGTTTAATATAAAATTTTATACTCTCTCCTGTAATCTCTTAAAGAATAAAGGGGGAAATTCAGCAACTAGTAATTGCTCCACATATTTTCGACTGTACGATTTTAAGATATGTATAATTTACTAAGACTTTATGACGTTTCAAATGGCTTCTGCTTGCGTTTATAGAATATTAAGGTCTCATAATACACGATCAAAGCCCATGCAATTATCCAGCAGGAAATAGAGAACGTGATTACTAATTAAACTCATCGAACGTAGTACGTAAATTTTACAGTGTTAATGAAACTGTGTTGATACATTCGCATTTCATACAAAATGAAATCTTGTTGCGGGTCAAAGATTTTATCTTTTTATTTTGCACAAACCGGAATAACATATACGATTCTATTTTGAAAATATTCTATGCGCTGCATAACATACGAAAATTATAGAAGTAAAAGTAAGTTTATTATAAAATTTAAAACACGTTGTTTGTCTTACGTACAGGTAAAAAAATGAAAGGAAGCCGGACGTAATATTTAGAGATGTCGAATGATTACAAGAACGCCAGTATTGTTCAAAGAATAACACAGGTTCTCACAGAGACAATATCCATGACCTGAAAATTGTTGAGCAAATAACGTTGAGAGAAACTTTTTCCTATCCTTGCGTCGATGCTTCTGAATCGAAGTGAAACTTTTTCTAAAATCTCTTCCTTCAAATTCACGAGTTACGAAAATAGCTAGATCCGCAGTTAGTTACAGTACTTATTTGTATTAGACATAAATTCTGCCATACTATAATACATCGTACGTAAAATTAGTTAGTTAGTTCTGTACATACTTAACAACTGCCCCTTTCCCATATAAATTATTTTACGTATTGGGCAATCAGTCGACTCGAATTACATTTTATATTCAAGCTAAATTTCCTAACGCATGATGGTCTATCAAAAGGATTTCTAAACACATTGTCAGTCGAGAAAGTAAAGAGCAATAAACTTTAAAACGATACACGCATTTTCGCCGTAATTTTGCTAATCGTACTCTTCTTGTGCATGCTACAACTAATTTCAGCCGCTTCATTTGTAATGAATCTCCAATTCAACTCCGACAGAGACGCATGTCAAACATATTTTTCTGTCACTTGACATTTCATAACTTTTAATCCATAGCAAAACAAAAATAACTCAGGTAAAAAAATTCAAAAATGATTTAAAAGGACAAGGCCCTTACTTTAAAACTAAAACGTACAAAACATTCTAAAATACAATTTTACCTTGATCAAACTTAGATTAGAAAGAAAATGCCACGAAGTCGTGCAAGCATATAAAATAAACGTATGAAAAACTATAAAATTTCATTTTTCCTTCAAGAATCTTTTGTTAGAAAGAAAACGCTATAAAATGATGTATTAATACAATAGTTCGAGGCTATGACAGGCGAAGGAATTTGCGTGTCATTTACTCCTCTTGTTACTGAAATTATGTCGAAATTATTACATTCTCTTAGCTAGATGTCTCCTGTACGTTAGAAATCAGGAGTAACCAAAATGCTATTCGACCAATCGGGCCCTCAGCATAAGGACGTTGGCACGAAATATTCCGACTGTGTCGATTTTCAAGGTATATATTCATTTCTGACTGCCCCTCGAATTAGAAGCATGACGTGAACGTAAGCGTGATGTTAATAGTCAACGAAGTTTCTTGCGCCGCTGAAATTTGGCACGATATATTGCAACGAGCTGGCGGCCGCGGCCGAATGCCATAATTCATAATGATGTCGGTGGCTACGCTGGCGCTAAACCGACGTGAATAACGCGAATAACGTGAATAACGTAAACTAGGCGCCGGAGAAAAAATGAGGGAGCACATTTTTATCTCATCTACCTAACCAGTAGAGTTACGTGTCAAAAAAAGGAAACGAAAGGACGTTTGCTTTACCGCTAATTAGTCGTGGCACTTCTGAGTTTGCATATGAAATTTAAGCCAAATTCGGTGAGTTGCGCGATCCCCATGGACTTTCCATACACCTAAAGTGAATGATATAAAACTCGGGCAATACAAAGTCGTAAAGTTTGAAGCAAAAATGGATGACGGGTTAAATGTCATTTATGAACGAATGAAACTAAAGGTATTCGATTGGAAACGTGTCGTGTCGGCGAAATTTAATTCACTATGCATGTGTGTATTAAAAAATCTACCGTATTCCTGCACGTGCCTCCTATAAAGCTGTTTTCGGACCAAACGAACGAATTCCCTTTTTTTTTATATTCACTTTCGGCACCGACTGCTGAGATCACTTGGACTAGGACCTACTGTTTAAGGTGGGTTTCGAACCACCAGAGCTACTGTATTATACATGTCACATGGAAAAACCAGAGGCGGGATTTGAACCCGGATCTCCCGCGTGGAAGTCCGAGCTTCTATCCGCTACACCACCGTAGCTCTCAAAATGAATTCTTGTTTACTCTCTACTTCGAAACATTGGTGCTCATTCAGTGGTAAATAGCAATCGAACAATATTCGCGTGTCTTATAAATAAAACATGGATTGATTATTATGCGTTTGTACGTGACAAGTACGTTATTTGACAAAAAAAATTGCAATTGTAGTTTCAAATTTCATTTTTTTATAAATATAAAGCAAAAAAAAGAAACTAAAAAGATGAAAGTTTGGTTGATTACAGATTTGTTATAAAAGCGAACAGAAAACAGAGTAGGAAATGTATTCTTCGATGTATGTTTAGGAGATGAAAATATATAGGCTCGACATTTCTTCAAGATGGGATTCGAATATATTGCCTGGTTTTTATCTTTATTTAGCGCAAATAGCAGTAAGAGAAATATTAATTATACAAAGCCTATTTCAGTTGGAGAGCAAATATTTATTGTAACTTTACGGAACTTGGCAACGGGCTCTCATTTAATTCTCATATATTCGACGAGTATTCTAATTTGTATGGCGAATTGCTTATCGAGCTAAAACAAATGCTTTAAACTGTCGTGTCGTGCTAATTACAGCTAGTCTTGAAAGTGAACTTTCAATAATAAATATATAAAATTCAAGGCCTTTCTTTTCACACGACTTATGCAGCTTTGTACGACTAGAAATCTCGATACGCGCTAATTAAATCATCGTGGTCTCTGACGGTAACATTCACCTCCGCTTTAAATCAGATTTTGTAATTTACTTACATTTGGCACAGGAGCATCGCCAGTGGGCATCGTAAAACATAATGGAAACGATTTAAATCAGCGACTTTGAATTTCCCACGTAGTGCTGGGAAATCCTTTATGTAATACATCGTTTCTTACAGCGTTTATTCTTATCGCTTCTGCCGAGGTCAGTGCACGCATGGAGCTGGAAGTAATGCCAACGAAGCACCCTGATTATTGTTTACCCGGAAAACGTTTTATGGCAACCTGTATTCATTCGATTCATTCATGTATTTACATATTTACTTCATTATTTACGAAGTGAGCCATTTAAAACAGAAAATATCGCGCCACCTGAAAATATCAAATATCAACTAAACCGTCCTTTATACTTTTTTTTGTCTTTTGTATCTCGATTTATCGACATTCGCGCCTTCTTCCGTCTTTTATATCACAAGCTTACAAATTTTTCAAAGTGTTAAAATGTGGAAGAATCATAGATTATAAAGACTTAAAATACTATGTCAATTATACATTAAAACCCGTCGTGCACAAATTATCGAATAAAGAACGAAATTAATGCCATAATTAATAAGTAATTGATGATGAATGACATCGAATTGACGATGAATAACAAGATTATTTTTAAAATATTATAAAGAGGTTCTATTAATTATAAATAATTTACCAAAGTGTGAGTAGAGATTAAGAAACGAATGAGCATCTTCTATTGTAAACAGCAAATGTGATCAAGCCCAGATAGTCAAGTATAGGTGGAAATGAGAATCAAGCTAAAGGCGAACTTTTGGAAGGAAAGAATGTGGAAAGATGAGAAACACATAGACAATTATCAGATGTTACTGAGGAGAGGCTTAACCATCGGAACTGAAACACACCTTAAAGATGTATAGAAGATTTCTTCATCATTAATCGTCAATCTAATGTGTCCAAAGATGTAAGGAACACTTGCGAGTAATTTTTTGTTCTACGCATATTATATTGCGTAAAATATGTTAAACTTGTTCTTTTTCTTTTAAACTTCTTGTAGTTAAAAGGAAATATTACTGAATAAACCTCGAGACACACTGGAACAACGACTATGTGCATTTCCCGTGAAGAGACTTTAGTGCAGCAGCAAGGGAGACAATAAAACTGAATCATGACTAAAATATGTACATTGCATTATGAATATATGTAAAGATACCCGATTTAAAAGCGTTTTTCGTTCGTGGAGTCACACTCGATGTAGAATCCCATAGAGTTAATACGTTCCGTGCCACGTGTATCGTTTATGGTACACGTTAAGCTTGATCCTCAGGTCACGTGTACCGAAAACGGTACACGCAAACATTTTTATCAAATATGCTGTACACATAAATTTTATAACAAATTTAATTCCGTGAAATACATTTCCTCTAAAAGAATGAGGCATTATAAAAAATGCAATATAAAACAAAGTACATAAAGTTGTTTAATTATTACATACGCAATAATCAATAATTTCACGTAATACTTGAAACTCGTTTTCCAACGAAAACAAATAAAAAACAAAAAATGTTATCTGCGTATATTTACCTACTCCCTCATTTGTTAAATGTTTCATGTCCCTCATTTTGTACTTAACAAATTCGAATACGGCAGGTTCCTTTTATTAATCGAAAAGTTTTGTACCGACTGACTTACAATCGAACCGATTGCAGCGCCACGTGTACAGAAAATACTACACAATGCGATAATCACTCTAAACAAGCTAATAACTTATGGATCGATGAAGTAACGAAATATTGTACACGAAATACGTATAATAATATATCAGTCTTTAGTCAAAACATCGAATGGCCTGAACGACAAGTTGAGCGAAAACGGCTTGGCAACGGAGCGTGTTAAATGCTATCCGTGTCGACGACGCGTACACAGTGGCATGCCCAATGAGTGTGCACGGTGGACACAAAGAACCGGTTAATAAATCCACCGTTAAGAGGAAGCATAAACATCTTTATCTCTTCCTAGAGTCCACCTGGAACTCTTTCAGCTACGTAATAAGCAAGGCACAGCCCGATCCCGGGACGTAAGCCTGCCCCCTTACCTCGTCTCCCCCGCAGCACGGTGAGAACCGCCCGTCCAATTACTGATTAACGATCTCGCCTCCATGGAAATAGTTGTAAAAATTCCAAGAATGCCAGTTAACCCCAAGGGCGCATCGCACGACAGCCGGAGCCGTGGTCCCAGGGCGACCCGCGACCCTGAGTATATCGCGTTAGATGGCCGCTGCATAAAGCGATAAATCGCTCGAAACCCAATGGACCCTTTTGACAACGGTTACAAGGCTCGCCTCACCCAGGCCTGTTTTATTATCCGCGCTGCGCTGCAGTTAGCCAGCGAATTAGCGTTGTTATTATATTGGCGCGGGCGTAAGGGGGACGTAATGACGGTATCATTTTCTTTAAGCCGTGGGTATTGACGGAAACATTCGAGGAACGTGTATCGACAGTTTCTTTTTTTTTTTAAGTGTTATAGCTCATTATTGAAATGACAATGTACACGGGTGGTCTGAAAAGTTTTCGAGTTTAGAAAGGTTGCAAGAGGTTTTTTATAATCCTCTTGCGAAGCCACGCAGTTTTCCCAGCAATGCTCAAACCTCATCAACTGGTACAAATAGTAGTGGGCGTCTTAGATAGCAAAACAGTTGTGTACGAATTTTGAAAGATGTTTTGTATCTTTGTGAGGTTGGAAGGTTTTCAAATCATCCATCTACAGTTTGCGACTGAGGTAAGATTGTTATTATACAATCATAAGAGAATCTCTTTTCTCTTTTCTCTTTAAGCCATAGGTACTAATGACCAATTTCAAAGAACGTAGAGAACCGTTATTGACATTTTTTAAATATTCTAAGTTATTTTCTAAACGGCACAGCATAACTTGCTAGCGAGGTTAACATTATTGTTGTTTGAGAATAATCTCAGTCCAGATGTAACGGCAGTATTTTGCTTATAAATTTTGCTGATAACAATTTTCAAGAAAACACATTAAAATTGAAATCTGTTATTATATTACTAATATTTTGGTATGCGTTTGGTGTGACTGGTAAACCAAGCCTGAAACTAAACTACATAAATTTAGATTCTTGTAGCAAAGTACAATACAATTTTCAAACGATGTAGGATCATTCATAACATGTAAAGGAAACAATACAAACGCGTATGTGAGTGTATAATTTATATAAATTTAGTTAATTAATAAATAATTAATTTATATAAATTTAGTTTAACCGCGTTTCTTTCTCGTCGACTTCTTTCAAGAAAAAGTTCGTCAATAATCAATAAGCTTAGGTATGTATCAACCGCCAAAAACATTTGACGAATATAAAAAAAAACGATGCATCGCGCTATTGTGAAAGAATGGAAAATAAATATCGTTGCATTAAGTGTTTTGCCTTTGATTGGTCTCAAATTAACGAAAAATCACATTCAATTTCTACGATTTAATACAATAGAATGAAAAAAGAGAGGTAAGCAAACATAATTAAAGGCCTGAAGTTTGACGATGATAAGGTACTTTTAATTTACAATAATCTTTAAACAATAGAAAATTCGATATCCGATTGGACATAAAATATGTGGTTGACACGATGCTTGAAAGTTGCCGTGAATTATAGAGGGTTGGAGGAATGGTATGCAATGCAAAGCAAGCGTGTAGTTTTCGTCCAGCGGATTTTCGAGCTACGTGATTCGACGCTTGAAAAACTTATCGATATAATTCTTCGCCAGTGTTACGGCGGCTCCCTTGGGCGAAACGAGCTGCACTCTCCATACCTACACCGTTCTCGCCGAGTAACTGAAAAGCAAGAATACATCCCGGCTTTATGGTCGAATCAATACCCTCTAAAAAAAACCATGACAAAAACAAATCAACGAATTTCAGCCGGCGGTTCACGTTCCGATGAAATATCTGTCACTGGCAGAAACGAAATAACGTGTTTATTCACCGCTTTCAAATAGTTTTTACCGGGGTTTATATTCGACACGATAGAGGGACGTTAATTATAGGATAACTGTTTGCGAGTTTTTGATAGATTATCCAGATGATTATATCTACTGAGGCAATCTCGATCGCGGTATAATTTTAAGCACTAAAAAAACCTTGGATATAAATATAGAAGATCGTATAGAAGATTAAACTTCTTTTGGATTGTGTGAAATAGATTATCTTTGCTTCAATATTTGCTGTATTTAACGAATAATAAAGAGATGTTTCTAATATATTTATCTTCCACTGTATATTTAAAATTTTTTGATTGTCTTAAGCATGCTGTTGAATATTATTATTTGATTAAACTCTTTTAACTTACTTTCGTTACTGCTTCATAACTCCTTATCAATTATCACTGCATTTGCTTTTCTTGTTCCGAGTACCTGAACTTTATCAATAAACGAAGTATCCGTAAGTCATTAATTGGAGACAAAATGTCAATTCATCACACTGATAACGTTTCCCGCGTACCAAGACGATTAAAAAACTACCATGCATTATCTCTCACAGCTAATTAGGTCTAAACTTAATATCTATTCTTTCAAAACAATAAAGCATACGTACAAAAGAAGAAAGAAACTCTGAATATACTCAACCGCAATACGTTGCTTATTCCAGCTAACTTAAAGTCGTACACTTTACCACAGTCAAAAAAGAATATAATCGATAAATCGACTCGACCTCTTTCTAAAATAAACCACTCAATCGTACAATCGATGGGAGAAAAACATATCTTGAGTTTTAATCGGTGCATTGAGAGGTTAAGGTGGATCCGTCGTCGGCTCGTCACGGAGCGCGATGTCGGCTCGGGGGCTTGATGTAGGACAACAAGGGGTTAAAAAGTACGAGGGTCGATGTCAAAAGCGGAACGAACGGGGCAGAAACGAGGCTCGTTCGGGCGGACACGTCGGAACTCATTCGGCAGGCAGGGTATGGTTCAGCGCGGATGGAAATTCGTCGGTGATAAATTATTCTAAGGCGCTGAGTATCATATTTTACGGCGCCTTTCTCGTCTGGTTTATTTCGCACTTCCTCCCCCGCGGTGCGTAAATCTCGCCGCGGGTTTTTCATCGCACCAAGAGAGAGAGGGGGGGAGAGAGGGAGAGGGAGAGAGAGATACCGAGGGGGAACTTTCTAAGATATGTCCTTCGGCCCCGGCGATTTAATTTGTTCCCCCGGTTATATCGTAAATTCGATTCATTGGGAATTCGAGAGGCACAACATTGCGGCTGGTATGTTGCTTTAGGGACGATGCTGCTCGTTGGATTTACTACAAATGCAGGGACGTGTCGAACGTTAATGTATGATGGGTCATTTTAACCGTTCGGGCTCTTTTAACTTTTATTCGCTTTGCGTTAATTAGGTATTTACCGATCTTGGTGTATTGCTTTAAAAGCACGACGTTTCCTAGGATACACTAGAAATGGATAAAAATGTCGTATGCGAGTGTATGCGATCGATGGCCGATTCTGCTATCTCACGTTGTAAAAAGATCACTTAATCATATTCACGTCGGTGATGCAAAATTTCTAATGTTTTCCATTGCTTGCTTTAGAAAAGTCGCGGATTCGCTGTTTTATGCTTAAATGATTGATACCTTAACCATTTCCGGGACAAATGATTATTTTTTAATAAGGAAACTAAGTTTTGAAGAAAAACGATTCAGAGGTGCTTGACTAGAAGAAGCAGATTATACGGATGATACCAGATAGCATCCTTGAGCTTGAAAGACTTAATATTAATTAAAAGAAGTATGTCGATACATGCATCGAGTTTGTCATTGACAAAGTAGTAAAAAGATCGTTGCAGACACGCTACAAAACAATAATACAGACAAGCAGTACAGAAACAATGCAAGACCGTTGAAGGCGGTTACAACGAAAGACAATAGAAAGGGAAGGTTTAAAACGGCGGTTACACACCGGGTGGCTAATCGATATATGTATCGACCTCGTCATTCAATGGTGTACCTCACATCGATACACGTATTGTCCTTGCATTGAACGTGTTAACTCTGTTGGTGTGTTGATTTAGCAACGATATAATTTACACGATGCTTTACAAATACATGGAAATATCGTACGTAAGTGTTTAATCGTCGATTTTTACTCTTTAAGTCAGGTATAAATGGATAATGAGTGATTTTATACTTTTACAACGACTTTCTGAAAGTGGTGTATATTCCAGAGTCGACTTCGATCTATCTATCTATAATTCTATCTATCTATCTATATTCTATCTATCTATAGAGGGTCCATGTTAATGGAAACAAAAATTGGGGATGCACGAGATGTAAATGGTGGTCGACGAGACTGGAAAATATTTACGCAGGCTGTCACAAAAATTTTGGTTTCCCGTAAATGTATCAGTCGACCTAACACAGATAGTACCTATGCAGGCTGTTACATAATACTTTCTTCCAATAGATATATAAATTTCCTAACTACTATATGTATTATATGTATTTCATAAAATTGTATATGCAGGCTATTTGCTTTGTGATCGCAGTACGCGTAACTTTGTATTTTGTGTTTTATTTAAGAAAGGTTATAATTACTAATAAATTATAAAACCGCATATATTATCCTATTAAAAATGCCCCACTCTAAAGTAAATTTTATCAAAGCGTCAGCTCTGTATCAGCTTTGAAAACACATTTAAGTTTATGTACCTGTAAAAAATCAATATTAAGAAAGCAGAGAGTCTACTTAAAATAGAAAAAATCGACACGTGGTTTAAGGCACGAAAAAGTTTGAGTATTTATTACGATGTAAAAAATATTTTCTTTTTCATCATAATTAATTCGTGTAATGGTTCATATCCAAATTATACTTCAAAATACACGATGGACAATCGAAACTATTTGCTTCAGGTGTATATCAGATACATAAAAATAATGAAGTATCCAGGAGTTTATTTATATGCGTACATGAATATTCTGCAGAATATATTTAACATAGAATAGGCTGTCGAGCTGTACTTGACATTTAACGGAGCATTAGAGGATGTGGCTATTTTACCAATGACATTTCAATAATTTTGGAAAACTTTCTGTAGAGAATCTGTAACATCGTACAATATAACTGTTATATAACTATGTATTATTAAGTGACATTTTGAATTCAAGTGTACTAAACGTTCAAAGTACAAATTGCGTAAAAATTTCGTATGCCATAGGTAAAAAGAAATGTTAACATTAAAAATTGTTAATAGAACTTATACTCTCATGTTAAAGAAATCACGAAGAAATGATCGATTAAATGATATTTGATATCAATAAAGAAAAGAATGTTGACAAAAGTGTATATCATTAAATATTCTAATATATAGGTTTCATTGAGCCTTTACATTTAGTTTCATATTTTGTCTTCCATTTCACGATTGGATTCTTTGTTTCTTTTGGAAATTATCTACTTTATTTTTTAGGCATCCACCGTATTACTGTGGACACCTAAAACAGAAATAAAAAATTATCCTTAACGATAGAACGTTAAACTTATTTCACACACGAATGTTTCAGAAATTATGGTAGACGAACGTGGGTCGTGTATTTTGGGAGCAAAGTGTCGAAAAAAAAGTTGTTCACGCCGCAAACCGACGCAGAACGGCAACTGTCGCTTCCCATACTCCGCGAGCATTTCTAGTTTGAAGCGTATTGCAGGTAAAGTTGGGGTAGGTTTCGAACAACCAGGAAACGTGGTATATATTATTACGCCGTAAAATTCCAGACGTAATGGATAGGATCGAAACCTAGATTCCAGATACGAGTCCCAACCTTGATCCCGAGCGGCACCAAGGCTCATCCATCCTCGTTAATTAGCAAGCGTCCAAGGCCGCTTTTAAACAGTTATACTTCTTACCGCACAATGATGTCCCGTTTTTTCGACGATAATACCTCGATATAACTCTATGTAAGTCTCTCGAGCATTTGCGAGACATTTTTTAATAAAATACAGGCGATCGCTGAATAACTCGATTTCCTTATTTTCATTCCAAATCGTGTTGCTCGAAATTAAACACATGCATGGTCGATCGTTTTCCTGCTTGGATATTTGTATTATCTTGTATATAAATTACAGAAATAAATTTCCAAGAAAGTAAAAAAGTAGGTAGGTCAAGCGTGTGTATTATTCGAAATTTCGCGTAATTTGAGTGCCCTTTTATAATTCATCGATTTTAGAATTCCTGCATTTTTTCACGCTTTACTAGTCATCATAATTTGAGCTGATGTTATTCGAGGTTCGTTGCAAACTTCCACTGTATTATTACGGAATCTGCGTAAGTCAAAGAATGCAAGTAATTAACACTGAGCTGTTTTGAGCCTATATTATTCGATTTTCGTTAACTTTGTGAAGTTAATGTTGAAATTTGTTTCGGTATGAAAATCTATGAAAATATTTCTTAAGATCACAACCAAACGGATTTAATTGCGGATATAAGAGTTACAAATCCTAATTTACTTTTGATGAGAGGCAATTGTTCAAATATGTACAACAGCCTGTATCTAATCCTATTTTCCACGTCTCGAATATAGTCGATGGCTCGGTCGTGGCATCGTGTCCACGTTTTCGTATTACGAAAAATTATTAGGGCCATAAAAACCGGTTCGAGGGACTGCGGTGGCCGTATGGATAGATCTTTGGACTTCCAAGCGGAAGATTCGGGTTTGAATCTCGCCCATCACCTCCGAATAATTTTTCATGCTACATGTATATACGATGTACTGCGTAACTTGGAATAATTCATGTCAAAATCTTGAAAAAATTATTTACACGACATTGGTATTTTCGTCTTTGATTAAACCGGCATTTGAAAAAGAATTATTTACACTGTGCAAGGTTTTTTTATGTAACAAAAAAGTTTGTAAATTCATAGTTGCATCACCCATATGTTGCAACCCACAGTTGCATCATCCTACGCGAAACACATTCGTACCATCAGTTTTTACCGATTCCAGGTAAACATAATAACTTCGCGAAGTTAATCCAAGCTCCCCACAAATCTGCAAACGTGACGTATTCACAGGTATACGGAGCTATGTAAGCGAGAAACATTTCGATAGAAAGTTCAAATAACTTCAAAGCTTGGTTTTTCCCCTCGTTGGAAATTATTTAAAATATACCGTTTACTCCGTACACCAGCTCGTAATCGATCGATAATTGCAACTCTCCGATCACCTTTTTCAAGCTATACAGAAAATATATACATACCGTAAAATCGATTACGAAGGCAGACCTATTATGTCGCGGAGAATATCGATTATTATAAGCAATATTTTAATAGAGAAAATTACCTATTGCGCGATGCTTAAATAACATAGTACATAAACACTTACGCGGCGGTCCTGCGGATCAGGGAGAGGCTTTTGATGGAAAGGTGCGACGTGTGCCACCGCTGAAGCACGCTAGTAGGAACGCGTTAATACCGTCATTTTTCGGATTCGCCGATAATTCGGGGTAGATAGTCCCACGGAGATAAGCCGAGCTCCTCGCAGGTGCCTCAGGTGATTCCCTGGCGGGGTTGCGAGGGCGGTAGGACACACCGTGGTTCTCGCCGGTTGGAACCGTGCACGAAGCATCGGCCATGGGGTAGGGGGCGGCGTGGAGAGAGAGGGGGGGAGGAGGGGGGAGGAGAACAACAACCACGGCATAGTCCGTATCCCTTTGTTCGACGCGTGGCAAGATAAATTCAGCTAATAAATGACCGGAGGCTATTTACCGTGGCGGTAGCGCCTCGTTATCCGGCTCAGGGCCGTATACATACGCGCTCACACCGACGCCCGGTGTGTTTTGCAGCATTTTGAGCACGGCTCAGTATCGGTAAGAGGCCGATAAATCTCGGATCTCGACTCCACCGTAGGTGCACCACAGTCATTCCGATCCACGTGATGCTGTGCCCCTCTACTATCTTTCCACCTTCCTCCCTACGTGCCGTAAGGGAGGAAGGAAAGGCTCGGCCGCTTGTACCAGAGCGGTGTGCGTGCGCGTGAGAACGCCTGCCCGTACAAAGGCCATACGTAAGGGTGTACAGTTATGTCCCATACTTACGAGGGCGGGTGGATCCTCGTCGTGAGGACTAACCGGCTATCGCGAAATCTGCGTCCGTCTTAATTATCGCCCTTAGTCTCCTTCTTCCACCTCCCCCTCCCTCCCTCTCTCCCCACTCTTTCTCGCTTTCTCCCTCCCACCTTCGTCCTCGTCCTTCCTTCTTGGTCGCGTTCCTCTCTTCCCTCGTGTCTTTGGTGCCTCTTTCTCGGCTCACGGCGCAAAGCTTTTACCCGTAGGACAATATCTCCGGCACCAGTGGGCGATATATTACTCCCCTCGTGCAGCGTGATAGGGCGAGGCACCATCGGTCCGCCAAATGGAATTTACAAAAATTGAGAGAGCGTCCTTGCCAGGAAGCTTCGCGGCCCCTATTACGGACCTCCTGATGCAATAACGTGGGAATGCAGGCGACGCCGGTGTCGGCTTTCGAGATTCGTTTAATAATCGTCTATGCGAATATGTTCTGGATTTTAATGCTCTCGATTGCATATCAATTTTTACCTCGCTCTTTGTATTACGAGGGATCGAGGTCATTGGTATGATTAAGGATAATTTATAACAAATAACAAATAACAAATTCAACTCACAATAACGGTGGATTTAGAGAAAAACGTGTAGATAAAACATTGCTTGAAAAGTACTATAAACTATGAAGGATTGATCCTTCGTTGTTGTGACTATCGTTAAACAATTTTTCGAAATACGAACGGTCGGTTTGAGTATATCGAAGAATAAGAACTAACGATTGTATTTGACGAAATAACAACAATACGTGTAACTAATATACAGAGCATACGTTTACCTATGTCAAATTTCTATAATCTTGTAGGAAATATTAGATATCGCATTTAGTTCTTTATAACACAATTCCTGTAATAGACTTTAATCAACACGAATTTTACAAGTTTCTATATTTAAACGCCCGGTATTTATACACGCAAAATTATAGATTCTACAGCTATAATCGTCCGTGTCGCGATGAAGATTATTAAGAAGATTTATATTAAACCATGATATTAAATCCATAAGAGAATAACCGAGATCACCAAGCATTTAATAATTTACATGAGACCCAATATCTCGTGAAAAATAAAGGTGTACCTGAAGGCAGCCATTTTTCCTTGTTAATTGAAGGAAGCAAAGCCTTTTACTGGGTAGATCACGATAAGCTTCGAGAGCCACCAACCAAACAACGAGACCAGGTTGTATAGGAGAGGCTTCGTTCACCTTCCTTCGCCTTGTACAGGCTGCTTCCTGTCGGGTAACCATTTCTCTTTCCGCCGCTTACAAACACACCTTCATATTGTGCGGATAATGACGAGGAGGTAAAACGGGGTACATTTCTGCCTAAGCAATTTTTAACGAGTCACGAAGAGTAATCGCGAAAGCGCAGTATTACAAGCGGCTCATTGAAATATCGTTTGGATACCATTATAATCATTAACCTTTTATTTTTTTATTTACGAAATATCAAAAATTTGTTTCACACTAAAATTCCTTACATCTGAGAAATGAGGCCAGGTTTCATCATACAACTGCGACTGAATTTAAATTGCTAGGTATGATGTATGTATGTGATTGCATGCATGATTTGAATGAAACAGTTAAAATACGCAGGTATAAAGTTAGTTGCAATTTTGCAACCGTGTGAAATAAATGGTTGATGAACATTTCTGTTTGTTAAATCATAAGTTAGAAAAGAAGAAACAATAATTATCGTTCGTCCTTAGGAAATCAAAACTAATGTCAGAATATTCGCAAATATGAAGGATATGCTATTTACAATACTTTCTCACTTAATCTCCTCTAGTTGCTCGTGAATATGATACCCTAAATTGATGATGTAGTTAAAATCAGAGGAGTTATTTCCAAAATGTGACAGGACAATTCTTTTTTTTTTAATGACATAACACATTATATATTCGACTAACGTTTTGGCTCGAATGTGAGCATTTTCCAAGGTAATTTATGCCTCTAAAATCGTATACATTATGTTGGAATAAAAATGGTTAAAATTTAAATTACAATGTTCATCTTATCATTAACAAAACTGATGTAGGTGCTGGACAAGAAAAAAAACAAAAGATAGAATTTTATTTTAACACAATTTGTATGATTTCAGAAGAATGAATTACTGTGAAAAAAGCTCATATCTGAGCTGAAACGTTAGTTCAATAAAAACGTTATCGAAACAAAAAATAAATAATTATCCCATCACATTTTAAGAACAACTGTTTTTATCGACTACATCATGAATTTATTATACTTTTTGTTTGTGCCAACGTAGTGTTTGGCAATATCGTGAGTAAAAGATTTATCATCATAGCTTGTTACTAATTTTCGTGCGGACCTTTATTTCTAGTTAATTTTGACATGGGGGGAAGGGGCTGGCTTTTGAGAGGTCAGGTCAAACGCAATGTTTACATTGCCATTAGAAAATGCAAGGAATGAATAGAGTACGAGGGGGCAGATGTTTGGGTTAAATGGGCTAAGCTCTTTGATCAGCGTAATCCGAGATTGGTCCAAACGTACGCGCGATTGCATTCCATTCGCGGATTAAGAGTCGGCTATGTACTTCATCTTCTTAAAAGAGGGGAGAAGCGGGCTGCACCGAGAAAAGCGAATGTTTGCTAATACACTATCGATTTAAAACTTGCAGCTAAATATGTACGTACACAATCCCACGCTGGTATTAACATCTGTTTATTAATGTATACATAGTCACTCTTAACCTTATTGCTCGTGACACTATTGAGACGACTTGTGTGGATTTTATTGGTCATTAACGAGCAGTTACACCTCACACTTTTTAAGCATTTTTAAATTATTCATCTGGCATACGAAAGATTCCGGATTCAGTTACTCCAGCGTTCAATCTTTTCCACGCCATTCTCAAAAATATAGCTTAATTCACCACCATATGTTTGCGATTCTCAATTTCATTTTAATGCTTAACATTTTTTAACCGTAATTATCCGAGCCAAGCATTAGTGACTAAAGATGCTCTCACACATAGTGTCGTTCTGACACCTGAAATTCTTATTCCAATAAAACCAGATGGAGAATTAAAAAATTCTTAAGCAGTATCAGAATTAACTGCTCATTAATGACCAATATATTTCATGCAAGTTATCTGTTTATTAGTATATGATAGTTTTTGATATCCACCTTTCATGTCCATTAACGAATAATTTATGATGTTAGAATCATTAGGTTTTTGACGACGGCACTCTAATTTACCTTTTTGCAATTTATGAGTTTTATAGTTTCTAACATAATCTCTACTTGATTTCTTTTAACGTTTTTTTTTTTTACCTTTTGCGTTGATTATGCAGTTTATACTGCAATGTCTAGAAAGCTACTATTGTAGATAACAATATATAGCAACTATCTGAAGAAAGAGAGAAAGTCAAATGTGTTTACCGTGCAACACAATGTTCACTATTTATTGCATTCCAATTATTCTTTACTATTATATTCCAATTATGTCTTTAATATATACTTATATGTATTTAAATCGTTTAGATTCTACATGCTTATTTTCGCTTTGATTACGTTGGGTTACTTAATTAAATATCGCTGTTCATCAAAATTTAATTTTGTACGCAGGCATACACGCACGCACACGCGTAGTATTCTCTTTGATACGCTATTCCTTAAATTACTGTAGATTACTGCGTTAAACTTTGGTTTTTTTCATTATAATATAATGATTATCATTTTTATATCCTACTCTATATATAATTATTTTATATTTCTTTACGACACTTCAAAAACACAATTTATGCAACTCAGGTAATCTAAATATATATATATATATATATATATATATTGCGTACAAATGTATTGCGCATCTACATTTTGTATATGTGTCTGCGTTATAAGTCCATCATGTCTTTATATTTCGTTGCTGTAATTCATCTCACATTTTTATAAAGTGATGTCGATACAATATTTTCGAATTTTCTTGGTTTACCCCAACGTGGTAATGAATCCAAGATTTTAAACTTTGCTATCTTATACATTGATAGCTTGCAGAAAATTTTAAATGATTCGTTTCTCAAAAAACGCAACCAGCATATTCTTAATAAATGATATTGTTTCTCCCTTATAATTTTTTACCGCATTAAAAACTGTGTCCTCCAAAAATCTTGTCAATACGAAACCCTCTTGTTTCATTTTATTTCGAATAAAATTATTCCTTCCCGGAACTTTTTCATAACTTTATAATAATCTTGGGCGCAAATGGCATGTTAATTAATACTAATTAATTAAAATGACACACATCACTGCCTTCGAACACTTGAAAATCCGCATTTTCG
Source organism: Ampulex compressa (assembly GCA_038496175.1). Taxonomy (NCBI): domain Eukaryota; kingdom Metazoa; phylum Arthropoda; class Insecta; order Hymenoptera; family Ampulicidae; genus Ampulex; species Ampulex compressa. The sequence goes on along the minus strand of JBCFXI010000226.1, from coordinate 48,544 downwards.
GACATTATAAATAATGTATTGAACTCACGCCAGCTTCAAAGAAATGTTTTTAATGATTGAAATAACCGCGAAAATTAATCTGTCTAAAATTATACCATCCTCCGAATATACTAAACCGCAAAATGTTCTTTATGACAGCAAACTTAAAGTTGTACAAATGACTGTAGTTAAAAAAAGACAATTAACAAATGCGCTCAAGCCACTTTCAAATTAAACGGCTCGTATCCTACATTTCTACACGTAGAGAAATGGTATGCCCAATAATATTTCCGGAGATCTCAATTGGTAAAGTAATAACCGTGGTGGTTGTCACCGAATCAAATGCACTCAAGCCAGGACAAAGCATAGGAGACAGTTTTGGTATTTTCCCCGGTGATCTGGCAGGGTTTTAATCCTCGCAGAGGGCGTACAGAGACTCCTAAAGGGAAAAATAGTTGCCGTAATGTAGGAACTTTCCAGACTGTCGGGAATCAGGAGAGATGAGTTCGGGACAGTTTCGCAAAGCCGATACCCTGCAAGAGTGGAATTATAGTGGTATGCGTATAGTACATAGTAGTATTTGGATTGACCGTACGGCATACGCGCATGCAGGATCGTCGATCGCTTTCAAAGTAAATTAAAACTTCCATATACTTCTCCTGATTGCCCGTTATCTTTAAAACCATTAGGCCACGTCGACGGAAGAATAAAAATGGAGTTTGCGGGCGACGAGATTTATGCGCGGCATGATTAAATTCCTCCAAGCTCGGTCCTCGAAACTGCTTCATAAAGTTTATGACGATAATAGTTACGTATTCGCGTGTTAATATAAATATTATCGTTCGGTATATTATCCATGTTTCTGATTTGATATACTTACTTATTTTATTGATTACTATCGAGAAATTGGTATTCTGTGAGGATTATATTTTATACGTCTGCGATTCAAATTTCGTGATACGGTTTAAAAGTTTAATAACTGTTTTATACTTTTTTATAGGCTAAAGTAACATAAAAACAAATTTTAAAACGTCCATAGAACAGCAAGAACGCTTCGTTTTGATTTTACAAGTGTAGAAGTACAATTTTCTTGGCTTTAGCATTTGAGTTTTTTACAGAATTCCGTTTTTCAGCTCTTGGTTTGCCCCGCGTTGATCGACGTGCACTCGATCCTTCGAACAGTCCATAGAGCATAGCCAATTAATTTGAGAATTGTGCAAAGTTGTTCTCCGGGTAATGTGACTCGGGAAATGCGAGCAGTGGCCTCATTCCGTTGAAAGCACATACCAAACTTACATACGTTTGATTGTATGTCTTCTAACAATGAGCAGAACATTCACAATGATTAAGTAATATTGCTTAACAACAATGATTGCTGTACTACTGCCTAGATTTTCAAGGAAATAATGCCATAATTACTTACAGATTTAGACTTGCAAATCAACTTTTTTCAAGAGCGTATACTAGCACAGAGTGAACCTTGAAAGGTTTAATTGCAAGTGACTTTGATGAAGAACTTGTAGACTTTCAAAAGAACACAATTTACAATTTTCTGATAGATGGTGATCTCGATACCAAAATATTCTCGGAATATAATCGCTGGATTTTTAGTGGTCGCTCTTCGTAGAATTTTTTTTTAATATTTTAATATTCCGAATTTTAAGAACTAAAAGAAAAGGAAGAAAATCGATAAAACGTAATGGGTATTAAAGCTTTCAATTATTTCACGGTTTTTCGGATATTCTGCATTATAACAATCTTTGATAGCGTTCCATGAAAAAGAAATCTCATACGTTCATACATTCTGTTGCTCTTCTCTCAGTTTCAACCTTAAACGAACAGTTGTTTATTATTACGTATTATCTTCAAACTTTAAATAAACTTATAAATAACGCGATGGAAGAATATGTGATATTTAACAAATCAATATCAACATCAAGGAACGTTTTATCTGCATAAAATATTTGATTTTTTGCAGAAAAAGTGTAAAAGAGCTTTAGGATAAACTAAAATGTTACTCTTTAATCGTCATAAGTTGTTAATTATCTTCACATTTTCAGTACATTATTATTATATCCCTTTCTGCTTTCATAATGTTTCCACACCGAGAAAATGTCCTTAGGATCAAGAAAGATCTGATGCTCAATCATTACTGTTGTCGTTAATTCTCCAAGTGTATATTTCTGTTATACAATATTACAAATAATTCCAAAGAAACGTGTTTAGTTCAAACTATTGAGTACTCGCTGGCGCAACAATAATAAAATAGTACATCACATTTAACGTTGAAATATATCCAGTTCTTTAAAATATAAGAAAAATATTGTTTATAAAAAAGTAATTTACAATGACAAGGTTAGCAGTTACAGTGCGGGTTACCTTCTTCTAAATTGTGCATATTCTTTAAAAAGAGGGAAAATTTTAATTAAACCCTGTGCAGATTTTTAAAACACATTGCATACGAAATTTATACATTAAACATGCGCTAACGTATAACGAGTAACATTTTTACAAAACACGAAAAAATACTCGTCAACAGTTGTTCGTCGTAAATGTATAAAATACAAAAAAGTGGTTACTCGATAAAAACATCTTTCAAGCAATGCCCACAAATTTGTCGTTCTAAATCTCTGCCTTGGCGCGCTAATAATTACCGTTTCGTCGCCATCCTAGAATTTTGACGACCCGACAAAATGGAATCGCGCATGACGACCTTCCATTCGTTCGCCCCGATATCAAATGGTTCTTTTTATACGAGTCTGAATTATACGATTCGATTATGTTCGTACCAAACGGAAATCCCTCGCCGCCATGTGTCGATCGGCCGAGGCTATACGATATTGAATGACCCGGATTTTTCCCAGAGACCTTTCATTATATTCTTTGCGACAACACCCTAAAAAGGCGCAAAGGCCCTCTCTCCCTCTTTCAAGCTTTTTTCTCTGGCAAATTTTAATTAAGCCGATGCTACGTGCCGTTTTCGATATAATTAGACCGGCTCTCGTAGAATTTCACGGTTAAATGGATAGATAAACGCGGCGCTTCCTGTCGGGGGCCGTTTCAAACTTTTATTAAAAAATCTCTTAACTTTGATTACCGGGCGGATGAGGGTTCGCTTACTTTTTCTTCTTCGACGCCATTTGTAACCCAGAATGAATGGCGAGTAATATATCGATAAAGAAATCGACAATTATAATGATAAGTCGATATGCGGTAATTAAAGGATCAAAAATTCCGATCCAATGTACGAAATGTTGTACGTTGCTTGAAATATCCTGTTAAATGTTTGTCATAGAACAGACGAAATTAGTTTCAACCTATTTAATTACACCCGGAATATTAGTACAGATACTTATTATACACGTTTTTGAAACACCTTGCATGCATCAACGCTACGATTTTCCTTTCAGTATTATCGTCTTCTAAATACGAGAACCCATAAATGCGTAACATACAGCAAATAAAGTTAAGCCAAATAAGTTCGGATAGTTAAGAAATTTGATAAATATTTCATTACAAACCAATGTTTTGATATAAAAATACTGATGCTCTGCTTACTATCTTACATACATAATTCTAGCGTTTATTAGTAATGGTTAAATTGTACAGATATAGTATCGCAATTTCCACATATATATAACGATACGAAGCAGTATATAAAGTGTTAGAGATAGAGGCTGATAATCTCTCTCTAATCACACCTGGTACAATGTGCAACAAGTGTTGATACTTCTCCATCACACTGGTAAGAATGGCAATAGAATAATTAATAGGAACAGTTTAATTTCGGAAGACAAAAAAGTAAAGCGTCCCATTCACATTGTTCAAATACATTGTTTAAACACATTTGCGTAGCGCAATAGTGCGGAAAGTCTTAATGTTTCTCGAATAGCTTTGGCCGGCACCCATATAAATCGCGACGCGCGTGGTAACATATGGTGCAATAAAAATGTCCGCATTCTCGCCGTGCGCAAAATATACGAATGTGTTCGCAGGGCAGGACCCCAGAAAAATGCTAATTTCGCGTTAGCAAACTGTTCCGAAAAGTTTAACACGAAATCCCTACATTCCTACATGGCACGTCGCTACGCGTTAATGATCGTAATATGCTAATGTGTAGCAGTTAAAGAGAAAAGTCTCGGTCGTCCGACCGAATCGACCGCTGCAACAGCGTGATGAAAATATTAACGAGACTGGATGAAAATCCTCGTTGATAAATGATTTCCCATTCCCTTTGCCAGTAGTTTTTCAATGCCATTTCTGAAGGCGCAGGTATTTCTCGCTTCGTTTATTAGGTATAGTAAAATTGAAATTATTTCAACCCTCTATGGGTCCGTAGAACTTTCAAGTCATATGCTATTACATCCACATTTTTCCAAATAATTTAACTTTTTTACTTTTTTTCAAGATGACGTATACGCCTTAATTATATAATATCCCCGAGATAACCAATAATAATAGTGATGACGGTTGGGAGCATTGCCAACTTAAAATATCAAAGTAAATGCATTGTAAGTTGCATAATTTGCAGAAATAATTCGGCCCATACAGGGTTAAAGCATTCTCATTTTTCAATACATTGTTTATTCAGTCTACGAGCTCGTAAACGCTGTGTAATAGCAAGGTGTAATTTTTAATTTTAATTTAAATCTTAATAAGTGATTTTTTATTTAAAAATTTAAATAATAATTTAATAATAATAATATTTAATTTAATACAAGTCACCGTGTAAGAGCGTCACTGTATGCATTATATGGAACAGTCTCCCGATTAACTAAATATTAGTTTCCTCGCAGTAATGTTCCTTCTAGTACAACTATGTGTAGTTTCATTCCTAAAAACATGTGTAATCGGACCTCGATTCGAATAATTCTACTTCTGAAGTTCAATACTTCTGCTTATTCAGTAAATCACACATAAGGCCATAAGAAGGAGGTGCTACGTTAGAAAACATGAAGCGTAACAAATAGTAAATAGATAGAATTCTCTGACACCTTGCGACACAAGTACAATACCTTACGTCACTTTCACACCTGCACAGTTCGCCACATCTATTCTATTACATATGTGTACAAAAAATTTAACGAATTTCACCACCGCTATTTTTTTAGTATTCCGGAAGCAACAACATTCAGTCGTGAATAACGATACTATATACAATATATCGCCCAATAACAACAGTAAAACTTATTATATAGGGCGCCCAGAAATGAACCGCAGTTTAATTTTTTAATAAAATGTATTTTTCATTTGAAAATGGCTCACGTTTTTAGTTTATTTGAAAGTACAAACATGAAGGTTATTTGTAAAACATAACATTTATTAAACAACGCTGTGGCTATTTTGGCAATTATTCACTCTTTTGTCAAAAATTTCCACGATATGTTTTCATAATTATGAAAAAATATCTTCATTGCTACGTCAAACTTCCTCTTTCAATTCTCGAATTGGCAGTGGTTCATTCCCATACCGTATCCTTAAGATAATCCCAAACAAAGAAGTCTAGCGTTGTCAAATTACAAGACCTTGACGAACTTGACATCCAATTTCACGCATCTGTGCGCGAAATAACACCACATCAAAATTTCATTTGTAGTAATTGCATTGTTTTACTTGCAGCACGAAATGTTCCACCGGACAAGAGGACCAACCTCCATATCCGTACTGTCAAACGAAACAGAAACATCAGCGATTTTCAAACAAAAAATGTGCTTTGTTTCAAAATCCATTGTTACTTCATTCTGGAACGACCTAGATTACGAGAATGTACGATATACCCAATACATTTATAGAATATCCTATAAACGTTTGCCCAAATGACGGTTCTTCCAAGCCGCTTTGTCGATCCGCGCACGACTTCCTCGCGCAAAGGAACCAATCCCCGTGGCACGAAAAAAGGCATCGGCAATCGATGAGGGACAAAATGCAGATTTCCCGAACGTCATTGTACGAGGACAGAGAGGGATTACGAAACGATCGAGACACTTCTGAAACTTCTTCCAGGCCCCCTTTACCTTTCCTCGATCCAGCGACGGTAAATCGCCGGGGCGGGGACACGGATTTCGGCCATTGTGGTCGAGTGGCCGGCGTGCTCTACCTGTTTCCCAATTTCCAGTCGATGACATCCGGGAAGATCGGATCTCTCGGGTACGGGAGGATATACGATACAGGACGTTTCACAATATTGTAGGTCGGCGTAGAACGCGACGGGAGGATTTCGCGTGCGTTTCTCGGCCCGTGGATATGGCGGGGAGGGACCCTCGTCACTACGAGAAATCGAATTCTCAGGGCATCGAATGACAATTTGCCCACTGGCATTTCGCTGAAAGAGACAAAGGCAACTAGCAGCCGGAGTCTGGCCACTGTGGGACAGAGAATAATGGAGGGAAAGAGGGAAGAATGGTGAGTGAGTGAGAGTGAGAGAGAGAGAGAGTCAAAGAGGGGGTGAGAGAGAAAGAGAGTCCAAGGAAGACGGAGAAACCGAGGGAAGGCGATGGAAAAAAGGGAGGAAGAGGGTGGAAAAGAGGCACGATGTCACCCAGTGTTCCAAAGATGTTATCATCGCGGAGGAGGTTATTCTGGGGCCAGGAACGTACGCGATGAAAAGGTGCCCCGGTCTAACCAGTCCCTAACAATCGTGTCGCGCATTCTTCTCCGGCGATCCGCTCGCGCCGGTAGTTTCGACAGAGTTGCAATTTGCTCGATGCGGTCGGCTCGCCCCTCCTCAGGCCCTTGAGGGCTCCTCCGCACCGGGGCCACGACAATGAGATCCTTATCGTATTGATACGTTTCTTCTTCCTCTGTACGGCCCGCAGCTGCGGCACCACGCAGTGAGAATTGTATTTCTGTATCGTTCTATGCGCGGGACTCTGATCTTCCTGATTCACGGCTCCGAGCTTTCTTTTCCGTGTAATCACACCGCTCGATGTAACCGATAGTCGCTTCCGAAGCCTGAATGCGACTGCTGCTTTTGTGAAAAAGTGCAAATAGAAACGATTTCCAGAAATGGATTTTCTTATGCGTTTCTTTCGTTTCCTCTTTTTGGATGTGTCGATAATGTATGCAATACTGAACGTAGTTCTAGGCGTAATTCATTATTCAACCCTTTTGATGTCGACCGGTGAAGTTGTATCCGACTGAGAAATAATGAAAGAATCTGATGCGGAGATAAGAACTTTGAGAAAATCGGTATAGGAATTTGGTTTCAAATGGGGGTTACAGAATTTAAAGAAAACGTGTTCAGAAATAAGGAAGCAAAGGGTTAACGACTGCGGTATTTCAATGTTTATTAAACACTATAGAAATGTTTATTAAAGACTATAATGAAAATTCAATGTATAAGCATCGATGTATATCAGACATGTATATAGACACGTGTGTGAGTACTGAATTTTAATGACTTGTGCTGAGACTTATACCTCTGATTAATAATAATATGGTGTAAAACTTGTAACATTCTATTTCGATTAACGAAACAATGTAAAACTCGTGATAAGGGCGATACACCATTCTCGTACAAATCTGCGGATCGATTGGCGACATGCACTACGAATTACTCTAAAAATTCTAGTAAAAAAAAAGTAAGAAAGGTTTTTTATATACTATTATGATATAAAGGCTGGCGAAAAAGCATTTTTGCCTAGAGCAGCGAAAGAGCTACATCGAATTCTGACGAGTCCGCAAGGCAGAAACAATCCGATCGAAGCGTTACCGCGAACTCCTTGGACTCAGTGCGGAAATTCCTGAAGAATTCGCGGCAATCGCGTGTTTCCCCGTAGTAGTGTACATGTCCAACAAGTTGGCAGGTAAGGCTACGAAAGTAGTACTGTAATACATATCTCCATTAATGCCCCATTCCTGATTGCGTAGCCTTGATCCTAGGCTTGTGTTATTTTGCTTGGACCCTGTCAACCGTGTAATATGATAGACACTGTAATGGACGGCAGGGCTCCTTTTAAAAGAGTTTACGGTTTGACGGTACTTATCGTAACAACAAAACTTTTTTCGTTTAACTTTTTGTTTTAATTGTTTTTTTTATATTTATAATATAATTTCATTTAACTTTTTTTCATTTAATTGTTTTTATCTGAACTAGTTTTCAACGTATTAGTGATATTTTATCAATGAGAAGGAGAGTAAACGCGATGTAATTCCAACCACGATTCGCTTATTTTGAATTGTCCTATTTCCGTAGGAAATAAATGACTGCATACGTATTAAATAAATAGATCTGTTCGTAGTTGTATCGTGCTTGGATGTATTTTAATCAGTAAAACCTCAGCGATATATTAAAAAACATTTTAGATAAAAAATGAAATAAAATAATTTAAATAATTTAATGAGTAGCCTCAGTTTCTTGAAAATTTGAGACTTTATTTAAAGAACACTAATCTCGATTTTACTGTACTCCGCACACTCTGCCATCCTACAGTAATAAAACATTCGTATTAACCTCTTAACTATGGTAGACAGCGCTATATCACAGAGTATTCGCACCTCTCATACACTACATTAAACTCCAGAATTAGTATCCATGGCCGATCAGCGAATAATACGCTTGGATATAAAACACTCGTGAGCAGTCAGCCATCATTTCTTTTCATCCAAGCAGACTCGCATTACTCTCAAAATTGTTCTTACGTACCGCAAACAGTACTTAAATCCTAACCAATGCAATCCTTAAATCCCATCGACCGCCAACTTGTTAGACGCGTACTGTATCGGGGCGGCGACAATAAGATCGTTATCGGATCGGTACGTTCCTTCCTTCCCATCTGCAGCGTGGCCATGGAGTAAAAGGTCTTCCGCTTCTCCGACCCGGCGCAACATTTTCCGCCGTGTAACCAGTCTCCCTCCCCCTCTTCCTCCTTTCAAGTTGCAAACTTTTCTGGCGGCCTGAATCTAAGAGCGGTCCCTCAAAGACAGAGGTAGGAACTGTCCCCCGATAAAAAGAAGCGGCTCCTTAATAAATAATGCCACGAGTCGCCCCCACCCCGGAGGCGGACTTCCATTGTGAAGTTCTTCTCCTCCCGGGACGAGATACTACGGATACTTTGGCCGACGAATCGCTTCGCGAGTCTCTCGCGCGTCATTCCCCTTTACTGCATTCGCCGATCGTGGAACGTCCTCGGTGTCGCTTCGGAGCCGGAAAAATCGTTGGGGACGTTTTGCGATCGTTATTCTATTTACGGAGGGCGAGCACGTGGAGGAAGCTTACCTGAGACTCGAGGGCAAGTGGATATTCTTAAGCAATACGGTTTTTCTGTGAATGAGTATTCTGACGTTGAACGTACGAGATATGCTTATCGGTACGGAAATAAATCTTCGCTTTTATTATCGCGCGATCGATCCTTGGAGAGGGTAAGCTAACACTTTATAACTTGTGCAGTGTTTGACACTGAACTTGCTGAAGCGGTCAAAATGACCGGTAGGTAGTGTCTTGGAAAAATTGCTGTACTTCGTAGTCGGAGATTTTTCGAGATTTTCCGTGATTCTACTGCGGAGCGTGAATCACTCTATCGATCTATCGACATTTCTTCTAAATAGCTTTTCTTTTTAAGGATATACGTGGTATGTATGGTATGAATATGCCCAGAAAGTGGCTGGTAGCTTTAGTGTTAAAGCATCGCGCTTTGACGATAATTCGTTTAAATCGTGAATGGTACTTGTAAAAAAGGATAAATTGCTTATTTTAGCAGAGTTGATGATTCTATATTCAATCTTCTGTTAATTATATGCCCTTTGAACTTTATACCTTGATCAATATTTGTCTTAGTAAGTATGTAATATTATGTCACGAATGATTTTTGTAAGAATCTAAAAATCAGAAATTTTACTCGCGTTAATAGTTTTGGTGTTAACCACCAATGTTTCCTTTCGATTTTAACACTGTGATCGTGCTTTGATCTTAGGAAATACGTGCAAAAAGAAGAAAGGAACGCATAAATAACAGGAGAACACACGATAACTATAGGATGATAACCAAGTCAGGATTTAAAGACGTAGGAGGAAATGATAGCTGGTTTAGCGCATGGCATATAAATGTAATGTTACTTATAAATCTTTCTGAGCGATAAATGGTTAGTAATAGCGCATGATTAACGTTTATAACAACCACAGGAAATAGAATTCTCGATTTCTAGTACTGAGAATAAGAAAATTTTAAGTACAAAATTTTGTTGGCCGGTGGAAATTATTAAAAGAAACAATGAAAGCTTGAACTATTGACGTTCGAAATTTAACAGTTTTGGATATATCAAAGTTTATTTTCCAGAAACAAGTAGATGGAAATGTATTTAACTCTCAATTTGAGCGTTAAATTGGTTCCACAAGGATACCGTGTAAATGGAAATCGAGTAAATTGAAACTGACATTTGTATAGGAAATGAGAGATGTATTCCACGACAATGTATTGATACGCTAAACTCGACACAGACGTTGCTCTATTTTTTATTGAGCGGAATAACCATTCAAAACATACAATATCGCGAGTAAACAAACAATATCGTTTATCTTGATGTTCTCGACAAATATTTCAGAACTTTTAAAAACCTAGCTGCTACAATGTAAGCTTACTTGATACATCGTACGTCTACTTTAATTCTGTAATATATTATTTACTCAACAGCGAAGTTTACATATTGGCAACTACGTGAGCTACAAAGTTAGAAACTGTTTCATAATTCCAAATTCAGGAAGTATTATACATATTACGATCTATATAACAGTACTAGTTTTTCGTGACTTTACTTATGATCAACTTTGGAAGAAAACTTCCCATGCTTTGTTACGTCTCCATTCTTTTTTGCCCAACCACGAATTCTGCTAGAAACTCAAATATAAAAGGCGTAACGGAGTCCACTTACTTTTATTTTATTCATTTATGCCTATTCTACGTTCCACAAAGAATTTTCAAGAATTGTAATCATTTTTAATCGATAGTTATTGCAAATTTAGAAACAGCGATTTGTCAAATTATTCATTGAAAATGCGACAATCAGTCAGAGACTTCTCATCTTACTGTTCTACTCTAAATTAATTACTTTGTCTGAAGTCTTTAAATCAATATTTAACAAATGGCCAGCTTATAATTGTCAAATTGTTTACTATTACAACCGCTTTCCTTACTCTTCCTAATACAAAGTTAAAACAAGAATAAAACCTAACAATTGAGAAATATTAGAGGTTTAAAATTGACGAGAAACTTTTAATGGTATCGTACAATCGTCGCGGTCTTCGAATTAAAAACTTTCATCGAAATCTCTGCTAATCAGCGTACCAGTACGAAATTCGTACTGCGAACTGATGCCCCGTGCCAAAACGAACGAGCCCGTGGCACTAGGCACCGCGCAACTCGGCTCTGGTCAGCTAAAACAAAAGAAAAGTGGTACTGCATTCGCGGCAGATAGCGAGTTAATTGAAACTAGCACACATCGATCGCTCGTGGATAATTTCATCCGTGGCAATCGTGAAACGGCTGAGTCGATCTTGACACAAGTTGATCGTAGGAAGGATTTAGAAGAAATTGCATCGAAATTACAAGTGCACGTAATTCTTAGACGAGTTTCGCCAAGAGCCATGAGAAGGTTCTATTTAATGCACGCTCGCACAATTTTCGCTCAACTTCGGTAAAAAAAAGTTCGAACGCTTATGGTAAGCATCGCGAGTAGACATCGTCGCGGCGCGATATTGGTCGTGGGAAAGGAAGGAAAAAAGAAAACTTAGAGCACACTTTCGCAAGGGGTGGTAAGTGCATCGTAACACCCGCGTTCATTAGGCTTCAGAAGTGATTATTCTATGAGCCGCTCCTCGTATCTTTGGCTCCCTAAGAGTTCGCATCATCTCAGAGGGGGAAGCTCGTAAAATTGGCCGCTAATTAGTGGTGTATTTTGCGGGCCTACACTATGCGGAAGTAATACTTAGGGACGAAATTATATTCTGAATTACTGTAACAAGCGTGATGTAATTGGTAGTCCTGGTTGAATGGCTATTTAATAAAACAGTTCGGATTCCTCGCGAGCAAATAGCTGCACGATCGAATACCCCACGTTCCATGTCCTCAGTTTGTCCGATAATATTTTTTCAAAGTTTTTTTTTTATAAAGATTACACATAAACATTCAGGGGCTATACGATAAAAACGCGATCCTAATCCTTTATTTCAATTTTGAAAAAGAAAGAAACGAGTAAATTTTGTTGTTACGCTACAATTCTATAGATTGACAAAAACCCCTTAATTGAAACCATCGTTAATCTATATTCTTATTAAATGTTATTTTTATAAAACTTCCTCGCTCTTTAATTTTGTACATATCGTAATTTTTCTTACCTAAATTACTTATTTATATTGGAATACAATAGTCTCTAATTTGAGCATTCATTTTGTGTTTTACGTACATTTTCAGGAAAATATTGCAGAGTTCCTCTGCAGCGAGCACGAAAGTGGCCGAATGAGTTAATCGCAGGAACAAAAGGTGAAGAGTATAAACAACGTATCGAGGAGCGGATATCGTGCAATTCCTTACATCCTTTTCTTTTTATTCTATCCATTATCCCACATACCACTATCCCAGGAAACACGTGCCCAGCTTCGTGGAACTGATCGTTTGCTCTTCATGGCCGTTCGTAAGTGTAATAATGATACATACCTTTCGTTTTGCTACTTTTGAAATTCCGCGGGTAATGAGCGATCGGTTATTATACACGGATACACACACGCGCACTTTGTTTGATCCTTTCCACTCCAAATACCTAACTGATCTGCATATGCATTTGCAATCGAATACTTTTTTTATTTTACATTTTTGTCCCCGATTGCTCAGGTTACTTGGTTTACATCCTGCTGTGTTACGCTGGATCTTAAAGTACTATTTACTATGGTACCTAGTAAATAATAAATAGTACTATTCACTATAGGTTTTTAATTTACTGTCAATAACAAGAATGTGAAAGAATTTGAATACGATCATTGTTTCATCAAATACGAGTGTTACCTTGATTTATTTTATAAGATCGTTAATATTTTGATTTTTTTTGTAAGTAGTAACGTGAAAGGCCGTGTAAAGATATGTTAGATCGGGACAATAAAAAGCAAAGTTTATCCTTGTCTGTGTAACATATACGCTTCTGTAAAATCTCAATAATGAGAAATGATATCTTGTGATATTAAATGATTTATCAAAACCGCCTGTATTTTTCATCGAGGCGATGTTAACAAAAAATATATGCATAAGTAATGGATACGATACAAATTAGTAATGTAAAGAAAATTTAATTATGACAAGCAAACTACGAAAAAACGTAGGTAAAGAAACTTGAAATATAAAATTTTGAAATTCGCAGACTGAAGATTTTGTTTGTAATTAACCAAAGCTTTTGTTTATCATTTTTCCCTTCGATTGTAATAATCCGCTTCAAATTTCAATGAAAAATTGCACGTTATTTGAGGCGCGACGCAAAATGAAGCTTAAACTCACTGTTAAAAAAAATCATGCACAAAGGGAACACTGAAGAAAAACATAGTTTTTTTCGCCGCCATTACAAATAACTTTATTACGACCGTAATTTTTTTTTAGTCTTTTTCAGCATCGACCACTAAGGTCACTTGACCTAGAACCCACTGTTTTAAGATGGGTTCCAAACCACCAGAGCTACAGTACATATATCACATGGAAAAACCAGAAATCATAGGCGAATTTGGAACCCGGGTCTGCCGCGTGGAAGTCCAAGCTTCCATCGTAGCACTCCCGTTTCATAATTAAACAAAAATTACGTTTTAAAAATATACCACCGATCAAAAACGTGACTATTGTAACAGAATTGTCTTACGACTAACAAAATTGATTGCTATACAATTGTTTCCAATGATATTTATCAAGCGCCTAGAGGTACCTGCGCCACCGTAACTCTCGACCGTAATTCTTCCAAAGATAACGACTGCTCATCAATGCAGAAGGACATCAATCGGACGCAGAGACTCATAAAGATAACGGCATTATATTAAAAGTACTACCGTGCGAGCTTCGTTGCATTTTTATATCATTAGCCCTTCGAAAATCGGACATGATCCACGCAGTTTGCGTAGGTTTTGTTGAGTTATACCCACATTCACACGTGCGATGCGGATATTGCACCATAACCCTCCTCTCCGTGTGTGCGAGACCGGTTAGGTGTATATATAAATCGGGATCCGGAGCGTAACTGTCGAGTAAAACTGGTTTCACAGAATCAATGGGTCTCCCGCTATCTGATACACGGCACCTAGTATGTGTCACCTACCGTACAGATAACCACATTAATGGTGTTCCACGGAATGTGACCCTCTGTGATTTACGGGAAACCGAGGGTTCGGATATCTTTTTGTGGGATGTCGCCGGCGCAGAGACAGCTTCGTTGAAAATTAATTCGATTGGCTAACTGATAACACGGCGAATGTATCGTTTCGCCGGTGCAACTAACGCGCCCCGGTCGGTGTCTGAATTGGATCGGTGCTTAATTAATTCCTGTGTAATTGTACCGTGCCGTATAGTAATCTTCTCGACTTGTTCTCGAGCCATGCACGCACACAGGGTCATACAGGATTGCTAGTTTACGCATGCGAACGATCGGTCGAAGGACGGTGCATTTGAAGAAATATAAATTTTAAGACAACTTGCTGGTAATCAACGAACAGTTAATTCTCACGCTTCTTAAGAGTTTTAAAATGTTTTGGTTTTAAACCATCTGGTTTTATTGGAATAAGGAATTCAGTCGACAGAACGTCATTGTGTGTGAGAACGTCTTTAGTCATTAGTGCATGGTTCAGAACATTAAGATTGAAAAATTGTAAGAATTAAATGAAATTGATAATTATAATAGTTTATTCGTCTGTGTCATGCATTTTTTTCACTTTGCGAAATAGTGCAACGTGATTCGTGTCTGTAGTAAATCAACGCTGAATCATATTTTATGAAACTGTACCGTGCCTCATGATTACCTTTCCAAGTTATGCTTAAGCAAGTCACTCGTATAAAGCCAATACAAAAATATAAATTTTCTAGGATGAAAGGTCGAATTCAATTTATTATTTAACAACAAGATCATACTGCAAGAACAAGAATCATACTGCTCTTTTAAATACACCACATTTCATAGAATAGAATTGCTGTTTATAGGACAATTCATTTATGATAAATATCTATTTCAAAATTATGTCATCTAGTCACATGCCTACGGAACTCAAAGGATACTGTGCTTACTGACTCACTATGCATAATTTCACTATTCACGCAACGCACCAAAGTGAGAGTTTGATGCGATATTCAATTAATCCATATGTAGTACTATCGCGACGCATAATCATCCAATCGAATTATTTTTTAGCAGCGCGATGATATCGCGTCCAACGTCTCCTCGTACACCATTAAAGAGACTGTTTTGTGGAAAATTAACTCAATTGGTGAACTGATGTAGGGGACAGTGTTTCAACTTGTTTAAAGCGCAACTAATGCGCCTGGGATTTAAAGTGAATTGGTATTTAATCAACAGCTATGTAATTGTACCAGCGGCGTACAGTCACTTCTCGTTATACGCTTTTAATCTCTAGGTGTACCTTCAGTGCTTTCTGTGTAATTCATTGTTCATCCCTCTTCTCCCACCTCCGCCCCTTTCACGTTGTTTTAAATAATGTTGTACGATTAATTGAATCGCGCAAACAAAGGTAAAGTTTCGATACATCGATTTTCAGATTAAAATCGAGGCTGCAACCCGTTCATTCTGAGCAAATTTTCCGCTGCCATTCTGTGTCCCGTTAATAATCCGGAAGCAAAAAACGGTGGATAGTAATGTCGGAATAGGAGGAATAGACGCCTTTAACAAGCGTAACGGGCGTTAGCCCTCTTTATCTTTTGGCAACGAATTTTATTGCATCGTTAAAACACATCCGCCGCTCAGAGGGCGGATATTAAGAGCCAATAGCTCTCCATAAAGATAAAGAATGGATTTAAACACGAGCTTCGCAGGTTTCCTTTGCCCGCTTCTAAGCAGTGCACGGTTTATCCGCACTCACTGGCGAGTCAATAATATCTCGTGGAATATTCATGTATCACAACACATTTACTAATTGCAAAATACATGTTTATAATATCTATTGATTCGTTTTCGTAATAATAAGTGGAATTACTTCGTTTTCAAATATTCCGCCTGCAAGAACCATTTATATTAAATACACGTTGGCATTAGTATAGAAAAAACATTTCAAACCCACGATTGGTAAATATCGATAAATATTTTCTCGAACACCTCGTAATTCGACATGTTTGCTATTACCCAATATTTTCATGAACAATAGAAACATCGCCGACGCGCATACGTTATTTGGAAACATATCGATGGAGGAAAATATTTTCAATGTGTGATTGCATCTATACCTGCAGTTCATGAGTCGCCTGCCAGCGATCCTTGCCGTTCATCCGTGTGATTCGCGCTTCCCCTTTGATATCACTTTGGCATTCATAGCGTGGCATTCAACGTCGAAGATAAATCGAAGCCTTTGAGAGAAATTGCCCTCACCCGCACGATACTCTGGCACACTTTATCTCTCCGCCAGGCCACGGATACCGATCGGCCTATCTTTTTCTACGTACATAACGAAGCTAACCTCGTTATGGGACCGCCTCCCCTTTATCATTGCCTTGATAACCCATATGCGTGGCTTCATTCAATAGAGTTTAGGTCATGGCATAATAGTTTCCAGTAAGTTACGAGAATGTTATCTCGTTCAAACTGTCCTGAGTTTTACTAATTAGCTAGCAACGTCACTGTACGTTAATATAAGCGACCCTTGTCGTCGACTCGGTTTGACGTATTGAAATTATAAATTGCACAGATCCTCATTATGGAAGTGAGCCGTAAGCTCGTGACAGATTTTTCTCCCTTCTTCTGTGGAGAGGATTCATTTATTGGATTAATGATAGGAATGCATAAGTCGTAACGTGTGGATATTAACTGTCACGTGATAATAACTAAGACAGCAACACGATTTAGGATATAGGTATCCGAAATCGTAATTTTACAACGTTTGCTAAAATCACTCGAATCGCTCTTTTAATTTTATTTTATACGTAGAACGTTTATTTAGAGGGTTTCTACAGAGATAAAAGTATAATTGCGAGCAACGATTTTGGTAAAAATGTGTGTTGTTTAATATAGGGTTGGCAAGAAAATAATATCGGTTTTGTCGCGTGAAATAAAACTCATACTCTTATATAAAGCATAAAATTTAATCAACTAAGCATAACTTTAATCAATTTTCCATTTTATTCGATGAGCTTTTACCATTTTCCTGACGACCTCATAATTCGATGCTTATACAACTTCTGGACATTATCAGCAAAAAACTGAATCTATTCTATGTTCAAAAACCGGAAATACTTTCTTACCAACCTGATAGATATATCAAGAATCCGTTAAGTAGTACGATTTTGACAACTCTTCCCTACATACAGACGTGAATGCCTCAACATCAGCATGCATACATACCGGTATGTCAGCGTCCAGGGACTTTTAGACTGGGGCATAAATACGCGGAACACTGAGGTAGGTTCCAGCGCGCAAAAATCCAAAGAACATCCGCGTAACTTCGTACACGCGAGGGCTCTTAAATCATTTTGGCCTTCGGTGGATAACACCAGCGGCGTACGAACGTGCATAAATGCGGGGAATATGCTCTCGGCGGGCATCCGTGCGCCTGGTTGTTATAGTGAGCGGCGATGTTAATCCTCCGACTGTGTTATTTCAGAATTCTGTGACAGACTCACTTCTGATTCTCAGACATCCAATAATACGTATTCGCGGTTGTCGAATTCCTCTCGGTTATGCCAACTCCTGTGACGGTCGATCAAGCTCGAATATCTCATCGGTATACGATATACTATTAATTTATGGGTTTTGGATTACGTCCGGGTTTTTGTTGCATACGTGCGAAAGGATATTATTGTGAATTGCAAAAAAGGATGTTTATAATATTCATGAGAAAAATGGACACTTTTGCCTTAATAATTATATTTTGATATGAGACCACGCGTAATGGTACATGTGGACATTTACAGTTATGCTCTTAACTGATTATTTATAATAATTTCTTATATAAGAAATATGCCGTTATTTGAGATATCAGTTTCACGAGAGATATCAGTTTTATCTGACACGGAAACGACGCCTCCTTTGAGATTGTATATCCCTAACTAATTTTAGGCGGTTGCTATCAATTAATATAAAGATACTTTCCTGTTAGGCCCTACATTTCAATTTATATAGTCAAACACTGTGCAGAGCCTGATCGACTTGTTTAGTGACGACGCGAAAGAACAATCAAGTCACTTGATATTGCTAAGGTAACGACTGTATTGGAACGCCCCTCTTTTTTTTTATTTACTCCACATTAATCCAATTTTTTTCTTCCACATCAAGGGTATACGATTACGTGTAAATCGAAATTAGAATATTAATCTTAGAATTTTTTCATCTAAAAGAAACATTATTTATAGGGATCTTTTTACGTACCGAACAGCGCGTATGTACGCCTTTCGTTTATACCGATGGATCCATGACAGCGTACACATACGACTTTCACAGCCGAAGGGTTAATAACAATAGGCTGCATCTTGAATTTAGTGCTGCCTATCCATTACACTTCACGTCCCGATAATTGGATTTAGTGCAGAATTCCGCGAGACCGATCGACGTGTAACAATAAATACGCGCGTATTTTCATTATCGGGCGTCAACAGCTCGCCGCTCGTAAACTCCTCGCGAAACGAGGTTCGATGATTTACAGATCACCTCCTCCCCCCCTTCGCCCCTCTACGCCCTTTGCTGCCCTGATCGTTTCTACCTCGCCCTTTTTTTCGTTCTCGCTGCTTTCCACCAGGAACCAAAAGACAAGGGTCGAAAAACGGTCGGTTTGCGTGTTCCAAAGAGAGGGATATTATTCTGATAGAACATACCTCTTGAGATACTTGTTTGTTTATATTGCTTCAATGACATAATGGATGTTGCTGAAGTTTCATAGCCGCTTCACAGCTCACACTTGGGAAAGTGTGTTAAACATTAGGTAAGTACTGTTGTGTTGGGCATTAATTCTTGGTACTAATGTTTCAATTAAAGATACACCGGTGCAATGCGAGCTCAATGAACAATCGAGAGTTTGAAACAGCGATATAACAGGGTTTACTGGAAATAATTAAGGGTAGAACTTCTGCTCTCAATGTGGATTCTGTTTTCTCTCTAATGAGGGAAATACGAACCGTGCAAGCCGTCGATTTTTATGTACCTGAACATAGTGGTCGAAGATCACTCAAAGACAACTCCATTACAAAGGGTAAGTATTTATAGATCATTACGCTTTCGTTTTCGAGAAAATGAAGGTCAATGTTTGCCGAATACCATACCGGCCTATGTATCTAGAAAGTATTCCTCGAAGCGAACAAAGCAGTGATGGAGGAGTAGACCGTGTACCTGGGAAGAACAACATCGTGAGTTCGCACATCTCCTTTCCGTGAATATTTTTTTTCCTCTTCAAAGAATAAAATTTTTACAAGAAAACTGAGAGTTACGCAGTTGCTTAAAGTGGTACTGAAACTCGAAATCATTTATTCTCTGGCGATTTGGTCTCTATTTTGGATGGATAATTATGGACGA
The DNA here is from genome assembly GCA_038496175.1 of Ampulex compressa. Lineage (NCBI taxonomy): Eukaryota > Metazoa > Arthropoda > Insecta > Hymenoptera > Ampulicidae > Ampulex > Ampulex compressa. Next base: position 28,889 of record JBCFXI010000226.1, on the reverse strand, counting down.
TGCAGATGTCGTTGCTCTTATTGATGGGTTACAATTAAGTGAAGAAGATGTCGGCAGTGATGACCAATTATGTGCACCAAGACGTTGGTGTTCTCGTAGAATATATAGTGACTGTGAGAATTTGTAATTATTGCGATGAAGGGTTACACGGTGTATGCATCGGTAAACATCAATGCTGAATAAATTATTTATGTGAATAATAATAAGTAAATATAACATATTTTCAATAGCCAGATAACTTAATATAAATATTATAGTAGCTACACTAATATATATACTTCATACTACGTGATATACATAAAGCTATAATCAAACAATGATTATTCTTATGTACAAATATTGTTGCAGAAGAAAAACTCATTTCTATGTTTCATCATGCTTTATAAAGATGTTATTCGTATGATTTTTAATAAATATTGAAATACATTCGGCAGTGCTTTATTCTTTCTTTATTTCGTTATATGCTGTTTTTTGAAATTTGTAAATATCATTCTTAGTTTAGTTTTTTACGAGTTTTTTTTTCCCAAACCTTAACAAATTCGTCAAATTAGCCTGGTATTCTTCGCATAGGTACGATACTTTCGTTCGGCACTACAATGATTAAGTAGACCTCATTTCTCCTGCACTTTAATAAACTAAATTTGCTCCATTGCGGATAAAAAGAAATTCGATTCTCGATGTTTCTTAGTTATCACATCCCTAAAAGTTTCACTGAAATCAATCTTACTTTCTATAATTTTTTATATTGCTCGCCGAAACAATCTTTCTGATGTTTCTTCCACTTACACGTCATATAAAGGGCCTAATGTGGAATACAAACTTGGCTCATCAATCTGCATCAGTTTTTACATGATCTTTAATCACGACGTATTTTACTTAACGACCAAAATTTACTACATCCAGAGGCTATACTTTGTTCAACAATGCGAAATCGTGGCCTCTTCCACATTCCACGCCGAGGGCAAGAAACGGCCAGTGCCACGCCTAGGCTATTCTTCCTGAAACCGCTGTCATTTCCCTAACTGCTGCTCGTCGTTCTTCGAACGCATCCTCCGCGGCTTCTCCACCCACCAGACCGTCATTTCTAATTATGGACCGCCAAAGTTTTTCTCTTGCCCGCGGTGGCAACCTTCGGTGGAAACAAAAATTATAGATTTTAAACGTCACTTAATTCTGTGCCTTTGTTGTGGGCAGATTCTACGGTCCATTAGGAAGCAGACTGCATTTTTGTTCTGCTCACAGCTTCTCATTGTTGTAGTCTGCCTTTTCTTCCCAAGCTCTATTTTGTAAGAATATATAGGATATCCCGTAATTTTCGAACAATCCATGGAAAGGGTTTTTTAATGGAAGTGTTGTACTTCTTTTCTTTTTTAATTCATTTTCAACACCGACTGCTAAGCTCATGTGGGGTAAGACCTACTGTTTAACCCCTTCAGACCCAAATTTTTTGTCGTTTAAGAAAAAATAATTTTTGTACTAAAATTAACTTAATTCGTGTGAATGAAAGCAACAATAAAAAAAACGGATGGCGTTGCAAACGTTTTTTTTTCATATGAGATGATCACTGGTAAGTACATTAGGTGTTGAAACTATGTTTAAATCTATACGTAATAAAATACAGCACGAAAAGTATTATGTACATTACAATGTGCATGTGAAGAAAAATAGACTGAAGCCTGTACAGTTTGCACTCGTACACCTCGAAATTCGCCTACAAGTGTTCTTACGTTTTAATGTAATCTTGCGTTTTAAAATAGAAAATCTTTTTACATTTTACAAAGTGGATGCCGTCTAGGGTCACCTGCTTATGCTATGCTTCTAAGATTCTGCAAGTTCCTTTTTATCATTAACACTAGAACTACTGAGCTAGTCATAATGACTGGTCAGTCGTTTCTTTAAAAAATCATAGTGCTTTATAACAATGCATTCTTTGAGATTTTCCATGATTTTCATGCAGTATTTAAATCATCATATAGATTTCCTAAAATTTCCCATTACTCCCCCTTTTTTTTAAAGGTATATTGTGGTATTCTAAATATTCTCAGAACGTGACCGGTTCTAGTGTTTATGTAGAACTATTTTATTGTAAAATTGTGCTGTAGCTTTATTTTACACAGTTTTTAATTGTTGAGGCTGAGGTTTTGATACTCATAGCAGCGCTTGCTTTTCGCTCATATTTTTACTCCCATAAATCTGATCAAATAAAGCTTGTTCCACGGATACAGTACGAATTGCAGAAGGTTATTAAAACATTTACGGTCATATGTTGCATATTCTGGACATCGTATTCCTTACTTTCGATGCTGTGCAATGATCCAGCATGTGTACTAAATAAAATGTGAATCGCTTTACTATTTATGGATATAAGGTATGCGCGCAAGATATCCTTCCGGTACATCCTGCAGTTTGAAGTATAACTCAAATACAAGATGTAATGTAAAACAGTATGCAACGAATAGAACTGAGAGTTGTTGCTACTTTATCAATATTTGGTCCGCATTACTGTTATAAGATTATATACTTACATGAAAAATCGCCAACCTTTGATAAATGTCGCATGGATACTTGGTATAAAATTTTATTTACTGGAATGCCTCATTCCTTTATAATATTATTATATAGAAAATTATTGGAAAATGATTATAGGTTTATTTCCGTAAGCTTTTTAGGTCAATTGTTTATTACATACGTTTGATGCTTAATACAATCATTAGGGCACATGCACTAAAAGTCTTATGTTAAAAAGAAATGTCTCTTCGCAATATTCCTTCGACCATCGGTACACACTTAGCGATAGATATTACTCATCGCATGATCTTATTCATCTCGAGATATCGCGCCAGTTAAAACTTCTCTGACCATTTTAGCTGCCTTTATTTCCTGGAATGTCGGTGATATTGAAACCCATGAATATTCAAAGTGACGTCTGTGGTCGCCGCGATAACTTTCCTCGAATCGTTATCCTTTTAACTCCATTAAACCTACTTTTAATCAAGCGACCGCAACTCTTTCACACTTTTAAGCGATCCACTTCTGCGTTTTTAATCGCAGCTTAAACTTTCCCCCGGGTTTTTATATTAATTATTCGGATATGCCGATTTTGAGTACTCTTGTCCTATTAGTCGCCTTAATTAATCGAATCACCAACGCCGTAAGTGGAAACGCTGATTTTAACCCTTTACCGTCAAAGCTATGCTATCCGTTTGCGGCCAACCAACTTTTTGTTTACCGCCAACAGAAGTACTCAAGCTGTATTTTAAAATATATAGTGCATAATAAATATTAAATATTTAAACCAGGTCTGGCCAAGCCAAACTGCACGATAAACCGCATTGACAACTAGACAATTTCCAAGGGCCGCCCGTGAATAATAATTATAGCAGTCTTTCTCCAAAATTTTTTATCGACATCTGGTTTTACAACGAAATTCGTACTGCGTTTTATTGTAAGTGACTAACTTAAATACAACGGTACATTGAAAGTTTTCCATCAGTGTAAATGTGAAATAAAAATCAATATTGCAACCAAATATGAAATGGAAACATGTATTAAACCAAGCACAAAATGTATTTATATTTATGTGGTAATGAACATAAGGCATAAATAGAAATACTCGATAACTAAAATAGAAAAACACACTATAAATGATTGTTTTTTTGAACACTCAAGCGATATATTCACAGCATGATTGATCAAAGTTAGTTTCTACCATATCGTCTAGATTTTATTTTGATGTATGTGGGTACGGATAGATATGGATCTACTAAAACAATTAATCCTTAATGAATGACCGCATTTTTCTAGCACAATGGCCAGTAGATCGAAGGAATTTTAACAAATTAATTGTTCTACTACTAGAGCGAGAAAAGGTAGATAATTAATATGGCTTTCATTGGATTTTATGAAAAATTTCAATAATAATAGTAGGAAGTATATGAACAAATATGTCAATGTAAAAAAATACTGAAATAAAAATTGCAGAAAAATAATGAAGGTTGAAATAAACGAATAGATGTATGTGTGTAATATGTAGATTTGTATACATTTGTAAATTGATAGTATCGTATACTGTATACAAACTGTGTGTTTTCTTTCAATGCTCGGCGAGGAATGCTCCGGAACGAGTCGAAACTTGTGCGTGACGTCACGAAACAATTGCCGAGCGCCCTTAGTTTCAGCGTAAGCAACGACCGCCCAACCTAACAGATTTCTTGAAGTATGACGTCATGCCGCCTGTATAGCGACATTCGATTTTCTTGGAATATTTATAATGTTGCGAATGTGGCGGCATTCGATTTCCTTGAAATATTTACAATATCGCGAATATGGCGGCATTCGATTTTCTTGGAATATTTACAATGTCGCGAATATGGCGGCATTCGATTTTCTTGGAATATTTATAATATCGCAAATATGACGGCATTCGATTTTCTTGGAATATTTATAATATTGCGAATATTGCGGCATTTGATTTTCTTCGAATATTTATAATATTGCGCATATGGCGGCAATCGATTTTCTGAGAGTATTTATAATGTCGCGAATATGGCGGCATTCCTTCGCTAAGGGTTAATATAATACGGGAACAGGCATAAATTCTTACAAATAAGTAAAAATTGTTTCCTGCATCTTTCTTTAACAAAGAATGCGAATATTTTCGAGCAATTAGGTAATACTTTGAAGGATTATCAACTTGATAGGTTATGAATTGATAATGTTTGAATATTGGTACATAACGGATGTTCGAAGCAATTTCTTCCACTTGACATTGCAAGCAAATTTGTAAACAAAATCCATTCGTAAATGCGTCCTTATTGATTATTAATGCTTTGTGTTTAGACATTTTATACATACGCTGGCGCAGTTTATATTCGAGCTGTACCTTACAATACACAAATAATAATCGAAGAAAGTTCTTGAAACAGTGTATTCTTAACATTTAAAAACATTTATTACAAAATAAGGAAAAATAAAACAGGACATTTTAACCAAAAATGTACATTAAAAATTTGCAACTAAATATTCTGTCGAAAGTCTCTCAATATTCCAGAAATCAATGAGAATTTTAAAGAATATATTCATAAAGAAAACATGTTATTATATTGAAGAGAGGGCAAAAAAATGTTATAGTTTAATCTACCTGACATTAAAAGTGTGACTTCTTCGTAATTCATCCACAAACGATTCACATTGCAGCTCATATTCAAGTTATACTTTAACAGGTTGAGCACGACGTCAGTCCCTGGGGACTGACAGTGAACTTTCCGTTCAAGCAACGTCAGTCTCTGTAGATTGACAATAGACTTCTTCGTTCCTTGGGACCGATCCTTGAGACTGATCCCATCCTTGGAATTGACTGCGAATTTTTTATTTGGACACTAGCGGTACACGAGTTAAAAAATGACTGCCAATTAAGAAAACCAATGTTATAGTTTTACTGGAGTTTATTTAAACATACCAAAAAAAGACATGGGTGAGATTTGCATATATTACAATGAGTAACGACCTGTTTTGTGAATTTTCCCCTGTTAGTTTTTTTATTTAATTATTTATTTTATTTTCAACGTGTTCATTATCGGTATATTTCGTATGCCCTTGCATTGACTGCATCATTGTGCATCTGTTTATACTCAACGCCCTTCGAGTGTTGACGACAAGCCGCCGTTTGAGCGGAAAATCCAACAAAGTCAGCGTCGCGCTCAACGTGTTGAAATACACGGTGAACTGCTCAAGGATTTAAAAAAAAAAAGAATATATGATAACGATATAAATTGTATATGTTCTCTCCTTCAGGATCATGAATAATTATATCATATATAGTACCAGGGAAGATTAACCCTTAAAAGCCTTAAGTTTCAAATTGGATACCGGACTTTTAAATCGCATCGTACACTTGCAATTGGTTCGTTTTTAACATTTGGCTGTATTTATTTTACCATTGCATAATGTTCTTTTAAACAAAAGATAAAAAAATAAATGTCAGTTGTCAAGATTGTTCGAATAATATGACATTTGTTTTCCTGCCGTATTAACGTATTTATAGAAAAAGTTTAGCGGAATAAATCTTTGACGCATTTCATTTTCAAGAAAGATAAAAACACTTTTGAGGTAGATGAGTATCTTATTTTCACTATAATATAATTATTTTTAGCAAGAGCCTGTTTTGCTCGAAGAAAAACCTAAAATATTAAAATTTATACCTGTTTCTTTTTCGAAACAAATATATAAAATATGTATCGTGATTTTATAAATTATGTTTCCCTTTATCTCGTAACTGCAATAAATATATCGATATTTTTGAAATTCAATTTGGAAAATCAGGCATCTAAGGCTCAAGCGCATCGAACGTCTCCATCGTTGAAGGTAGCAGCGGACGGAGGTCTAAAAAATATTTTCACCGAAGCGCTCTCGTGCCTCGTTAGATCGATATCCAAAACGTTGCCAGCATCGGCTGATGCAAAATGAGATACAAAATAGAGCGGGCTGCAGGTCAGGTAATTATACACGAGATTAACGAGCAGCCTGTTTGCTCACGATCCATTGTAAAGTTTATTTCCCGGAGCGGCTCGGAGACGTGGAATAAAACAGGTTTTGGATGCCGCGGAACGGTGAAAAAGCACTTAAAAATATTGTTCTGCCCCGCCTAGGCCGTACCCGTGTTACCTAAATATCCTATCTTAAATGTAGCCCACGCTTAGAGCCGAAAGCCCGCCGCAGCCCTAGGGCGTGGACTTAAGCGGACTACCGGCCATCGTCTATCCCGTCCAGCTTTTTCCCCTAATTGCATCGAACCGACGAGCGCGCTCCTCACCTGTTGCAAACGAATAAGTATCACAGTACGTCTTCTACTATTCGCCGGGCCCCATAAACCACGAAGATAATCATCGGTGCCCGCCATGCATTTACATGGCCGCCTTTTCGGCTGGTCGTTAACCCGCCTCTTCCCAATGTAAATTGGGAAAATACCGGGAGATCGCAGATTTGAGGACTAATCGAAAAGTATTGGGACAAGTGGCAAAATATTAGGATAAAGTAATGGAAATGTGGAAAAGAAATGATGTGTTCGTGTATAATAGAAGGCGATCTGTAATAAGGAGGTGAGGATAAATATTATTGGGGGAAAAACTTGGCGGAGAAGTTTTTTTTTTTAGATGCTGTTGTGTCCTTGATTATTCGCATTTTTGCGATTCAACGTGCAAGACCTGTTTGTTATCAGTGAATTTACATTTGTATAGTGAAACTTTTTCGGCAATGCTGTGTCGCTATTTTTTGCATTGGATAAAAGACATTGTTTATGATAATGTTTTTTTTGACAAAAGCGTTCTTTGTATGAAATTTGATTTACGGGTTTTGAAGTAAATATATTCGATCTCGATATGTGAGGGCTATACATTTATCATATATATACAGGGTGTCCCACGAAACTGGGGCAGCCTATACCTCCTTAACGGTTAGAAAAGAAGAAGCTGAAAATATGCAACTAATTTTACGAATTTTTGTGTGTTGGGGCATCAGATAAATGAAACTGTACTTTTTTTTTTATATAGATATCTGTTTTATTTTTTAATATTATTATTAATATTATTATTAATATAATTATTTTATTAATAAATAGATATCTGTCTTTTTTTTTAAATAGATATATGTTTTTGACTGCACTCGTTTATGCAGTTTCTTGTGCTCCACATAAAAGTACATACTTATGCCCAAAACTCATTCGTTAGGAAGTTATTGGAGCTAAAAGTTCTCTGAATTATTTCGGTCTCTCGATAAGTGTTCAAACGGTACTCCGTTACAGTCCAAGCACTTTCCATCCGCTTCTTGATGTTGCGCGACACATTCTTGAGGTCCCTTTCCGTAATTTCAGATACTTCTTGCTGACTGTGTTGTTGGAGCTCTTCAAGATCAATAAAGCGACGGAATAAAGATGATCAATAAAGCGATGGTAGGTTTTTTGCCAGAACAGCGCGTTTTCTTTAAGATAAGGAAAACCATGAACATAAACTGTGTAAAAGAAAGGTTTGCGAAAAAAATTTGTCAGTAATCCGTTTACTTTTGTCAAAGAGCGCAAAGAAAAATTTCGTTTCTACGCCGAGAAAATGCAAAGTCATGCATGCATAAATAATGTAGGCTCACATTATTTTCTACCTGAAAATATATTGCATATTCAATGCAATAACCGTTTGTAAACTATTAACATTCACAGAAGAGCGTAATAATCAATCATGTGATTTTTTTAAATCGATCGTTACTATAAATAAACTCAAATTTCAGTGCAGAACCACCATAATCAAAAAAATGTGACTTAAATTTATTCACAATAGATGCTTGTTCATTTTTATTCGATGCGATAGTAAATAACTCAGCACTAGCCAATCTATAACATTATTTGACAAAAAAAACTCAAATAAATCATAATACTTCTTTCAAGAAAAATTGTGTCCGATCATTGAATTCTTTGGGATATAAATTGAATAATTAAAATATGACATGTACATATCAGAGAGTAATAAACGACAACACAATGGCAACAGAACATTAGCTATTTTATTATTAGTATAATCACACCTAATTAACATGTAGTGGAAAAGAATCGATCCAAATATTACACTCAGTACTTCAAAAAATTTCTTTACAGTTCTTTCAATCACATATTCTCCTACGTAACACCAGCACATTTTTAAAACAAACATTGTCTATTTCCCAACTGATTGCTACGTCATGTGTATTGTCGTCAAACTACGTAAAATTGTCAATCACATCAATTTTCCATGAATCCATGACGTACGATATATAACATTTCGAATCAATACTACGAGGTACTAAAACGATTAACGTCATTCGTCTCTAAACCGAGAATGCTCAAGTGCATATTAGACCGATTTTTTTTACAACTCTCGGTTGTCCGTGCTTTTAAAATTAGAACTGCATTCTCCACCCTGAAAAATCGACGACGTATGTGGACCTATTCTCGAGCCGACCGTGACGTCTATCTATCCTTAGTCGATCAGAAATACCGTCCTGTTATTACGTGTGAGATGACTAATTAAATCCGTCCTCTTGTATGAAAATGTTTAATTCTGCTATTTCTAAGGACTATTTCTGCTGCAGCTACTGCTAAAATTACCGGCCACCAATAGTACTACCGACATCCAACCTTGGAGCTCTGACGTCAGTTCACTGTGTTTATCATTGGCAATATCACTCTGAGAATGGTGCAGAAAAACGGTTAATTAAACTTTCACAATGGAGCCAGGTACCCCAAATCGCTTCTAATCGTTGAATCTTCCCACTTCGACCCTCTGGCCCGATGCTTCATCCTACTTTCAGTTTTCAATCTCCCCTCTCTCTCTCTTACTCCATATCTTTCTCCTACTCTCTACTGTGCCTCTTTCTATGATCCCTACTTCTACCGCCAATATCTCACTGCGATCTTTGTTTCCGTTACCAAAGTATTATGTATCGTGCATTTTCTCCCTTTTCTCGCTCACTCTATATTATCTTATCATCTCGCTTTTTGATTACTAATCCGTATGTTAGTTACCATTATACGTCTCTTTCCATTTTGTCACTTTATTCCTTTCTCTCTTTATCTCTCTTTCTACCTCGCTATTTCCTCGTCCGTTGCCATCTTCCTTTCTCACCTCCTCGACCCTGGCTATTTATCTTTCGGCTCTCCTCCGTCTTACTCGTTTCGCCGCCCTCTCCGCTCGACCCTCTCTTACCCTCTCACTCCCGCTCCCTCTGTCTCCCGCTCCCTCAATCTATCTCTCTCGTCAGGACGAGTGTATCAGATTTCCGATGGCCGCAGCATACGTACCGGCCTCAAGGTAGATTAGATTTTAATAATGCAATTTGGGTTTACGGCGGTACGTAGAAAGGAGGAGCGGAGGAGGTTGGGTCGCTCGACTGTAAAACGAGCTGGTTTTCGCCCCAAGGAGGTAAACCAGCTCAGAACTGCGCGGCTCGGTAATTGTCGGAATTCGATCGGGCCACGGAGCGGTGGTTGCAAGTTCGAATGTCCTCCGGCGATTTGCGGTGCCGCGTGCGAATGCGTATTCGTGGGGTTTCCCCCGAAATTGATAATGGACCAGTCTAGAGCGATGGTTGCATAGCCGCGCCGGGACTACACTCCAAGCGTAAGGCGGAGAAGTCAACGGTATTGCGCGATAGTTCCTTTGTATGTCGCGATGGGATATTTATTTCTCTGTCATTTTAACACAAAAAAATAGATACTTTCTTAGTTTAAGATATGTGTAACCGAATACGAAACTTTAAAAACATTTATACTGATCGATCTTTTGTAAAAAAGAATATGTGAAAATTGGTTTTCTGAACATTTTTTGCGAAAATCAATTTTTGCCTCGTTTTTCTCGGTTTCCGGACATTTTTTAAGAGAATTAGGTAAACATGTATATATGGTTTTAAAGCGTTGCAGTTTTATTAAATCAATACTACTCTTTATAATATTTTAGAATGTTTATTTACATGTTTATTTACATGTCTAGTATTTATTATTAATTGTCGTATTTTGTAGAACAGTCACCCTTGTCAAGTGGAACTTGACAGAATTGACATATATATCTTGTTCCGTTTCTTTTTTTCTTCGCGGTACAGACTTTGCAAGGCTTTTAAGGATATTGTTTTTTTCCTTTCCCAACAATTTGCTTCAGGATGTGCTTCTTCATGTTTACTGAAAATCTACCTGGTGGATCTATTTTTAGAGTTTTCTTCATTTGCTGAATTTGGATGTAGATTAGTTCGGATATAGATTTGAATAAAGATTAATTTGGCGCAAATTCATCACGCACGCAGACAGTGTTACGGCTGATGGTATCAAGAAAAAATAACACAATGTGCATAAAAATGAAAAATTAACGGAGCGCAATCAAAATTCATGCAAAAACGTAAATCCACGTGGCCCATCCTAGACAGTCGAAATAGAAAAACGTAAATTTATGCGACCTGTCCGTTAAGTGTTAAGGTCTTTAGCTAAGTTCGGATAACGTATTCTATCCTACGTCATTTAAAAATTGGAACCACTGTTAGCCATCATTTGAAGTTGTTAATAAACACGACGAACATTGTAAAATATGAAAAGAAATATGTAAACACGTTACTGTAAGTTAATGTAAATTCGATGTACCAGAAAATTCACCATATTCGTTTTTTAAATAAAAAATATTTTTTGTTATGCATTTGTAATGTTTTTTTCTTTATTTGGAATAACAAACGATTGTAAACGTGATGCAGAGAAGTAATACTTCTTGTATCACATTGACTGCCACTGATTCTGAGCGACTGTTAGCCTACCGCTATCCTATCGCTACCCCAAACGAAACTTTAAATGTAAGCAGCACGATATAATTATCGGCTGCCACCGGTTGGGAGTTTTCCGCGCTCTAATTAATTTTTATCCGAGCAGGTATTCGTTTCTATAGAGTAGTAAAACGTCTGGTGAGCTTATTTTGCGTGACGCTTCTTCAAGAAAATTATTGCCGCCGACAGCTGAATTCGTTCTATTCACTACACTGAATAGTACTTTCTTCCGTAACAACCTCGCTTTCTTCCTCGATAACCAATTCTTGTAGAATATTACCATAGTATTATCTACACTACATTCACTATTGCTGCATTTATCAGTATCTGAATCAGAATCTGACGATGTAATTATATATTTTTTTTCTTTTTTTAGAAATCTCTCTCTCCACGCTATTATCTAAATTCGTATCGGCCTCGTAACAAGTTTTTTCTGTACTGCCATATGATTCACTAGGAAGTAACTCTTCCACTTTTCTTTTCGACGTTATAAAAAATGAGGGACAAAATTTTAACGAAAACTATTTTTAACCATTCGTCACTACAGAAGGAATATGTGAGAAAGAAAAAATAATTTCCGAATTTCACACGCTTGCTTAGATGTTTGGTCCCGAAACATTTCGTTCTAAATGTGTTTATCTTCTGCTGTAGAACAATAGGCTTACACTTCGAGGCCTTTAGGTCGACAGCGGTAGTTTGAGAGCCTCCGCGTAAACATAGCCGACACCCATACCTGGGTGTTACAGTGTTCAATGAGATGTTCACATCCCAGCAGATAACAGAATCTTGTCGTACTTTACGTAGAGCCTTTTGGAAATTGCCGTATTATCGTACTTTTTATCGTTACGTATTGCCAACTTTTTGAAATTATATATCGTAGTCAAACAAACCTTTTGCTCCGCTATTGTCCATTGGGAAAATAATACTTCACTGGTCGACACATTTATGAAAGAGCTATTACACCTTACCTGCTATTTTTTTTTATAAATAATTAACCCTTTCGCCGCAAGAAGCGTATATATTTTGCTAATAATATTTTTCATTATAACCTTTATTTATTTATTTCATATCTTCATTCTTACATATTGCATATTAACCGATTAATTGAATACTATTTGCGATATTTATAACCGATAACTATTTCGACGTTTTCATGTTCCGGAAAATGAAATTCAAGTTCAGCTAGATTGTCTTACAACCAATACGAAGTATTGCGATACGAATAACGCATAATACCAGTGTCCTTACCTGGGAATGCATCGTATTCAAAGAGTAAACACGAAAACAATGATAAAACTACAATTTTTTAGGTTACTATTTATTTTTTTCTCTGACATGGCGAAGGTGAAGAGGTATAAAGCGCCTCGGTTTCTCTCATACATGTGCACTTTTTATGTTAGCCTAAAACTAAAATAACACACGGTAAAAAGCAATTCGGTACACTTTTATTAAAATAAACATGCTTTACAAATAAAAAATTACGATTACATTACACACTATACGATTATTTCAATATTTCTTACTGTTACTTGCTTTTAATATAACAGAAGCTAAAACATTATGAAAAGCCAAATTTAAGCCATCGGCTATGTCCTTCTTTGTCAATTTAGAGTAATCGTGAATTACGGAGAAACCGGTATAAAATGATCGTGAACAAGTTTGCGACGATTCCTATGCAGTTATAATGAATTACCCGAAAGTGAAACACAGTGGGAAGTTCGAATTATTCTCCACGGTTGTACCAACGCACGTATTCGTGATCGATCGCTCGTCCACGTTGTAAAGAGAATTACCTCTCCCTTCCTCTTGTAATAGCAGCTACCGCGATATCTGACCGTTCGCAGATGAACTAACTGTGATCGATTTGGTACGGAAGGAAATTGAATGTACCAGGAAACTAACGTTGCAACGTCGTTTGTAAACTTACGGCGGAAAGGAGGTACGTGATAGTGGCCAATTCTGATGGAACTTCGAAGAAACGTTCGATCGTGCATGTTAAGGACTTCGATGCATTCCCTTCAATTTCTTCCATAAAACGGAAATCGCTTCTCTTTTTAAGATTGGCACACAACTTCCAAATTACTACAAATGAGAGTTTTGCATTTTTAGTACGATCGCGAATCGGCGATTTCAATTTAGTCAATTTAATTTAAACAATTTAGTCAGTTTAGTGTTCTGTTTTGAAACAATTGCAGTTACTTCCATTGGATTATCGTATAGAACATTTTTTTACGAATGAAAAAAGCTATCTTGATCGTACAAAGGAAATTACGATACAAAATAGACACCATTGCTCGTATTTCAAATTTGTGTAATAAATAAGCACGGTATATCTCGTAGGAGAAAGATTACCAGATGTTTGTTAGAACAAGCCAAGTTGTTGTATTTAGGATAAGTGCACGTAGTATCGCCTACCAAATTTCAATTCGCGGTCAAGTAAAAAGTAAATAATATTTTTAAATGAACTTAAAGGATGGACGTTATTACGTTATTAATTACTACACGTATGAGGAATTTTTGAACAAATTTCATATGAAAAAGCGTTTATTTCACAATACATCGATAGTTTTTTTTAAAAACTGGCTTCCTACTCTCTTCGAATTCTCTGTTTTATTGTTTGAAAACGACAAATGGATATTATTCATCGATATCAAAATTCAAGATAGCGTGGTTTTATTTAGGATGCGACGTGTATATCTGTCGAAGCGGTATTGTTTGCGTAGCAAACCGATTTTTCAAACATTTTTCCGGGCGACGAATTCAATATTTACTATTCGAAAAATCTCTAAAAATATTATTCAGATTACATTTTTTTTAGTTCTTAAAAAAGACGTATAATTTTACATTAAGGTATTAGAGTCCGGACAGACAGTCCAGGAAACAAGCTTGATATAAATTAAGAATTATACTAAGAAAAAAATAACTTTAACTATAAATCATTCTTGAACAATCAAAAACAAACATTTAACGGTGAATCGTACATAACTAATACTCTATAACTTACTTTTACTGGAATATTTAACCCTTTGATTTAATTTTCAGAAACTTCTGTACACAACGAAAGATACTCCTTTCTTTCAATGACAGATTATACTCAGTGTACATTTATTCCTAGAAAACTAGTATATAGATTCGATCGTATCGAGATTCGACGATGCTCCATATTAAGGTGATTTCAAATATCTGCCTTTACCCTATTGTGGGATTATAGAAAATATAATCGCAAATTTTGGAAATAACAAGTCGTTTACTCCATACTTACACTTCCAAGATATACGATTTGCAATTGTCCACTAAGGTCTTTAACAACCACAGACCATGTCAAAATAATCGAGCCTTGTTAAGCATGCCTCTCTATTCTGGCATACATGCAGCCACACATGAGCACATTCGCAAAATGGATACGCAAAACTGTTTGTCCTCCAAATATTATAGGTTTTTCAAATTAAATTCAGCCTTTTGCAAATCAAACACTTCTACACATATGTTATATTTTAAAAAAACATCAAACAATGTTAATTAGATAGTAAGAAACCAAAAATGTCACCATAATTCATACAATTACATAACTCCATATGAAGATAAAGGTATATATAAAAACTGTGTGCAGATAATTCAGTAATTCGATAATAATAATAATACAAGCAGAACCGCTTCTATAACATAAACTTCTACATTTCTTCATTTCTATTTATAAATAACCTAACCTACAAAGCCTAGTTCTCCTCGAATTATCATCATCATTAAATTACTGAATTATCTGCACACAGTTTTCATACATATCTTCCTCAGTACATCTAATTAAGTAATTGTACGAATTACAATAAAATCTTTAATTTCTTACCATGCACTTAATATTGCTTCATGTTTTCTAAATACAATACAATACACAAGTGAAAGCACTCGATTTCCAAAAGGGTAAATCTAATTCGAAAAGCCTGTACCAACTGGCGGTCGCCCTTGCTCTCGTTGACCTACGCTATCGACGTTTCTAGATTGGCGTGAGCCGCAGTCAAAGGGTTATACGAGTCAGCCAATAACCCACGATAATCAGAGCTAGAATGGAAAGAGGGAAGGATCAGACAGTAAGCGGCCATAAATCGCGGAAACACTTCGTTCTCACCGCGGTGGTTTTCGCAGCGTTGACCAAAATCGCCGAGCTGCCTTTGGGAAAGGGGTGGCGCAAAAATAAAAGCGCCAGGAGGAAGGAAGGAGGAACCGAAAAAGCGAAGGGATGGCGGAAAGGAGGCGGAGGGGAGGCGGGAGAGTCCGAGGCGCAAGTACGGTAGCACCAACGGTCAGATAATTTATTGTGGCATTACTCACTGGCGGACACCTCAATGGCCGATGGGAGAAGGTACGTATTTATGCCCGTCCGTGTGTCCGGTGCCTCCTTCTCGCATAGTTGATATTATTTAGCCCCTTACGAACGGCATCGGGAAGGGGAGAACGAGCTGGAAGGGAACGCGTCTCGGCTGAGGCCTAAGGTCCCGCGAGGCATAGATCATCCCGCACCGGTACACCGGTTCTGCATCGTGTGCATCCGCCATTTGGCTCATACCAACTCGTAGACACGCCGTTGTTGTAGAATCGAGCCTCGTGGACGCGACCAAGGGGATGGACAAGAGGATTCAGACACCTTACAGAACATGAAAGGAAAAGTCAAGCGACGGAGATTCCGGATTTTGCATGATAAAGAGTATCTTGCGCTCTGGGTTTTATTCGTCTGAATGTTATGTTTATGGGAAAAGATGAATTGTGTTACGTTGCTGAGGGTATGATTTGGTGAGTGGAGATTTTCCGAAAATAAAGAAAAAAAATGAAGAAAAAAGTAAGAACGACGGAGATGTATGATTTTGCATGGTAAACAGCAGCCTGAGCTCTGGTTTTTAGTAGTGCGAATGTTATATTTATGAAAAAAGACTAATGGTGTTACATTTCTACGGCTTTTGACACCCTCCTGAAAACAAAGAAAAGATTGAAGAACAGAGATTTGTAACTTTGTGTTTTACCTATTACTACTGCGAACAATATGTTTAAAAAATGCATTATATTGTCGAGATTATGAAGTAAAGTAACGTTGATACGCCTCCAGCGTAAGAGATTTTGTTGTACGTACACTATTAAATACAGAATTAAAGTGGTCAGGCCATCGTTCTTTAAATAGTGAAAACTTGAACAATAAAAATGTGCCCACATAAAGGAAAAATAAAATATTGATACATGATTAGACGAGCTTTTTATCAAATCATTTAGTGTAACAAAAGAAGATTTTATAAAAATTGGTGTGAAAATATTGCTAAAATGCAATTTTTAAGGTTTAAAAATTAATGTACGTCGGTTATTTACCGCTGATCAAAATAAACTATTTGAATTGAACTAGAGCGGAAAAGTTTTGCTCGTATCTAATAACAAAAACTTTCATTTTTTTTCTTTGATCGATACATAAAATGAGCCACAGGAATTTGACAATTCTGTAAACAAAATGGGATGAAAATCGTCCGATTTTTGTTCCTGGCCATATAATTACGGTAGTTATATCGTTCGTCAATAATTCACTTCAATTTTACTGTCACATTTTATTGTCACGACTTCAATTTTAACTGTCGCATATACATTGAAAGTTCGTCAAACTAACCGATTGTTATGTAGTAGATTTGAATTTCCGCAGCCCTGCGTGCGTATATGCTTGCCATATGCGTACGTATCTATAGGCATTGCCTTGAGGCAGCATGGTGGCACAATGCAAGCCCTTCGTGTCACTACCGATACGACCGACTGTCGAAAAAGACAGTGGTAAGACCATAACCGAGACAGGTTGTATTGTTGAACCTGAAATATATACGCATATGTCCCGACGCGTAATTGAATAGATCGTAATTTTAAAATGGCATTCACATACATATCCTATCGTGTTTCCCTTCATAATTAGTTTGTTATGCCATTTTAACGTATATTTCGTCAATATCATAAAATGGAATTAATCGTTGTATTGTACACGTTAATTATTACTTAACGATATTTTGGAATATCTGTATTTCAGAATTGAAAAGCTATTATCATGTCTTAAACATTAATTTTTAATTAAAATTTAATTAAATAGGAAATTACATCATGCCCTATTACGGGCACAAAAGTGCTTGCATTAAATAGTAATTTAAAATGAACAAATCTCTGATACACATAATAAATAATACAGAAGATCGCACAACGCACGCTTTCGATATTCAATAATACATATCAAACACGTGTTACTATATCGATATCTATGGCAACTACAACATTAACACACGCATGTATACCATTAAAAACGTGTCTTCGCAATACCTACCCCGTTTCGTGATTATTTGACTTTATATTCAATCAGATTTATATTCTACGGAAATACGCTTGGTAACGATAAATCGATTTTGAAGGCCCGCAGTAACGTGGGGTTAACCAACGTGCTTCGAGGAAAGTCGAATTACGCGGGGCTCGACGAGTAACGATCGGTCGGGGAACAAAGAATGCCCAGAATTTACGCAATGTTCGCGAAATACACTTTATGGCAGAATCAAGGCCGACATGAGATACACGTACGCGTATGCCTTAGTACGCCAGGAATAATAACTACCTCCCACGACTGGCTGTATGGCGTTTCGAAGAAAAGTTTACGATCGGCCGTAGTGCCTTCTATTTGTTTTTAAAAAGAACTCGTAAAAGCCCGGCATTCAGCGGATGCCATAAAGTGCCCAGTGGGTGTGAAGGGCTGACAGGGAGGGTTATACGGGCCATCAAGGTTGCACAATCTGTCATAGAAGTTTGGTGGGGCGGCAACCTGTTGCTTCATTGTTACTACGGGGGCGCGCATTGCGGTAGTGTGTATACGCATACGTACACGTGTGCGTTATCGCATATATGTGTCCACATATGTGTACATATAAACCGCCTCTTTCTCTTTCTCCCTAACGGCTGCACACGGTGATTGTAATGCGCTGCACCGTGTTACATTCTGCGCTGCACATCCGGGGCGACTCACTTTCCTGCGGTCGGACGACAAGCCGTTTGTCATCGCCGTTAGCAGTTAATTCCAGCCCTTTCCTTCCTCTTTTCACTCGCGTAAACGCGTTTTTTTCAGTGCGCGCCCAAAGCAAATTGTCGAGTCATTGGGGTCGGGAAGAAGTGACGGCACGACAGAACTCGGGAGCCCGACGAGAATAGAGTGAAAACCGAGATTTTGGGCTTGCGCTTGCAGTCGGAAAGGCAAAAGGCCGTAATGTATAATGTACTTTTTGTACTCAAATCTGACATTCAGGGTTTTTAATGGAGATTATTTAGGAACTGAAATAAAAGTGATATGACAAAATATGATGGATATTGTCAATAAATATTAGGTAAGATCGAGACGTATTAAGGCGTGTATAATAGTACATATCGAAGCCAGAATACTTTCCTTTATCACCCACAAATTAAAAACTAAGATTTATAGCACACATGTACATAGAATATTTCTTTTATATTAATTTCCACACTTATTCCCCAAAAGTATTGAAAAACACATAAACCATTCTATATAATACATAAACTTTCTGAATTGAATATTTATCTAAAATTTATATTACCGTATTATCCGTCCGTTAAGTGATAATAATCCATTAATGTCCTTGCTGTTTGAGGTCTTTAATCTCGCGGTGTTAAAATTTTAATTTAACTTCAGCTTCAATCTCAAAAATTCAATTTAACTTCCGCTTATATAATTCTAACAGTGCGAATTTTACATACTCTTCAAAATGATCGCCTATTACCTGCGTCATTTTTTACATGAATATAACTATTAATATACTGCTAATTTGGCGAAGTTCCATTCGATAGCTTAACGATTCATTTCTTACTTTAAAGATATAACTTGAACAAAATTATGATGGATCACAATTGTTCCGATATCGGATTTGAGGATGTCTGCAAAAGCTTCTCGTCTTTCGTAGATATAACGATATGAATGAATACTATCGAATCTAGGTAATTGAGTACCACCCTTTAGTAGGTGAATAACGGAGTATTGGTAGAGGAGGAAATCGATGAATATCTATTATCGGACTCGTCCATTTACCCGCCTGCTAAGTATATCGAAAATCCTTCAGGGATTAAAATTAGGAAAATCGGCTTTCATGGATATAATGACATTCTATGATTTATGTGTTAGCACGCCCTGCGTGGGTCACTTGTTTGTATTAATATTCATAGTTCGACGTACATCTTACATAAGTAATGTTAAAAACATTTTGGGCTGCATAAAAATACTACGGAAAGAAATTCTATGCGCATTGATATTTGCAAGTAATACTCTCGATAGAAATAATGTAAAAGTATTCTTGATGAAACGTATGTGCATTAACAACTTGTAAATATAAACCAATACAATAGTAAATAATAAGAATGAATTTTCTATTTACATATAAAATATACACTTCATACAATGTTCGCGCACTCAAATTGATACGGACGTAATGTTGTATTAAATTCGATGCGCATGATAGTTAACATCGAAACCCTTTATAACCGACGGAGAGTTTCGAGTAGTATTTCTTCTACAAGATTGTCTCAAAATCGGTGTGCGTTCCTCTTGATATTCACGGATCTCCCTATTGGATCTCTATCTTCCTATTGGATCTCCACTAAATCAAAAAGTTATCCTCCAATTGCCACGCGAATTACTATTGATTATATTCCCTCTTCTTCCTCCTTCTAATGGAAAACACAATCAAGGTTAAATCACAGTCAAATCGTTACAATCTAGAAAAAAACTGATGAAATATAATTACTCCTAACTATCTCATTCTTCAGAATTGTATATAAATCAAAGGAATGATCCCCGCAAGCAGTTGTAAATACAACTACTAGTTTACAACAGCTCGCAAGGACCATTTGTTTAATTTAAAAATTGATCAAACTTTGTCAAATACCTTCTTTACGATGCCCGACCTTAGCATCGTCGTACGATGCCATTACCGTAATCCTAGACAGTTATCCCCCCTCCTTGCCGCTCTGATCGTAATTTACATCATGGAGATTAAGACACACAGTTTGTACGTAATATCTGATACTTCCCATGCGTAACAACAGCCCTAAGACGGTGTGTGACTACGTCCAAGAGGAAATTCCGATAATTCGTATAGTTTGATCAAACATTATACTCGAAGGTGAAAGTAGCCAATTTCACGGTGCACTGAACTCGATAAGGATGTAGAAGGCATGTAAGGTAGAATAAAACCATGCAGGGCTGGTGTGTGTACGTTCCAAGCTGATTTTTTACCCTGAGCCGGTTTTATAGGTCGACTTGCCGAAGGTTACCCGATTTTTTACACCCACGAACCTGTATTGAATTGTCCTGGAACTTTGTCCTGAAAACGCAATCGTGCTTTTACCGTTCTCACATACTGGCTTTCGCTTTTCTTTCTGCTTCGTTTGGTCGTATTGACACGAGGATAGGCATGGGCGCGGAGAACGTTTAATCTCCTACCGTGAAAATAATCTTTGTCCGTTCTTGAGACTAGGGATAAATTAACTTAATCGGATTACGTAATATTATGTTATCCTTTCTTGCATTTCATGTCCTTGATGCGTAAAAGTACTCGATAATGTAATACGAAATAACATACAAATTGCCACATGATTTGATAAAGTTGTACATACGTACATCGGATATTTTGATCCCGTACCTTAAGAAAATATTGTGAATTATAAATAAAATTATTTGAGGTACTCTGAATTACGTTAATAAGTCTTGAAAATTTCAGGAATTTCAATTTTGTCAGAAGGAAATTCTCGATACTGCTTCGAGCAGGATGTGATACCATCTTGTTATATCATAATTATCCACGCACATCTCAATCATTGTTTCGTGAATTAGCAGTTAAGCCGGGAAACACTTAAATTTTGGAAGCATTTTCGAGAATTTATTTTATAAAATTTCCTTATCTGAGGTGATACTGGATCGATTTATAATAAAGCAGTTCAATATTAATGATGTACGTCGAGTTTGAAGTAAATGCATAACCGAGGAAATTACAACTACATACATGACCTCTACATGCATTCTATATCAAAACCTTATTTAAATAAATTAAATAATCAACTAAACGATTTTATTTTGTACAAAAATAAATATACTATGCTATCGTAACACATTTGTTACCTATTTATTCAAAGGTACAATAAGTACAAGTTACAAAAAACGGTGAAATTAGTTTTATTTGACAATTAATAAGACACTTATTACAATTATTATTCTTTATTTTTGCTATATTCAATATTCATTTAATCGGAAGTTTTACCTTGTTTATAAAAAAATTATAAATTACTTGAAGTTGAACATTTTGAATTATTAATTCAAATTTGACACGTTGCAACACATTCCCGTACTTCCACGTAATTGGTGTATCGTGCAAAATTGCTGATATATTAAATTCTGTGCTTTAATGATCATATTGTAATGAAGACCAAGTTTTAAACAAAAACGTGAGGAGAGAATAAAGAATATTTTTATCTTTTTTTACATATGGACATTTTCCATTATCCGTACTAAATTATTAAAATGCACGTAACGTATTTTTAAGCTATCCAAGGAGAATAACGTTGCGTAAATGCCTTCCATTTTCAGTATAAATACAGGTTCTTCCTCCAAGATCTTCCTTCATTTCGGTAGACGTTTTCTGGCCTTAGCGCTCGAAATTCTGCCCGGATATTATCTTTTAGGTGCTGCATTGTCTGAGGTTTATTATCGTACAACCGTTTCGCTACATAGTCTTAAAGAAAATAATATGCTCGCCGTTAAATCTGGCGAACAGTGTATCTAATTAAATTGGGAATTTCACAAAATTATTTTCTCTTCAACGAAAACTTCCATCGGTAACTTCAATATTGCCCAAAAAAGCGAATGATATTTTTATACGACCAAAAATTTACCAAACAACATTTATCGTATATGCCATTGCCTACTGATATCCAGACATTTATAAAAGACAGATAAATAGAATAAGTAGATTAAGTAATCGGGTAAATAGACAATTTCTCCAACATTATCGCAATTTAATCGGTATCACTACTGGATAGATATTACGTATACTGCTAAGTATAATTGCAATATTCGTAAAATAATGTATTAAAACAATAAGCAAACTATTTCTGTGATATTGTGAAAGGTTTTTAAAAACGATAAAGAACATTTACCTTCTATTCTCAGAAGCTTTTACCAATGTGCATCGACTGCTATTTAAATCAAGGCAACCATTAAAATTTCCATTATAGTCCGTTAATGTACCTGGTTTACTCATGCTTGTCATTGCTTGGGGCAACAGAATTATCATTTGTAAGAAAACAACTAGCTAAGCTCAGCAGGAAACATTTTATAATTTACGGAAAACCGTGAGAATAGTAAATTTCCAATATTTTGGAAATAATAATTTTTCATCCAAAATAAGCTTTTAGTTATTAAAATGTTACAAACACGTGTGTATTTCTAGCAAGTAATGGACATTCTGTATTATTGCGCATTATTGCCCGTTAATAACGATTACTGTACGACTATACGCATTTGCAAAGAATTAGAGCGCAGAAATTCCCGTTCTGCGTTTCACATCGTGCACTTTTAAAATCTACAATTTACGTCATTAATGAAGCAATTTACATACAGGTTAGTTTTATTTCGCATAATTATGAGAGAAGTAGATTAATTATCTTGCGCTAAAACTGATGAGAACAAAATTTTTGAAAATGTGAAGTTTGAAAATAATTTGTCGGCAATAACCGCTATGCTAATGGTAGTGTTTAATATTGTTTCGTTGAAATTGAACCTTTTTTTATATTGTATTGGTTATGTTGAATATTTCCTATCCCCGATTAGCTCCTTCGAATACAAAAAGTTCATAATGCTCGATTTGTGTAAAATGCAAACCATACATTTACTTCAAATGTGTCCCTTTACCATTCAAAGTATAAACATATCAAAATAATTCGGCACTTTTGCATTGAATCATTCGTGGCCCCCGTTTAAGTGTAAATATTTATTTGTTATTCTACTTTACGCCAAAAATAAATAATCATGATAAATACTGGTAAGTATTTCAAAGATTAAACAAAGTTTTTTTTTTGTATACACGAATTATCTAGAGACCATCTCGTCAGTCGTATACAAGAATCACCTATATTAACAGTGCTAGAAACGTTTATTAACAACTAGTACCTTTAAAAATGTACGATTTGTAGTTTTTATTTCTTATAGTTTTGATACGGTCGTGATTCATACCTCATCGACCGAAAAAAAGTTTGGTTTTAAAATCTATGAAAAAATCGAACATGGTAGGTCCGTTGTTTATAATAAGTGCAAAGTGTAAAGTAAAAAAACTTCCAAGAATATTGATTCAGTGTTTAAACGACAGATTCGAGTCTATTTTAAATGATTTGTCGATAATGCACGGTATTGTACACGCCATCGTAATGTCTTTCACATCGTGATTTATGCGTAACACTTTTAAATTAATTTTCAGCACCAACTGCTAAAGTCATTTGGCCTAGGACCTACTGTGTAACTCTTCGGAGCACAGGATTTCCGAAAATAAAATAGATCCAAGCCGTGGAGAAATTTTCTTGCGTCTTAGAAAAAAAAATGAAAATAAAATGAATAATAAAGTAAAATTGGTATTACACATTTATAACATTTGTGATGGTATTACCAACCGCTTTACATATGATTAAATATAAACCTATGCGCATGCAGCTATTGCAATATTTCGAAGTAGGTCAAAAAATCTCCAACCGCGCATTACCGTGCATCCAAAAGGTGGGACACTTTTAATCTCATGATGGTCCAAAGAGATAAGGTGGCTTGCTAACCACCAGAGCTAAATTAATCACATGGAAAAAACCCAGAGGTGATGGGCAGTATTCGAACCCAGGTCCCCCGCGTCGAAGTCCGAGCTTCTATCCGCTACACCGCCGTAGCTCTCACACGCGTAACATTCTCCACCCTTTTAATCTTATTCGCCAGGAAACGTACGTTATCTCGAGTGGATACCGATTTTTTAAATACTCGAATAATGGGTTTCTATCGACAATGTTATCTCTGTGACGATACTAACTCCGTTAAAAAAGAAACATAAGAACATCATCCACCATGGAATTTCTGTAAAATGATTTTGCAAGAGCGCAGGACTAAACGGCATTAAAATATCAACGTTCTCCCAAAACTACATCGGGATTTTCCAAACAACATAAAAGCAACACTGAGATGTATCGAGACTCTTAAAATCACATAACTCGTTCGAAAGCTTTATCAAATCGTTTTTCGCGAGAACGTAAGGACAGGGAGCAGAAAAATTCCGACATTTTCGCAGAAACGCATTAAGGCTCTGAAAACAACGTGAAAGTAACACAGCTCTTAGGAAGCTCTTGAAAAATTCTTTCAGAGTGGCGATGAACGGTGTATAAAAAAAAGAGCGGAAAATATCAACGCAATAAAAAGGAAAGAAATATTCGATAGAAAAATATATATGTAAAAATATTCCAAAGAAATAAAGATAGAAAAATAATTTACGCTCGACGGCATTGTGTAAGTTTTAATAACACAGTTGCAGGATATAAGCTATAATCAAGACGGCGTGTACTCATCAGCGACGACGAGCGACGATGACGAGCAATCTTGTCTGGTTTCAATCAGCCTCGAGTGCAGGAGGTTAAAGCACCGCCCACCGCCGGATTCATTCCGATGCGGGCCAGCTAATGGTTAAACGATTTGCAAATCGCTCTGTAGCTGCTTTGCATGAGTTTGGCGGAACGGGAAACGTCTCGCACGATTAACTTTTGGCGAGGTTTCCTTTGCTTAGAGGCTAATCGTTGGAGCTGCAGTTCTGATACCCACCAATGTCGGAACCATCCGACCGTGAATCCTTATCGAATTGGCTCCCAGAGACTTAAGGGTTTAATAAAAGAGGATGTCGTGCCCGGTCAAACGCGGGACGAATGGCCAATTATTTCGTGGATCAAAGTGGGCTCTTTTAGGAGGAAACCATTCCGCGAGTTCGTGCATCTTTCGATCGGATTGGTTCCATCTCGCGGAAGTGTTCTTTAAGTTTGTTGATCGGATCGCAAACGTATCTGGCTCGCATTTTTCTAAACGACACTATGTCGATATGAGGAAAAAGATCGCCCAGCAGGAAATGGATACAGAAAAATTGTGCTACGACAAAATAATACTTTTTATTAATAAATTGTGCGACGACAAGAAGTTATTTTTAAAAATATGAATAGTATTTTTTTTAAAACAGAAAAAAGTAGGGGAACCCTCTTCGTATTTCTAATAGTCGTTGAAAAAAGTTCGTTGCATTTTAAACGATGAACGTTCTGTCCTATTTAATTTAGTGGAAAAATGAATGCTTTTTAAGAAAGATTTTCTAGAGAATAGCTTATAATACTCTCCATTTTATTTCATATACAGGTTGAGACACAAATTGCCTTTCTCAATGAATTCGATTTCACTTTCCAGACTTATTCAAGTATAAGCAAATGTAAAAATATTTATCCAGTAGCTGCATAATCTAACCCACTTGCAATTGTTGTTAGAGTCCTGAAGATGGATACAACTATAAGGTTGGAAAGAAAGTATTCTCGGTTTTCAAGCATGGAATAGATAAAGTTTTTTGCCGATAAGGACCAGAAATTTTATAAGCGCGGAATTATGAGGTCGCCAGGAAATTGGTAAGAGGTCATCGAACAAAATGGAAAATTGAACTTTGTTTATTAAATTTTATTCCTTATATAAAAGTATGAGTTTTATTTCATATTGCAAAACCGAAATTACTTTCTCACCAACACTATAGTCGACTCAATTCTCTCATTTTTAAACCGATGCCCAAACGTTGTGAACCACGTATCGAACGCCATAATCTCCATTTCGAACAAACTTTGTCACGGTCCAATTTTTCAACGACCCAATTTTTTTCTACGGCTTTTCGTAATACTTTCCATCGCTAAAATGATACCACACACCAAATGATGAACGTGAAAAATCGTAAAAAAATAATTCTTTCGTAATCAAATGTATAACGTAGTAGAAAATAATGAAACTATTGTTTTTTGGTCAAGTTTGCCAGCAATTTTCATCTCACCATGTGCAGTGCCAATATTTGGCCAAAGCGGCAAACTGCACGTGTCCATTTCAGATTTGGACCATAATCCATGGTACGCGGTGTATACGCGTTCATCTATAGAGTACAATTTGCGGCACGAACATAACTCGTTGTTGTGAGGCAAGGGGTTAAATAGACGCGCGTGTACCAGACGGGCGTCTATTAACCCTTTCCGGACGAGTGGCGGATATATCCGCCCAAGCCTTTTTACCGTTGCGGACGAGTGTCGGAAATATTCGCCCAACTCTCGCGCTGCGGCTGGCGTACGTTTGTCGTCGTTTTCGATAAGATACGCATGGGTATACTAGCCTAAGATATCAAGTTGTCTCTGAATGAAATTAGGATTTTAAACGATGAAGTCTTATCTTCCGCGCAATGTAAACTTACGATGAAAAACGCGCAGCGTGAATATTTTCTTTACTGCGCGTTCTAATACCCCTCGTCCACAGCGACGCTTGCCCGTCGAACGGCTCCGTCCGGAAAGGGTTAAATGCCAACGCAAGGGGCCAAATAGTGGGGAGTAAGGAATTATCCAAGCGACAAAATTGTCGCCATGTTAAAGTGGCAAAACCGAGATCTCCCGTGAGATTTTTCTCTTGGTATACTTAAAGCGAACTTAAGAATTTAATAAACGGTACAGCCGCGCGGGTTGTGAGGACGGGAGTTAAGACTTTATCAATTGGAAGCTTATTAACTTGCTAATTTGGAAGTATCGATTGATAGATTATTAACTAAAACTAAATTCGAAGCTTAATTAATTGAATCTTTCTTTATCCTTACTTATCCGTGATTCATAAAATATTCTGTATAATCGATTTTAATGACACGAGTTGTTTTAAACTTCATTTAACTATATAATTCTATATGAAGTATATGTACTTTTATATGAAGTGTGTGCACCTTACATCAATCACAGTCACAGTATCTGCTGCAACAGCCAAAAGATTTTTTAAGAAACTGGATTCAAACAGAGTACAGTTGATTTAATAGCAAATTAAATTCTGAGCGTTTTATATTAGTTATTCTGCTACAACAAGTTATCAAATCAAGTATTCAAATCAAATAAGTAGAAGTTATTGTTTTGTGATAATACTTATCACAATCATTAAAATCGTCTCATTCGATATTATCATTGATATATTTCCTTGGTTAAACGTATTTCGGAATGATCGAAAAGCATTATTTTTTTCCAGGTACAATTAAAGTTTTGGCCACTCCGCGAAGGCGGACAAAAGTGTTAAGTGCCGTCCAAGCTTTTATTGGCTCGCCTAACTCAGGTTCGGCCGACGTAGTTGAAGTAGTTCCGCCGTTAATTCGCAGTTGAAGTGTTTTGTACTCAGAGGGCTTGTACGTAAAGGGACACACGGGGAAGCGAAAAGGTCGAGGCACTTAAGATACGATCTAGAGGCGCATCCGGACACTGTGCACGGAGAAGCGTGTATGCCTAAGTCAAGTGAGCATAACCGTGCCTCGCCTACGGTAGGCGGCTTGTTTGACTTTGCAGCTGCACCCCTTTCCCTGCCGTAGAATGCAACTGCAAGCGCTACCAGGCCGCAACTTCAAACGTATTTGCACGTTGCGGAGGCACACGCGCCGGCCAGTCTTTGCCGCTCCAAAGAATCCTGGAGAGGAGCTTTCCTCTCCGGGAGATGAAAATTCGCAAGCCGAGTTTTCATTTTGGAGATCAGTCGCCGGTATTGAATGGACCTTAGACATTTATTAGAAGTGTGATTTGCTTTTGAAGCTTTCCACCTCTCCATTTATCCTCCTTTCCGTTTGTTCGCGTCTAAAATTATCAAAGCGGTCAGAACTACCGATCAATCGCTTCTTACAAGAAAACACTCTCAAATCCCTGATTTTTTTTTTAATTCTGCAGTTTTGTAGAAGAGCTCGATATAAGCGTGAGGTAATTCTTCGTTTCTCTAACTTTTTGGTCTTTTAGGGTGGCAATATACCTTAGCAGGTTAAGCGCCACGTCAGTGACGGGCGACTGACACGTAACTTTCCGTTCAGACTGTGTCAGTCACCGATTACTGACAGCGCGTTTCTAAGCAACGACAGACAGGAATTTCCTTATAAATTTGCGTGGCATTTAACGCGTTGTAAACATAAATGTAATTTATTAAAACAGGGTAAACAAAGGTGAGGTTTGCTTGTACATCGATTACAGAAGGTCGTAACTTTTCGCTTTAAATTCCGCCATCTTTGAACCTAACATCCGTGAATTTGTCTTATGACATTAAGACTATAAGCGAACTCTGGATACGAGTTCAAAACAGTATTTAGTGTGATTGAAGAAGGTCACCTGACCCACGTGTTTATACTCTAGCTCCGTATCTGTGGCGTGAACGGAACAGTATGTGAAACCGGCATGGCGCTTCAGGTGTTAAAGAATATGTTATAATATTA
>JBCFXI010000225.1:0-229808 GCA_038496175.1 Ampulex compressa | reverse complement strand
AGTTTTCGTATAATGAATAAATATTTTATTAAATTATATATTGGCCATTCTGGTCCAACACCTTTTGCCATCTTTCTGGCAGTAACATAATTCCCCTCTCATAAAAGTTTTGGTCCTGGCTGGCAAAAAACTGGTTCAGATGGTTTTACTTAACGAAATAACTTTCCGAACAACCCAATAGTTAATCAATAATTTGCATTTTTTTATTATAAACCTATGTTTCCTATTAAAATCTTGCATGCATTTTGAAACACCCCATATATATATATGTTCGATGTAAAAAAAATATATAAATATATATAGTACATCGAAGTAAAGCGAACAGGAGAAAATATGTCTCGAGGAAAAGTCGAAACAGAAGCAGAGCTATGTTTAAGGCAATGGTGCTCAAGGTAGTAAATCTTCCGAGGCTTTTACCAGCGAAGAAGCATCAAGGTCCGGGAGGAACTTCGAACAAAGCTGCAGTTGGATCTTGTGTACGCACATAAGATCGTTAATGAGCGGAAACGGCGTACCAACGTCGTTAATTGTTGCCACAGGCCACGACACAAGTACCTGTATTTACCGCATCACTTAGAGCCGAAGCACTAAGTTTCCTATCCGAAGCAATGTCATAATCACGGGGAAACTTGAAATGAGTTTCAAGTGGGAGACGCGTGTACGTTTAACGGAAGATATTCGATATCAGAGTTACTAATTACAGGGAGTTATTACACGAAGTGCCATTCCTCCTGGAATTAAGCTAATGGCTGCACCTCGAGAAAGTACGATGATTGAGCCGCGTCAATACTTCAGGATATTTTCAGAGTCGAGAGGCTCGGCCGTTTGGGATGTTGACGCTTTGGATTACCGAACAGGGATGATTATGGGAATAATCAATCGTGAGCCCTTCGCTGCTAGGAGTCTCGCAGCGGTCTCACGCAAAAAAAATCTCGTATATCCTCGTACGATTAACCGACTTACAATAAACTCGTACAATAAACCAGCTTGCAATACGTACGAAAACCAACTTACAAACCAGCTTACAAACACGTACGATTAACCAGCTTACAATAAACTCGTACAATAATCAGCAGCAGCGTTAAAACCGCAATACACAAACGTATGAGAATTTTTCCCACTGTCGAGAGTATAAAGTAAAAACACTCGCGATTAAGGGGAAAAACGAGGAACACCATAAATATACGTAAAACCTCACAAACACAACGGAGAGCGCCTGAATCTAATATAAATATCTAAAATAAAACCACTCGCGATTAAGACGAAAGATGACGAAAACCATAAACAAGCTAAAAACCTTACAAACTCGACGAAGAGCGCCGGGATCTAAAACAAATATGCAATACAAGGACATTAGCGATTAAGACGAAGAACGAGGAAAAGCATGAATGGACGCGAAAGCTTGCGAACAAGAGTCTGTCGGAATCTGGACAAAACATCGGTTGCAGAGAGTGAAGCATTGGTGCGACGTCCGGAGATTAATTTTCCATCGAGAAGAACGTCGAGATTCGCGCAAAGTGCGAGCGCATCATCCGAAAGGGGCCTTCTGAGAGCCCAGTCCTGTTTACAACTCCTGTAAATCTCGCTTTTACGCTCGGCCGTAAAGCAGCGGCTGGCCGTTGGCGCTCGCAGTATCCTGCCTGATCCGCGTCTTGAGACGTCGGATCCTGGACGACGCGCGGCCAGAGCTCGGCTCCGTACACACCGCGTCGTTTCGTGGACATGCCATTTTGGGAGACGGTTCGAAGGTTGCCGTGGAACGCGCAGGGTAAATTGAATGCCGCCAAGAGCTTCCGCCAGTGCGGCATCTGCAAGTCCAAGTGACGATTTCTCGAAGGGGGTTGAGGATAACGTGGCCTGCTCGTAAAGCGTAAATGCCCGTGAAAGATTCTGGGAGGCGCGGACTGACGCTGTACAAACGGCCTTCTGAATATTACTGACTTTCGGCCTTGGAGATCGTTTAAGGGCTTCTCGTCGATTCCTATGGCTCGCCAGGGATGCGCTGAATGTTCTTTGTTAATTTAACAGCAGAACTATCGGCCACTTTCGGGACATAAGTATTTATAACATCGTGTATATTGTTAGAGAGAAGGAGAGAGCAGAAAGGAACATCGATAAATCGATATGAGGATACAAATACTGGATGAAAATCATGGAAAATCTCGGGAAATTCATCGTCATAATACGCTGGGATTTTTTAATGAAACGACTGACCAGTAATTTTGACTGGTTACGTAGTTCTAGTGTTAGGAGGATTCTAGGCTTAGGATTAGAAGTTCACTACGCATATTCTTTGTCGAATTAGGTTCTGTTTTCTTACGTAAGAATTCTCCTTGATATTAGGGAATGAGGACGTTAGTATCGATGGTTTACGATGGAGAAAATAAGAAATTTAAACTAAAGAGAGATAAATATCATAATCATTTATAGTGATAACCTGGGTCATAAGAAATGACGCGTCGAGTAAATGATGATGAAGTTGAAACCTACTAAACGCGATGAAGGTCGCATTTAGAAAGTACCTTACGCCTGAAACGTCTAAATATCGAAGGATAGTAAATTAGTAAAAGGCTCGACTGGGGAGAAAAAGGGACTCGAACTCGAGCCTTTTGGCACGAGCTATGATGATTTTGAATGAGGACAGAACGTCCGCCTTCGCCAATGGATTTTCCGGGCGAGCTTTGGCGCGAGATATCCTCGCGCATCTACATTTGCATATTTGCAAAACGCTTGTTACGGCCATGCCGCGGTGTAATAAAAATGCTGGAACAAATAAAAGAAGGCGGTACGCGCGAGCCTTTTTAAATAAACGCATTCACGCCCTCGGATGAGCCGTCCGTCGGGGAGTCCTAATTTCGCAATTTTGTCGCACTTTATTATTTCCCGGATTTAAAACCCGCGCACCGTGCATTCTCCTCGACGCGGGAAATTTCGCGCGAGGCGCAACATTTTTTCCCAGAATCTTTTGCACGATTCGGAGAAAAGCAGGCGAACCTCCGTCCAGTCATTCATTCCTCTATCAGTGGAATAATTATATATTATTCTATAATCTATCTATATTCGAATATATATCTTTTATTAATGATATAAAAAATTCATTAGCAAATATGAACATCGATTACAATATCAGAAAATAGATTCGAAACGCACTGGTTTTCACCGTCTATGGTATAATTATTTCAGAAATATTGTGATATTATTCGCGCGTTCGTGAGTTATTACTTAATTGCTCGAGAAACTTGTGAGTCTTTGCGACTGTTTGAAACTTATACTCGAATCTTCGGAAGGGTGAAGTTCGAGGCGAAAAAAAAGGGTTTGTCGCAAAATTGCCGAAGCCCTTTGCGCCCACATCAAGCTTTATTCATCGCGGCTATTTCTCAGCGTCAAGACACGATGGCTTCCAGAAGGGACGAGCTAACCGTGTGTACATACGGGAGAAAACAAGGAGCTGCCCGACAAAGGCTCCTCATTTTCGCACAGCAGCAGCCACGGACCAAGTTTTGCTGGCGGAATTTCCCACGGCTTACGACTCGGAAATACACGACAATGCAACGAGATCCAAAAGGAAGACGCTGTTGTTTGCAGTGGCCTTAATTCGTCGCGGATCTGTGAAAAAAATATGCTAACTTCCGGCACGGATCAAAAGGAAATTCTCCTGTAACGTCTGTCCTCGAAGTGTCACAAATCGATTTACGATTAGATCGATCGCGGTATGTAAGTAATAAATTTAGGTGTTAATTACGCAGAAAGAAGACTACGATATTACGGCTCCATATAAGATTACATAAATGAAAACTTAACCAAAAGTTATCATGAATCACGGGTAATTAAAGTACGAAAATCTAAAAGGAATAAACAGGGAGGAAAGTTCTGGACTTTTGAAGATCTGGAAATATCTAATGCAAAGTAATACAAATTTATTCCACGGATGATGGAAATTGACCAAAACCGATACCCGACCGGGCGCAGCAAACAGATTGCGCGGTTCTCATCGAACGCCACGTGCGTCGCTGGTTATTCCAATCCAGGGTAGTTGACGATTCAAATTTTTATGATACGTGACCCCATTGCCCGCCGAATTCCAACCGACCAGCGCGATTTCCAGACCGGCATTGCATGCTCGGTGACGATGGCGCGCGTCGAACCCCAATCGATACACCTATATTATTATAATCATCCAAGAAATTGCCCCTATTCCAAAATCCACGAGAGTGTTACCGACGACTTCAAATTTCGATCTTCAAATGTCAGTCACCAAAGAAAAAAAAATTGAAACGACATTTATCAGTATTCTCGACACACCTCACGATAATAATTTACTCAACAGCGAACTCAATGCAAAAAAACAACGTCTTACACCTAATACTAAAAAATATCCACTACATTAAAAATATCACAAGACGCGGCATATTTAAAACACCATACACAGTTGAGAAAAAAAAAGGGCAAAGGAAAATTGGAACCAATCAATAGAACCATATAAATATCGCACGAAGCAAAAAGAAGCTGCTCGAAGCTCAATACCGCAAGTCACAAAGCGCTACGAGCTTTTCAAGAAATTACTTCAAAAATGTGTCAATTCGATCGATTCGCTGGTTCCAGCAATCGATCCCAATAATCAAAGATGACCGGCCCGGAGAGCGTACGCGCATGCGCACGTCCACCGTCCCTCATAATTCAAAATCTGGCCATGAGTTCTTCCTCGCACAATCCGCGATGATTGCATCCGTAGGCGGCACCAGAAGTCGACGTGTCCATGAGCGCCCCTTGCGCCAAAATTCCATTACGATGCCACCGTCGATCGGACCGTGACCTGCGAAACGGCCTGTACACGGCCCTCCGCCTCTCTCCGAGAAGAACACTTTCCCCCCGAAGTTAGACCCTCGACGTCGAAAGTTTCATTCAATCAAGGAGGTAGAAACTCCATCCTGGCAGCGGCGAGGAACACACGTCCTTATAGTTCACGGTGTATTACCGGCCACGTTAGGTGGCCCAGGAAAGGCCGTGGGAGGCGAGGACGCGGCTAAACCGATGAGCGGCCACTGGAGTAACGGGAAATTTTATTTTATTTATTTCCCCCCTCCTTTCCTCCCCTCCACCCTCTTCTCCTTATTCCTCCTCTTTTGCTTCTTCTGCTTCTTCTTCTTCTTCTTCTTCTTCCCAGAAATCGCGTTACCCCTAGCCTTAGGATAGCGATCCTGAGGGGCTGGACGGAGTGCTTGCGTTTGGTAATTCGGTTACCAAAAGGCGATTTCGAAAGGCTTCCAGCCGACGACTCCCGCGAATCCGCGATTAAGGACACCGAGTTATGGAGGCGCGACGATCGAATAGTCGGTGCCGAAATGATGTAACTGGATTCCTGTATTTCCTTTCTTGGATGATGATATTTAAGGATGGACTCGAAAGGGTTTTTTTTTTCATTGGATACATTGTATAGCGTGGAAGCAGTGTGGAGGGGTCGTGACTATGTTCGATGCTATTTTTGTATTACTAATGTGAAGGACAGCTGCTATTGGAATTCGATGCTCGTGTGGAAATTAATGGGATGTATTTTACAGAAATCGAATCTGACTATTGTACATGGATGGGGGTTTTTTTTTTTTACTGTACTGTATTGCATACCAAGCTGATATATTATACTTATAGCCATCCGAAAGATCGGTTTTCCATTACAAAACTGTCTGCGTCGCTGTGCAAAGTAAGGGCGTTCCGCGAAATTTTGTATTCCATATATATGTATATACTATTTGACTACAATGCTAAAATATAAATTTGCGGTATATGAGGATGCTGTCACACTTCCCTTGGATTTAGATATTTTATTTCCTCGGAGGTAAACCCATCGATGTTCCTATTCGTACCTCGTTGTGCGACCCCGGTATGCCGTAAAAATATTCTAACGTATCGCGAAACGTGCCTCAAAGTATATCGACTTTTGCATTTCCATGCAAAAATCGTCTCGTAATATTTCGAATTATCCCCTTTCCTATCCTCTCTCCCTAAACCAACGAAAATCCTAGTATTTCTCTCCTTTCCACGCAACAGACACGTACCTTCCTCCTTGCATCGGTTTCCTCGAGGATACCTGCGCCTAGAGAGAAGAAAAAAGAAAAAAAAAAAACTCCGATTCCATTTGCAAAATTTCAGTATTCGAATCCCCTTTGGCAGTGAGCATCGAGGGCGATCTTGAAATCGTTGTACAGAAGACACGCTGAATTTTCCCAATGGACGTTGGGTGCTCTCTTCGAAGGCTCAATCTTTCAGTACCCTTACACGAAGTATACTCCGGCACAATAGAATTTTCCAGATGCAAGCTCCGAATGGAAATGGGATGTTTCCCCTTACAAATATTTAGAGGGGGCATACGTGATTCCGATGTTTACGTATATTGCGATGCCATCATCTTCTACCGCGCGCCTACGAGAGAGAGAGAGAGAGAGAGAGAGAGAGAGAGAGAGAGAGAGAGAGAGAGAGAGAGAGAAAGAGGAATAAGGACCCGGCGTGGAAGTCAAAAATAAAGGCTTCCGGGTCTGTCCGTGAAATCGATACGACGGAAACGCCATTGATTCGCCGACGAAGTTTACGGCTCGAAATTGCTACGGGAGAAAGCGTCCTTTACAATTTTCCTCCCTAAACGCGGACGGAATTGCAGGTAATAATCGTAGTGAAAGAGGAAGAAAATAAAGGTTACGTAAGCCCGCACGTATGTCTGTGAAAAATGAACAGAAATAGAGTAAGAGTAAAAGCGGAAGGTACGACGAGGTGTAATTACGTACGGAAGGGTGGGTCCAATCAGACGGCCGAGCAAACAGAAGAAAATATCGTGAACTGGCTGTGCACAAGTGCGAATACTCCAAAACGAATTTCTGATTCGACCCCGGGGACCTCCATCGATACTTTCCTACCGTGTAACTTTTCAATTCGGCGTATTTTTCAGGAGGGAAAAGGGTATCTCTAATGTTTGCGATCGAATAATACACCGGGTAGAGCGATAAATTGAATTACGGTGCGCGAGCTATGATGAATAGAAACGTTACGGGTACGTTTCTAGTTTCGCCATGTGGACTTTTCCGGAGTTACGCGTATGCGCCGTACATGGATACTATATTCATGTATGAATAAAATTCTACCCGCAGAATGGCGAAACGTAAATGAGTGGAACATCAAGTTGTCTAACTTGTAAGCGCAATACTGCGCATGCGCGTATACGGGTAGCGTTTTTCAACTTTTTACCTGCGTTAATGACGAAGGAAATGGAGTACGAGGAGATAAATGGCGCTGGTTAATATCGTTCGTATTTACCCACGAACATGCAATATTATATCTAACTTCTCCGGCAAAATGATTTGATACAATCGTAAACACGAACTCTACACGAATCCTAATTATAACTCCAAAACTCTATTATACGATACGCATATATTTAATATATATATTGTATGACGTAATGTCACGTGACGCATGCCTGTAATATGTACTGCGTCGATTAATAAGTATAATAATCAACAACTGCGTACGTATTTGCCATTGTAAACGAATAAGAAATGGCGAACGAGCAAACACCGGCGAATCGCCTAAACTTTAAGAACAGTCGATCGAAGTCTCGGTTAAGAGCTGATAAAATGCATGGATTTTTTGCGGCGCGCTCGTGCAGTGGGAAAAGGCATTTTCTAAAGGGCCAATGGAGTCTTAAGAACCGATTCGAGATTCGTGTAATTCCAGGTTTTCCCGAGGAAATTTAACTCGGGCATCGGATTGATTCTCACCGATGCTAGGGGCTCTGTTGCTGGCACGGCGCATTCTAAATAGAGACATTGAAATTAAGTCTCTCGCAGAGAATAGGACTCTGCGGCCACGGTAGACGGTGCCTCGCCGCGGGAATAAAGTACGAAAGGATTGGCGAGAAATTAGGGCGATCAAATACAATTCGTTAGCGGAGTAATCGTTTGTCGCCTCGCCTCTGTGAGGACCTGGATTTTCCCCATCTCGTCGTGGAGGATTTCTCGCGAATGGATCCCAGAGAGAGAGAGAGAGAGAGAGAGAGAGAGAGAGAGGGGGAGCGGTACGTTCGTGAAAATACGAATAGACATCTGCACCGATATCGCAGAAAATTTTAATAATGTTCCATTATTTATCCGTGTTGTACGCTTACTCGGTATTTTTTTTTTTTATTAATACACCGTACAATATTCTGTTTTTCTTTTTTATTATTCATGCTACATGCTGATGTTTTATTACAAGAGCTGTTCCATTTATTTGCAGGACGGAGAGAATATGTTTGAATGTACTGACCAAATAGGTAGCGGGCTATTATGTGAATTTCTGGTAACAATTCGTATCTCGGGAAAAAAATCCTGACATGTATTATGGATATGACTTGCTGATATTATAGCGTGTTATAACATTAATTACAGAGTTTTGGTCGGATTTTTTAACGAGATTTAAGTCCATTTGGAATTCGCATTTTAGATCTTTAACGTGATTTTTCCTAATATA
Source organism: Ampulex compressa (assembly GCA_038496175.1). Taxonomy (NCBI): domain Eukaryota; kingdom Metazoa; phylum Arthropoda; class Insecta; order Hymenoptera; family Ampulicidae; genus Ampulex; species Ampulex compressa. Next base: position 221,312 of record JBCFXI010000225.1, on the reverse strand, counting down.
AGTAGTCAATGCACGTAAATAATTATTTGTCCGGTTTGTATATATTTATGTGGGAATGCTGCTTTTGCTTGGAAACGGAATTGAATAACAGAAAGTACTGACGTTATTATCTTTGATCCAATCAAATGACTCATAAAAGTAATTCTCCTAAAGCCAAACCAATTTCGTTTAATTTACCATTTAACCGTCGTAGATTTTGTTTGAAACAGAAAAAGACTTTATTTTTTTAAAAACTTTGCTTTCGTTCTAAAATACGCGAAATACCTCGCATAATTGACAGAAAGCCCGGTTTTGTTTGAAGGTACGGATAATACGTATAACACGGTTCTACATTTCTTCGGAGCACAAAAGTGAATTAAATGAAATATGCATTTATATAGAACGGAATATCGCTAATTTCAGCAAGTGGAATTTAAATAGTTAGAGAGATACTCCATAGTTCATTTAATTTTTCGATATATGATGTTAGTATCGCACATAATTTTGTGCCATAAATTATAAATTGTATTAATATAACACAATTAAGATTTTCAGCCTTATCAAACATTCGATAACCAATATAACCCTCCTGCTATCGTACAAGAACCAATAACAACTCAACGTATATAAATACACAACCAATTACAAAGCAGTCCGAAAATAGAAGCCAATGATATCCCAAGAAACTCGACATAAGTACCAAAACATCTTCATCACTCGACGCAGAGTCCAAGAGATCTATGCATAAACAGAACCCCAATACAGTACGCTCCGCCAACTGCCCACAAATTCAACAAATGCGCTCTCCAAGAATAATACACACCGCAACCAAGAAATCCAAAGTTCATAGTTCCCAACGAAACTTACATTTCTCTCCGGTCAAGCCTCGAAAAAAAAAAAAAAAGAAAAAAGAAAAACCAGGACGCTCAAAGTACCACCGACAACAAGTACAATCCTCCAGAGGGAAAAAATGAAGTAAACGAATTACTCCAGGACAGAACAACACTCCCTCGTCGATCCTACACCCTCGTCCAACCGACATCGACTCGAATTCAAGATCCGTTATTCGTCGCGGTTGCCGGGCATCGAGGCACGAGGGGCCAGAAGTCACGCTGGAAGAGGATAAAGCTAGTAGGAGAAGCGAATGAAAGGGGCAAGGCCTCGGAATGAAGACGAGGAGAGGGAGAAAGGCGAGAAGACGAATCGCCGGTATTTCAGACACGTTGCTGAATCGCATTATTTAATTAAAACTGCGCGTCCCCGGCGTTGGCCGTCTATTAGATCCGCCCTGGAGTGGGCGATGAACAGCAAGGAGGAGAGAGAGAGAGAGAGAGAGAGAGAAAGCGAGTGAGCAAAAGTCTGAAGAGGGAGGGAGGATGGAAGATGAAGAAGATGGAGAGGCAGAAAGGAGAAAGCCGGTGGTCGATGATGGAGAACTGGGAGGGCAAGTTGAAGGAAACGGCCGGAACGAAGGGTGCAGAGCGGAGATGGACGGGGTGGTACAATCCAAAAGTTATAAAAGAACTCCTTTCCGCTGCTTGGAGGAAGCCCGCTCCTGCAGGAGGGCCAGGAGGACGGATGGAGGAAGATCGAGGGGCGGTTCGCGCCGAAAAAGAGCAAATCCCGAGGAGGAGTGGACCTGGTCGAGGAGGACCGGCGATTTCGTGGCGTGATCAGGAGATGGGTGGGGGGGGGGGGCAACTGTTGGGTTGGCAACTAAGTAATTGCGGATTACGCGGATAGATGGCTTTGCTTAAATTTAATAATCGATGATAATATTATGGGTGAGGATGGTTATAGGGCGGCGCGTGAAATTTCAGAAGGGCTTCGTGTATCGTATATTGCGCGATGAACAGTGTTCCTGAGACTAGTGGTCACTTAACTTCTAACATCAAGAGGACTTGTTATTATTAGTTGAACTTGGTATATTAATTTAATGCACCACGTGGACTGGCCTATGAACTACTTCCTGATTTCAATTGTGTGTTAGTATGCGATGTGTTAGCAATCTGTGTGTTAGTATCAATGATTGTGTTATGCGTTAAGCTAATCATCATTAGACTTATCATAACTGCAAGAGATCGAGTTGAGAAGAACCTAAAGGTGGTGATTCGGGTTTTTCATCATACTCGTGGCGTGCTTTTCATCGCAAAGAAGGAATCGGTCGATTGTCCTGAGGCGATTCACATACCGACGTTTGAAACGGATTACAGCTCCCTTCTGGGTTAAACTGGAGAGAAACTGATAGGGGAAAACTTCACACGTTCGTAGGGATTGTTAGGAGACTCCTCCGCTGGAGGAAGCGCAACGATATCAAAGAACAAAGATACAAAGAGACGTTCCCTCTCAAAGAAAAAAAAGAAAAAAGAAACGGAGAAAACGCGTTCGAAGATCGTATAAAGGTCATGCCTTTGCTGGGAAATAATACCTATTTAAGGTATTCCTCGCAAGATATGCGATTGAAATATATTCTCTCCTTTTTCATATTACACTGTTCCACCTTATCATGAATATCGTCTACATTACGAAAACCAAGGATGTCAAGGTTACTCCGGACAACCTTACCTAACGATTTACTGTTCCCACAATCATGAAAAGTTCTATATCATACGAGTTAATACTTATCTTAATTATCTCAGATAATACTTACACGCCAAACAGTAAATTTAAACATATTATCTCATCAACCTTCGATTAAAAGACGTCGATAAGAAAAGATCAATCTGCCTTATTGACACTAGAACTACCAAACTAGTCAAAATGACTGCTCGGTCGTTTCTTTAAAAAATCATAGTGCTTCATAAGGATGTATTTTTTGAGATCATCCATGATTCTCATGCAGTATTTAGCTTATCAATTCGATTTACTCAAATTTCCTCTTACTCTCCCCTCTTTTCTTAAAGATGTACGTGGTGTTCTAAATATCCCCAGAAAGTGGCTGGTAGTTCTAGTGTTAATTCCATATACATTAACACAAGTAAGAGGAACATTATTATACATTGAAAACACAATTACGTGCGAAAGTTCCAACGATCCGAGATACAAGAAAATTCAATATAAACAAAGAACACGGAATCTTTACAAAAATAACAGTAGTAGAATCTGAGTCCGTTAATGCCCAAACCAGACGTCGATCCTTCACGATCGGTGCCGCACGTTCTTCTCCTTAATTAATAGTAGAGATATCTCGCCAATTATTCCAGTAAACCTGCACGCGATGAGAAGCAGTTTCTATTACCTGTCATCGTGTTACGTTAATTGACGCAAATTAATTGACTCGCCGCTATGCTCGGCCAGAGGACGCAAGATGGGATAGTGGCTGAACAAGGGGAAATAAACAGATGTAGATTCGCTTCGGGATGGCGCAGGGGACTGGATTCGTGGGGGGAAACTAAAATGTGCCGAGCCACTTTTCCGAAATAGAATTCCGCAGGCCGGCGATAAATTTGTCAAAAATAACCAGCGGCACGGTATTTCTTATTTACCGCGGGGGAAATTAGATTTTCTTTTTCAGCCCTGACTACATTTCCTGGGAGAAAGGTATACAAATCCGAGTGTCTTGATGCTCGCACTATCGTGGCTGATAAATTGATCGTCAGGGACGGTGGGAAAGTTTCCATTGGTCGCGAGACTCGATCGTCCGGCTGCGAAGCATTTCGCGGAATTTGGCGATCGGAACTTGATTTGAATTTCAAGGTTCAAAAAAATTACTTTGCGCGTCTGCGAGCGGTAAAAGTGGATTTGGGAATACGTCGAGGTTTTTCTTGAGCGCGACGAATGGTGACTCTTGAAAATCTCGATGGATAGATATTATTCATAATTGGCCCCATTCGAGTTATTTTCTTTTTCATCCGAAAATCGTATTTTTTAGTAATAGAGCGTTGATCTAGGCAACGGTCAACGAGAAAACTTTTATCTCAAGTATCTGTTCGAAACATTGTTATCGCAATACGACACTCTCACCATACTCAAATCTTTTATAAATTTATTAATTAAATATAGATATTATACCTTTAAAACAAAAGAAGGAGGTCAGGCATAATCGACGCCCTGTTTGAAAATCAAGGCGTGACCCCTTAATTTATGCAACACTCTACGAATCTCGAAAGGGAAAAATAACCGACCTAAGAAAAAGCGTGTCAACGGAGCATTATTTCGGAGCGAAAGTGGGTCATAACGGATAAACAATGATATTCGACCGGCACGTTAAGAGTGATCGAACGAAAAAGAGGAGAAAAAAAAAACATAAATATATCCATCAACGAGGATTAATAAAGTCACGAGAACGTTGACACGGTAGGCAGCGATACATCAAAGGAGAGAGATCGTCGAGCAGCAGGGACGAGAGAGGGATGAAAACAAGATAGGATAACTCTCGCCAAGTAAAAGGGTGAGGCATCCAGAGCTCTCCACGTTCTGTCCCTAAGAAACAATTCTGCACCGACGAAGAAGCGAAATCAAATAACTCCGTAAGAAAAGCAAGGAAACGCGAGCAGAATGCCGTGGATAGCGCAATACAATAGCGCGGAGTTTATGCCTCGGTTAGACGGGCCAACAAACACGATTACATAAACTTCAACGTGAACCCAGGGACGTAGAATCAAACGAAACTCCGGCATATAAAACTTTCTCCGCTCGCCGCTATATTTGCGGTCATTCGCTATTTACATCGCGGGATACCTTGCAATGGGAAATTTAGCCCCGTGCGCCAAAATATGGATTGGCCATCGCGTACGCTTACGACCATTGCGCGATAGTGGAACGCATTGTCATTTACATGGCAAAGTTTATTGCTCCAAATGTTCCTTATCATTTATTTATTGCGATTATTCATTGCTCATTAATTCCTTTTCCTTCGCGCTTAAATTTGGGACGGGACTACGCAAGTCGTGGTGATTTTAAATAAGAGTAACCATATTCTTCCTGGCTCTCAAAAATATCATTAATTTATATATTCACATATACTTAATGGATAATACATTTCAAAGATCATAGTTTAATTTTTACTCTTAATATTTAGAACTTGAACTTAAAAATCCTATAGCACAATAATCTTCAAGGGTATTTGGTAATCGTTCTTTGGCGAGAAACTACATATACGTGAGTACCTAGGCGCTAGAATTTTATTCATTTCAGAAAAGCACGCGAATGTGGCGAAGCATCCGATGGCCCAAATATCAGGATGTTCCTATTATAGGCGATGCATCGAAACGCGCAACGAACCTTTCGGAAGACGCAAATGAAGCGGTACAAATAAGCCCGACTATTCGGCGAAGTTCAACGGTGATATGTAGTTTGTCTCTGCATTCGTCAGTCGATTATACGTAACCGCAGCTGATGATACGCCGTGTGTCAATCATGATTCGAGGACGTGCTCAAAGATACGACGTTTCTATTACATGTCACGTTAATTGACACAAGCACGCGGGTAACCAGTGGATTGTCCGTCAGCCGGCCACAAAATCTATTACCTCTTTTGTCAGTTACGTTAGCGTGCGATAGGCCGAATTAAACTGCTGGAATCGATTATTCGGCGTTTCACTTTACGATAGCCCGGTAACGGCTTTATGATTGCACGTTATGAATGCAAATTTCAATCAAAACTTTGATTCCCATGCAATTACACGATCATGGCCGACGATCAAAGCGGACGGATGACCCTGGATATTTCTCGCGCTAATCACAAATGGACAATGAATTGTTCGCTGCGAGGGAAACAAATAATCGTGGCCCGCGATAAATAACGATCGTCGATTGGAACCGCAATAAATCTGATCGGATGATACCATCGAAATTTACGATTTGGACCATTCTTCGAGAAATATAGGTGTAAGGATAAGGATCGGAGGCGCCGAGTGTAGGATAGAAATAATCTATCTTAAGAATAATACAGTCTTGGTAGACGGGCGGCCATGTTGTCCGCCATAAGAAAATATATACAAGGCGCATAGGAATTTTAAGTGTCCTGGGCCTTCGAATCTATAAAAGTGTGTGTTTGTGCATGAGAAAATGCTTACCTGGAGCACTGTCTGAGGCACTGCGAGAACAGTCGTATTTGCACAGTCTAGTGCGAAGAGTCGAGTGTCAGCCGCCGTGGTAAAGTATATTTATGTTACGAAAAATCAAGTGCATTTCCCTAATTGCTCCTCTAGGCCATTACTTTATGTGTCATATTACCCAACTCTTACACAGGTAGAATCTTTTGATGCCTAAAGCGTGTTTTCCTCTAAAACCTTGGTTTGTATATTAAAACGATTAGCAGAATTAAATCCACGTTTGGGTGCTCCGCAAAGGTACCAGGTTTGAGTTGCAAACGCGATACACGAACGCCCGCGGGTACCAAGCTGCAACTCCAAGGTAGACACGCGAATCTCTGTTGAAACCAAATTCAAGTGTACGAATGTTTGCCGATACAGAATTCCAGATGTAGCAATACAGCTTACATGAAATTGTACGCGAATTGACTATGCATTGTCGCCATTTCCTTGGACGATCTTTGGTAACAACGGGGAAACTGGAGTAACACCTGAATGAAACATCCTACCATAATTCCCCGCTGCACAATTTCACGGGAATTAAAATTGGCCCGGATATACGATACATCCGCGTCACATTGTTTAAAATCAACACCGAGCCCCAAATCTGAAATATCGCGTGCACCAAATTCCAATTGTAATAATATACATTATTCGAAACAGTACATTAATAATCCCCACCCCATTGCCAAACGGATCTTCGAGCACCGATTTTCGCCGATACTTTGAAATACGCAAACATATACATATCTCCTTATCGTTGCTGTACAGAATCCATTTATATCTCTCACGATAGATACGATGTTCCAAGCGTAGAAAGGCCGATCGAATGTCCATCGATCGCAAGCTCCGATTCTAATGGGCACTGCCAGCGCGAAATCACGTGTAAATACCGATGCAAAACTCTCCATATTTACATCTCGCGGGACGGACATAAAATTCCAGATAGGAAGGCAGCGAGTAAATATCGTATCGATCGGAAACACCAATTCCGTTGGTACGACCCACGCGAAATCGTGCAGGGTTAGGTCGGCCAGCGTCGTCCCCTTATTAGACCGATCTCGGCTAATGGGCCGCAAAGTACATGTACAAAAACGGCGAGTGCAGTCTCGTTATCATTGTCCTGCAGGCACCGCTAAGCACCATACATCCCCGTTACATCCCTCGTTATTCGGCCCTCGAGAGCAGCGGGCAGCGGTGCCAGTGCAAATCCCTGACATACGAATTTGTTAGGAGATTAAGCACATATTTACGAAGAGGTATACGAATTATTTGGCAACCGCGGCCCGCCCGTCAGGGAGCTCGGGGGGGGGGGAAGGTGAGTGGGAGGGGGGCGGGGTTCGAGCAACGCCCCTCCCAGCCGTAACTCCGTCGTCCCAAATCCGTTCATTAGTATTTCACATTTAACCGGGACTTCAAAACGGTCAGGGCGTCGATTAATTACCAAGACAGTGATAGGGCGTAATCTAATGTCATAAATAATCGGCGCTCACCGGCCACTGTATAGTCTCCCGGGTTATTTATTCCCCGCTAATGCTCCGCAGGCCGCACGCTCGAAAACCAGTGCGGGTGCGTATTCGTTGCAATATTAAATCACCCAAAATTGCATTGGTATCGATTCGGCCGGCTTTCAATCCCCTGATTTATGCCGGGAAAATAACGGCCGCAGGGGAGTGTTTTGTGTCTTTTGTAGGGCAGAATGAACCCCGAGCGATGGTGGCCGTGGACGGACGCATCGGGGAGTTCATTCGAGAAGGAAGGAGGCCGATCGAGCAGCGGGCGGGCCGTTATTGCATCAGCGCGCCGATTGTTGGGTGGGACTTCGATCAAATTGCGTTTGAGGGCACTATTTATTTTCCATTAAATTATCGTGGCCATACCATTTGCGCAAACAAACGTGTAATCGCGTGCTGGCGCCGGCGCGGGCCGAAGTAAAGCGACGCGGATGGATCCAACGTGGGCGCGTGAAAAACATGCGCGAGAATGAGCCGCTGTTTGTCAGCCTGACGAGAAAAGTTTCTCCATCGGCGCTCGATTGTTTAACAACGGGGAAACGCACGGCGATACTGCGATGATAATGGTGAAATACGGGGAATTACTTTACTCTTGTTTTACGAAAAGTGGTTATCGCGCCTACTACGAGGATCCATTTTCCGTTATAATTTCCATAATGAAGAAAAAGACTTTGAAAGTAAAGGTGAATTGTGTAAAGTAAATCTTTGTTTCTACAGGGATAATCGTAGGATAAACAGACTCGAGGTAATTTCGTGTTCGCGGTTTACCTTTTCCACGTGCCGCGATTCCATCTACCTTCACGCCGATGCTTCAAGTCTGGTCGCTTAATTCGCGCTATCTCACTCGCTCTCGACACCTCTCGGCTACTGCCTTCGTCACGCGATCGAATTACCGTACGTGACCGCTCGATGAACGACACGCGCGACTCGAAAATACTCGCGAGCAGAATGTAAGAGGTTTTACTAAAAAAGAACATAAATGAAAACAATAATATATTTTTCACGAAAAGGAATCTGATCGAAGGGCGTGGATAGCTTAGAGGTAAAGCACTCGTCCGGGAAACGAAAGGTCTCGAGTTCGAGTCCCTGAATAAGTTACCCCAGTGTTCGATTTTTTTCTATGCCATTTTCCCTTTATTTCTATTTCACGCGCCATCTTCATTTCCTAATTTTCATTCATCTACTTTCAACTTTAATTATTAGTATCATTACCTTCTAATTTATCGAGCCAAAATGGTCAAAATTGATTATTCCCACACTATAATCTCGATTCTAACCAAATTCCTCTCCAAGAGACCAGATGGAGAATTAAAATAATACATGTGCTTATAGACTACTTAATAAAACCACATTCGATGTATAAAAACGTCATAATATATTTTAATACACCGTGCCTCTACAATCTTTCCATGCTCTCTCATTGACGCCTCGCGACTCTTCTCTCGACGATTACCCTTTCCATAACGTCTCCTAAACAACGAGCGAGATGACGCCTATCTCAATCTCTCACAACAAGTATGCGCTTCTCGAACGAGCAATCGGATCCGCATTTCTGTCGGACGTTTTCTCAGATTGAGCCAAGAGCGCACACACGGGGTATTTCGGGCGTCGGAGCAATATGGCCCGCGCCCGATTATTCCGGCGTCTCGGCGCATCAGGGCGTACATCGGTGAGCCTGCACCGGGTACACGCACACGTGTCCCGGGACGTCTGCGACGAGGAGACCCGAATCGAGCCCCTGTGGCACGTGCGTTTGACAGTCTAAGATTATTTACACGTGGCCACGAAGCCTTCCACGGTACGGTCGGGCCCGTGAAAGACGCTTAATGTGCCTCCAATGGAACTTTAAGGTGCGATACGGGAATATAGTGTACGAGATGTACGAAAGTCGTAATTTAACGAGATATCGACGATGGGAGTGGTTGAAGCATCTTGATCTTCTGGTAACCGTATTTTAGATTGAGTATTAAAATATTGAGGACCGATTAAAGAAGTTGTCTGCAGGATTACATTATACTTTGAGTCGTTATGAAGCATGGATAGGGATGAAATAATCTAAATATAAATAAAGATTATGGCGAGAGGAAGAATAAAAAATAAAATTCCTGCCATCGTCGTTTTATCGTTTTTCTAACGCCTCGGATATACTTTTCGTTGTTTAAAGTAGTTTCGAGAAGAAGACGTACTATTTTGATATTTTTGTGCGATACTGAACACATGCCCAGGAGTGCACGCCGCGAGAAGAATGTGTAACTCGAGCGATTCGGGTTGCGTAATGGAAGGTTGCCAGAACGAGTAGGTGTCCTAAGACTCGTGAACAGGGTTGTACGCGTTGGTAAGCGCGTGCAACGAGTTATCGTGATTATGCGTACCTACGGGCCGAGTCCTTCGATATTATCGTGTTCCTTGCTTCGAGGGCGCTCGACAATGTTCTCGCGTGCCGAAATTTCCTGAATGCGTCGTGGCTTACACCTCGTGCATTCGCCTAACGACCAGTGGTACTTCGCCACGAAATTCTGGCGATCATCGTCGAGAAATTACGCTACCTTTTTAAAAGTAACTCGAAGAATCGCGTGCCAAGATACATTACAGTGGTAAAACACAGATCCCTTGGAAGTTTTTTCTTAATTGTAAAGCTAGTGGAAATTATGGAGGATTAACCTTCACGATTCTAACCGCTTAAATCGACTGTCGAGCAGCAGCAACTCCGATTTATCCTCGGTATATACTAGCTGGTATAATTAGAACTATCATATTACAGGCATCCTAAGTGCAAACATGACGTAGGAGCAATAATGTTGAAATCACTCTAGGTCAATCTTCGTGCATTTCAGAAGTAATATAATATCGGCAGAAGCCTGGAGAGCCGAATATTGATGGTTCCTGACAGGCACACTTGAAGTGATAAGGGTTAACACATTATTGACCGGGTACGTCTCAACGCATCCATAGTTGCCCCGACGTTATTGATCTGACACCTGTTCGGAAATTCTTAGAGAGCGCCACTATTAAAACCACCTTGGGAAGATAACAGCTTAAAATCGATCAATTTCGTTCTGCACTTTACAACCGTGCTTGGATATAATTTACGTTTTGTTCTGTAGATTTTTTCTGTCTCTCACTTTGCGTGTATCATAAGCGCAGCTCGCTAATAGCAACATTTTCAAGAATCGCGCTGATTTATACCAATTGCGCGTGTTTGTCTCTGCAAAAATATCTCGCTCGACAATGCGTTAAGAAGCATGCGTACCGATTGGTTAGAACGCGCGGGGGCAATGTCAAACCGAGGTTCTGGGGAGCCCCACGAAATACGTGAATCCGTAATGGAAATGGAAATGCGACGAAACTTTCGGAAGCGCGGCAACCCTGGAGAATACGCGCACGCACCCTGGCGCGGATATTTACATGCAAATACGCGCAATGGGCAATGTCAACAGCATCCCTGACTTCGAACAATCTCCCGCGACGTTTAAGAATGACTGTACGATCATAAATTCGAGGTACTCGCCGATCAATCGCTTTGGCCAAAACCCATCTGCCATCCCACTTTGCAAGAAGCGCGAAATTCCATTCGCTGGAAATGCATAGTAACGACTTCAAAATTAATGGATACATTTGTAACTCGATGCGACGTGCACCGTATAATTTACCGGCCACGGACAGTGATGCGAATTAGCATTTATGTTTGCCCTTGTACCTAAAACCATGACTTGGGATCCTCGGCATGAATGCTCGTAATGTGATCGAATAAAATAACGAAGCGCGGAATGATTCTTGTCTGCGGATCGATGGTTGAGCGTATAGCAGAGCAGCGAGAACATCTATATATAAATAGAAATTTTTTTCTTTTTTAAATTCATTTTTTCGGCATTGACTGTTAAGGTTATTTGGCCTAGGACCTACTGTTTAAGGTGGGATCCGAACCACCAGAACTACGGTGTACATATTACATAGAAAAACCAAAGGTGATGGGTAAATCGAAATTTAAATTTATATAAAATATTTTTAGTGAATACTGTGGTGAACTGTGGAAAAAAAAAAACTTTCTCGCGAGAATCTCAATCCAATTACGTTTTAATAAAACCAGCAGATCTTTTCCAATACGTGACCGACTTAGTGTCGAATTTCAGTGAAGTATATTACCAACAAGACTTAATCATTAGATTAAAAAAAAAAAAACACAATACGTAATAATCTACCTTTCTTCACTCGTCCATCATTGAAAATTTATAGTCATCCTCTCTTCGATAAAAAATAAGATTCTTAATGTTCATTTCTACTTGTTGCCATCAACCGTAAAATACACGCGCGAGGAAAAAGTTTCGACGTTTTGCCGTTTGCAGTCCGTTGGCATACGACGTTTACGCAACTGACTGCATGCGAATACCGATGCACGAGTGCGAGCTTGTGTGTGGGTGCGATATGAGTTCCGGCAGGAAAGTGCATGGATATGCACCGTGTCGCGGGGTATCGAATGTATCCTGGCACAAGGCAGCGAAAGGAAGCACCGCTTGAATGTAAACGGAGGCTTTATGCGAGGCATTCCAAAGTGAACTGCACAACGCCGAATCGACAAGCGTCTACGCCTGATTGAGATCTGAATGTGGCCAAGTACTCGATACCGATGCAAGATAAACCTGTCGACGATTAAAACTAGTCGATCATGACCGAATTAATCTTGACGACTGACCTGGCGCCTCGATATAGGGTTTGTACAACTTTGCTTCCGCCGTGGCCAATGATGAACAATACATTGAAGCGTAACTGGATAACCAATTCTTTTTTTACGATAATGGAATTTTGGAAAAAAAAAACGGTGACAGCAAAGTTGTACATTTAATATAATAGGTATTCTTCCATAGGTCTGTATAAGGCGAATCAAGCAGAAACATCCGTATTATGAAAGTTTTTATTTCAAAGACATCAGGAATCAGCATAAGGAAAATCGCACGACGAGACTTTGCGCTGACATTTTGATGCGTAAACTCATAAAACGGCACGTACAAACGACTGCCGACGCGAGAGGAGAAGCCCCTTTCTTTTTATTAAACATGGCACGGCACGCCTTTATCACCGTGACAATTGTAAGACGGAGGAAGTTTCAGAAATTTTCGGGAAATCTTTGACTAAGGTTGGATTACCATGCGCCGTTTCTATGCTCTACACATCCCTTAGATTCTTTATTAAATATGCTAGGACATATAAATACGCATCTCCCTTTGCACACAAAACTTTCTTTACTAAATGCATATATACGATTGCCTTTGCCCTTTCATCCGCAGAAACCATATTGTGACACGAATCAATTCCAGACCACAAGTCACAATACGTTTCCATAAAATTTAAGAAAGAAATTCTGAATCACAATTTATTATCAATTCTCTACGAATCACAATGTATAAATACTGGGATATCGTGCTTGGAACAAAAGGATCCCTCTTCCCTGTCTAAGCGCAGGCGTTCCAGCGGCGACGGATGAAATTCTTCCACGCTTAGGATCATTCGATCGACTGCGATCATCCCTCGGGATCGCATCTCCCTTTAATCTCTCATCGCACCAACAAGCCGTCCGACGTCGGGCCAAATTGCGGGAGACACGAAAGTTCGACGCCTTCGAAATCGTTCCGACGAACGTCTGCGCCGATCGAGCCAACGAATTTACAGCCTTTGACAAATTGTTCTAACTCGCCGGTGGCGTCCTCCTAATCTCTTCATCCTTCGACCTTAATCCCGTCCTCTTTCGCCACTGCGAAGGGGTCCCGACGAGGAGAGCGCGCGACGCTCGATTTTTCTTCCCTCTTAGGCATCGTGGCGGTAAGATAAATTCGAAATTGTCGAGACGATCGTATCGACCCGGTGGAAATATCAAGGGTGCATTTGCGCAATCCTTGGAGGGCTCGGATTGGATTTTGTAGGACCATGGTGTCGGCTAGAAGCAGGTCTGGAAGGCACCGTTGGCATCGACCAGGGAAGAATAATGAAAGTGCGATTGCGCTAATAAGATGGATCGGTTCTACTTAAAAAGAGGATAACTGTATCAAGAAAACATATGTTAAAAATACAATTGCGTTAACTTAGAGGATGAAGCAGGATTGCATGACACGATCATCTCGAGAAGAGATCGTGGAAAATTCAAAATTCAAAAAAATACACGTCACGAAATCTAAATATCTAAATGTGAAAAAAATCTACGAGTCTCGCATGACACGATCATCTCGACGAGATTCAAAAATGTGCACGTCTAAATCTAAAAAAAATCTACAAGTCTGAATCTAAAAATCTGAATACTTAATTTATAAAATACACGTGAAAGTTTTGTTGAGTTGTTGATCAAGAGACGATTACGGGGATAATTTCTCAGCGACAATCTCCTTGGCAATCGAACTGCACCTCGATTTCGACGCACTCTTACACTCGTGAAAGGGCAAGGAGGACTGATCGTGGATTTTCCCGCCATAATTCATCCTCGAGAAGGTATTCTCGAAAAAAAAAAAAAAATACGTCGGTTCGGGGGTATTTTGAGTCGCGGTAGAATTCGTCGTTCCACACGGGCACCGCAGACCCGTAGATTTATCATTCCTGGAGGAGCACGAGAAATGGAACGAGGTACTATTGGCAGTGACGTAGCTACTTGTATTCGCTCTGACCCGTGAAAGCCTTCAATGCGCGACAGGCATCTCATAATTTATTGGAGCGGCTGCCTTCGTACGCTTATGACAGAACGGATTTTCTCAAGTTGCATTTCGTTATTTACCGGTTTTGCGACTTGATGAAATATGAGCGTCGAGTCCTCCGCCTGGTCCAGCTGTTGATAATCTCGACGGTTCTCGTTACTCAATATTAAAACTATCGGCCACTCAGCTGTTTACTCCTGATTGTTGAATCATTATAAAATAAAGTATCGCGCTACACAAGGTTCCCGAAGAAAGTGTTCTTTGGAAAGATCGATGGAGCGGGATGCATTGTGGTCAAAGTCCAATTACGCCGCACGTTGCGTGCCTTTTCGCACACAATATACCGAGCGTGCGTCTGGCTGTTTAGAAATTAACAAGCGGGGCCGTTTTACGGCCCGAGGATAATTAAATGGATTATTAGAAAAGTTGTTAAAGGGGACAGTGCGCGCGCGCGCGCGCGCGCTGTTTTTAAGCAAACCTCGACCGATCTTTCGATAATTGAAATCGTATTTTAAAATACATTTTCGGTATCCTCGCGAGTCTAAATCCTGATATTTAAAGGCGCACATTGTTCACCCAGCTTTTAGAACAAAAATATTGTAGAACCGATAACGATATTTCGCATTCATGCATGGCTTTACAGAAATCCATTGTGCGAGAAAATATCAGTATACGTGCAAAGAATACAATAGCGGACCATAACTAAACCGTGCGATTCCAGTCATAATTAAATCCTCATCCCAGTAACCCTCGCAGATCCAAAGTATTCACCAATTCGAATCCAAACATTCCTCGAGTCGGTTAAATTACGTTCCCAAAATGAAAATTGGCCATCGCTATTTCAAATACGAACTCGCGCCGATATTATTTTTCGCCTTGTGCACATCGAAAGCAAGGCGGCAACGCGCGTCCGATCAAAATTTCCCTGTCGTTAATTGCATTAATTCCGGTTCGTTCGTTAAAACCCGCTCAAATTTTCTCCGAAATTTATTACCGCGCATCGGCGGCCCTGTTGAATAACGGGGAAGTTATATCGGCGGCGTCACTCTCCCCAAGAGCCTCGAATATGAGCGCGAAGAGGAATTGGATGTACAGAGTGTTTCGAAAATGATGTCAGAAAATTTACGGGCGGATTCCAGAGCCGGGCGAACAACCGGGAGAACTTTCCTGGGCTCAAGTTGGGGAGCTACTTGTTTCCAAACTGCCACCGCTCTCTCGACTTTGGCGTTACGTGCTTTGGAATTTTCGCATGAAGCGCTAATCTCCCTATCGAATGGCTGGGACGAGAGTGGACGTGAGTTGCACGTTTGTCGATCATCCGCGAGGCTACGAGGGGTGGGGTCCGATAAGTACTTAGCCCACAAGAGAGAAGAAAAATTTTGGAAAAGCGGCGATCTATTTCTCAACGTGGTCTCCTTCTAGCTCGACACACTCGACCCAGCGATGCTCCGACTTCTTTAAGCCCTCCGAAGAAAAACGTTTTCCGGAGGTCTCGTTTTCGCGTTGAAACTCGTTAAACCAATTTTTGGCGGTCGCCATCGAAGGAGAAGAGACAGTCACCGTGAACAGCGCTCTTTGATTTCCCTTCCATAAATAAGAAGCGGATCACCGAACGATGATCGCTCTTTTTCCATTTTTCTAAAATTCCTCGACACGTCCGCTTTCAAATCCGGCCAAAAAGCGAGACTACGAGACCAATTTGGCGGAAATTTCGACGGTAGCTGTCTACGAGAATATATTACACGATGGTATATTTATCTTACGATAATGGCACCGTCGAGCGGTGAGGCTAAGTACTTATCGGACCACCCATGTATATGCTTAATTTAACCAGGAGTTCGTAGACTTTTTTTTCACGTGGACGATTCTGAAACGATCAATATAATTCGCTGTTCTACTATTTTCTCGCAGTGTTCAAATGTAAAAGCGGATATGTTTTTTTTTTCTGTCTTTACAATTCTTTGTTTCTACTGGTATTCGTGGTATAGTCTGGTATATTGAAATAGTGCTGGATGATTCTGGTGTTAGAGAAGAAGGAATCCTAGGCTCGTTCGAAGAAGCAAAAGTGAGGATTGTTAAGTCGAAGATATCGGGACAGTGGAAGAGTACTAGTGGGTTTAGCATCGAGCCTTTTTCGGAAAGTTTCGAATTTTCCATTTGTTTCCATCTCGAAAAATAGGATTTGACTCGGGAACGAGGAGGAGTGGTGCGAAAAGTCGACGTCTAACGGATATTTTCTGGCACCTTGCGGTCTATGGAGAGTGGCACTAAAGCTCCTAAGTTTCGATTAGATATAACCCTGTATTTCGACAAATGCACCAGCCCCATGGACAGCCCTGTGGAGGCGCATGTGCAGGTTTGTTCCAAGAGACGATGTGTTCGAAACGGAGGCATATGAGAGTTAATGTGCATACGTAGCCAATAAATATGTGCAGCCCTCGTCTGCACTGCATTATTCTCCCCGAGGATTTTTTGGTATTCTGCCAATGTGCAGTTACGCTACTACAACGGTACAGATCTATCGATCGATAAACCAATGTAATGGTTATACAATGCTGAACAGTATGTTTAAGACAATGACCAGCAAGCTTTTCTTCACAAAGCTCCATTTAGAGGCGTAGGAAATTTTTGCCGATGACACCTGAAATGTCAGTTTAGAATATAATTTATGACTTCACCAGTGTAACGATGACACTATTAATGCGTTTCTTTAACCGTGATTACTAATTCCAAAAAGGTTGTTTAGCTCGTAAAACATTTATATTATTAATAATGACTTCGAGGAATAAATATAAGCTAAGCGAGTTTTGGGGTAAAGTGATTCGTTGCTATTCAGAATTAATCGATTAAAACCCCGGATATCAAAACTCGACGCTGATTTTGTAGAGACTTCGTATTATCCTCGTGAGAAATTTCTAGATACAGAGGAAACTATTTTCGGAAACGTGGAAAAGAATATGATTGGATCGTGTGTGATAGCAATTTTCCTTAGGATAACAGGATGAATTCCTAATTTCTGTCGACAGGGTACGCGCCGAGGCACCTGACAGCCACTCCAGAATGAACGATTCGTCTCGTCGACCTCGTGCTGACAGGGGAAAATTTACCAATTTTATATGGCGTCTCTCTCTCCTTCGCGCTCTTTCGCGCCCGCGCCCCCCCCCTTCCTCCTCACCCCGAGCGAACATACTTTTTCCAGACGCGCCGATCGAAGCTTCCCATCTTATTCAGCAGCGGCAAGATGCTTTCTTACGAACTCGCGAGTCTGGAGAAATTCCGCGAAATGTGAACAACTCTGGAAGCGTGTGCAAAAGATTCCAGTCTGGATCATAGATTTAAGGGTAATGGATTCGAGATTATATATATATTTACATGCCTCTATTCACATATATCAAAATCAAGGAACCAGGGCTACTGAAATAATGATAAGCTCGTGTAAGTAAATTAATTTAAAGAACGTGGGTTTTGATAAGACGCGAAGAAATTTTTCAGTCTCTATCATAGCTTTATCACTGATCGTTATGATTGTGCATGGCCATAAGTCCGATCTTGTAAGTATTTAAATCAATTAATTAAAATCTACCAGATTAAGGGAAGAGGTAATATGTATAATTCGTAATGGTATTAATCTTTGTCGTGATTTTAATAGAGATCGACCCAATCGCCTACGATTGCAAATCTGTTCTTATGGATATTTAGAAAAATCGATATAAATATTCAATGTCAAAGGATGGTTTGAACTTGACATGTAATAACTTGATATGTAATTGCACTATCAAATAGACCTGCACTTTGGCCAAGAATACGCACACTTCCAAGCATTATTAGGCGGCGAGCGCGATGAAATCTCACGATCCGAAAGTACTCTCTTAGGCGGATTTACTTTGTTTATAGATTTCGGAAAGCTGGATCTACTAACTGCTCTCGTAGTTTGAAAGCAAAATGATATGGAGTTTCGGGATCAATCTCGATTCCCGAATTCAACTCAAACCTCGGTCTAAGCAAACTGGTTCCAGCTCGTAATCCGGCTTGCGAGAAATCGCGATAGCTGTTAGCGTCAAGTTTGAATGTAACCGAGACAGGAATAATATACGCGCCGAACCCAACTCTCGAGATTTCTCTAAACACTTTACTCGAATGCCATTCGCCATAAAGCGTGTACTCGCGATGCACGAATTATTAATAATCACTTAAACACGGTTAGTGGACGATAGTACTCGAACGATCGATATTCCAAAAACACGCGCCATCGAGTAATCCCAAAGTTAAAAATATTTTCCTCCCATATTTTCACATCAAATTCCTGAATCTTGTTATACTCAATTTCGTTATACTCTGAATTTCATTATATTCAATACCTATACAAAATTCCGCTTGATATTTCCATCCTCCAGTGTAGATAAATGTATTTGGAGTTTAAGCAGATTCTTGAGCTCTGAATTAATCGCTATTTAACGATGCAAGGGGCGCCGCGTATAATCGTCATTTGAGCCGGTAAAATTCTTCAATGAATACGGGACACGGAGGTGTATTGAGAAGCAAGGTCGCGTTAAAAGAGTAATTAAGAGGCGCCTTTTAAAAATGACCGGTTGGTTGGCCGCTTTAACCCCCCGCGACAGATGACACTCTCTTTATATTCCGGCCACGGCTATTTTCCTCGTACACGTGCCCATGGGATCATAAGTAAGGTAGTAAGTAAACCTTCCAAGGGAGGCTAGCTCATTAGGCTCATTAGCAGCCGCTCCGTTTCATTAGCGAAGTGGCAACAGGAGGGTGGGCGTTGTCAAAGAAAATTATGACTGTCGCGTTTTGTGCTCAGACATATAACTTTCGTCTAAAGCACTTTCCCTATTCACTTTGTACCCCGCGCCGTGATTCTAACTTCAGACCAGCATTCGACTCTAGTTAGAACCAAGTTTGAGGAAATTTCGATAGGGACGCGCAAGAAAATCACGGCGAACTTTCGCCAAATACAAAACCCACTTTGCTCGAAATAACCAAAAACCTCTGGCTCTCGCCAACGTGACTCTTCGTTTCGTTTATTTAATACACCTCTACACTGGGGGATGATTTAATATCTGTATCGTCGCCTGAAGTGTCTCCGATTTACATCGCGGTCATTGCTTGAAAAGATCCAAAAATGGGATTAGAAGGTGAATAGTTGGGGCGAAAGTTTCTTTATTTTATGCGATGTCGAGAGAGATACTTTTCTCATACGTTTTATGGACGCCCCTGATAGAATGTACGGGATTAAACGAGCGACGTGTAAGGGTGTTTGGAAAAGGATTAAACGAGCATCCGATATCCCTTTATAGCCAAAGCGTGAAAAACATACGACGTTTAACTCTAGAAGTACCAAACCAGTCAAAATGACTGGTCAGTCGTTTCTTTAAAAAATCATAGTACTTTATAAGGATGTATTTTTTTAGATTTTCCTTAATTTTCACGCAATATTTAGATCACCATTTTAATTTACTCAAATTTCCTTTTACTCTCCCTTTTTTTTTTAAAGATGTATGTGGTGTTCTAAATATGTCCAGAAAGTGGCTGGTGGTTCTAGTGTTAAATAAGGCATAGTGCGATAAGAATAGGTGGAAGAATTTGGCGGAGCATTGAGTGAACGCTCAAGATCATCATCGATCATCGATCCTTGGCTCTTCGTCCGTAATTTCGTGTGGAGAGCAAGAAACTCGCCTCTTATTCGGGAATGACGAACTTTTACTTAAATTTCCCCTTTGTCAATAAAACGAGTAAAGTTAAACTCCCTGCGTAAACTCTTATCGTTTACGTCGTTTTTCGACCCACCCTTGGCGCTTGCCCGTTCACGTTAGAGTAACTCACTTCTCTTATGAAGTAAGTTGCTAAGTAAGCATCGTTTGAAAGTGCACTCCGAATAAACTTTTACCCTCATTTGCATGTCGTAATTTTGGTCGTATAGAGATAAAAAAAAAAAAAAGAAGAAGAAGAAGGCCAGCCTTATGTAGTATAATGCGGCATGCCGTTAATAAATGCACGCGCTAATCCAGTTTTTAGGAAGATAAACAAAATGAGCCGCCCGTTGCGAAAAACGTATTGCTGATAATAAGCGGGGAGTGGAATCGAGAAAAGCCTGTTTATAAGCAGCACGAACCACCATCGTCCATCCTAATTCCGCGGAAATTTTACTCCCAGAGATGCGGCACGCGTGTCTCGGATTTATTAAAACTAAAAACCGTATTCGCAAAATATATTATTACGAGACGCGATATTTTATGCACCTCGACCACAACGTGAAATATATTTTTCAATGAGGGTTTATATAATGAGAGTGCTGCGCATTTATTCACTGTGGTTTACACCGCGGTACGCGAGAAATGCATAAAATCCAGGGGCGGTAACTCCAACGTACATTTCTTCTCTCAACATATCCTAACCATTGAACTTTCTATACATTCTAACCGTCAGTTAGAACCATTCCATGTATTCTAACCAATATATGGTTAACAACATAAGCTTGTCACCCCCAAATCGACACCCTCTTATTGGACAGCGCAATGTTAACTCTGCCAGCGCCTTTATGCTCATCCGTCTTACCCGTCCGCCTCACGTGCGCTCGCGCGGCACCGAACTAATTAATCCGCGGCGCGCGATTGCAAGTAAATCCACACAATAAAGCTAAATGCTCCTCTCAAAAGGTTGCACGTCCAAGCCGAACTCGCGGATATTCTCGCTAATTTCACCAGCACCCACTGCAAGCCTTCATTCTCATCCGTCTCTTCCATCCGTGGACTCATCTTCGAGCCAAACTAATTAATCCGCGACATGATTGCAGGTAAATCTCACGCAATAAAATGAAATCCTCGTCTCGAAAAGTCCCACTTCCAAGCCAAGCTCCCCGATTTCCTTGTTAATTTCACCAGCATCAATTTAACATACGAGCCTTTATTCTCGTCCCCATCTTTTCCATCCGCTCCACGCGAACACTTATGCCGAGCCGAACTAATTAATCTGCGGCATGATTGCAAGTAAATCGAATCCAGCCGCAGCGCTGGCCGAAGAGGGGCGGCGAGGGGCAAGGGGGGCAAGGAGGAACGGGGGGGGCAGGGGGCGGAGGCTTGGCGGTTCAACACGCTCATCGAGTTAAATATGCAAATCGAGTTGCACTTATGTCTTGAGCTGCAGAAGCTGCAGGGAAGCTTGCCACGGGGGCGCAAACACTGGCCCTCACCCCCGAGCCCTTTTGGCTCTTCCGATGGCGGCGCACTCCAAGGGAAGTGCCCACGGACCCGTTATACTCACGGGGAATGTTTGTTCGCTGAAATTCCGTTCGAGCAAAGAACCGATTCCTCATCCCTGATTTGCTCACTGTGATTAGAGGAGCGGGATTTGGAAAGGCGCAGGTGTCCGTGGCGAAGGAAAGAAGGGAGGACTGGGAGCGTGTACAAACCTGTTGTTCGGTCGAATAGAATAAAAGAAGATCCGTTGCTGATTTGTTTAACATAATTAGAGATAAAGGTTTGTAAATGATATAGATAAAGTTTTATAAAAGATATAGATAGAGGTTTATAAAAAAATATGGATAATGGTTTATAAATAAATGTCGATGAGAAAAGGAAGAAAGTAAAGCTTGGAAATGTATTCTAATTTTCTGTGCTATCTATAACCGATGTTTGCTGGATTGAATTTCATTCTAGTGAAACACCAATTCCCCGTCCCTGATTTGACCACAATGAGTGCATTCGCACCGTTAAAGAAGGCGCGCTAGTAACGGGACTTTTCCACTTTAAGAGATTCTTTCTCTGTTTCTCTCTGTATCTCTCTCGGGTGAAGGAGATCAGATAGCATTGCCCTCATTCGCGTACAATTGTCACGATAAAGATAAACTTGCGAAACGATACACCTGGCACTCGTAACTGAATCAATCTACGCCAATTCCGAGTGAAATATTCATAACGTTTGCTGGCAAACCGCGAGGAATATTAACCAGAAAGAGACGCTTATCACGTCTGACAAGTGGAAATCTAAAAAAAACTTCATACTCACACCGAGAATTCCTCTCTACGACATTAACTAGCGTCGTACACGTATAAGCCGCGATCATAAATAAACTGTCAAATGTTTCAGGAATGAAAATTTGTCAATATTTCCAGCAAAAGCCCAATTTCCCTTCCTCGATCTGTCACCGACCGGCCGATATTACGCGTCCCGAAATAATCCAAAATTTGATTATGCACGATTCGAAGAATCGCGCCTACTTCAGGTCGTCTAAAAGGAAGAGAATTCAAATCTCCGGTGATATCTCGCATTCGAATAAGATCTACATCCTTTCTCAAAGCGCAGTATAATACTCGAACAACGGAAGACAGCGAGAACTCGAAAAGGATACAGTGACAATTAAAGGCAGCGGCCGAACGAACGATTCGCTTGCGAGGCCCGGCATGTAAAGCTTCAGCCGCTGGCGGTGCGCGAGAAACAATAAATCCTTTCCGCAGCGGGAGAATAATTATTAATGGGCCCTTGAAAGTGGAAAAAAAAAAAAGTGGGAGAAATCAGAGAAGCTGGAGCGGAACGGAAAGAGCCTCCCCCCGCTCCACCCCCCTTCATCGTACAATACACGAATCGGTAAAGCATTGGCGTAAAGTCGAGGGCGACGAATCGCTCGGAGTTTCGATTATTCGCTTCGAAGTCACTGATCGAAACTCGATTCGCGCCACTGCTAATCTCAAGTCGCTAAATCTCGATGCAATCGTTTACACGTTGCCTCAAATGACGACTATAGCCGTCGTGCACGTTTTAATTAACAAGAAAAAGAACTTACACGCGATCTCATCTGGCAGTCGTAAATGATTGAAAAAAAAAAAAATGTGTTTCTGAGCACGATCGTCGAATTAAAAGTGTGCGGCAACGCGTTAAGCAGAAAAGAAGGAACATCGCGATACCCTGACTTAGCTTTCCGATCGATCGACAAATTGCACGACTTCCTGGCGATAGTTGTTAAAAATTTGAGCCGCGGCCTTCCGCGGGGGGCTCGAACGGGCGAGCATCCGCCGTTATTAATTCGTCCCAGCATTCACGTTGATTTTCTCCTAATTACGTGCAACGCGCTCGTTAAATCGACGTCGCGAAGTTGCGTGTATCAATTTTAATTGGTCTCGGTCTACCCATCGGCGATCTCTGCCGGTTATTATTTTCAACCGTGTTTCGATAACCCGAGCGCTTCGACGAGCCGCGAAAAATGGAAGGTTACGCCCCTGAATATCCTCTCGTTCCTCCTGCGATCCTTGAACGGTGCGGCGGTGCCGTCGCTGCCAGAAATTCCTGCCGTCCAGAAAAGTCAATTAGCCCGGAGCCTGGTGCGAGAGGGACGGGGATACGTGCCCGAATGATGCCGAGGGCGAGAGGGACAGGGAACCGGAGACAGAGTTTTAACTTGAGCAAACAATCGAGTTTCACGAAGTGTAGGCAATGGGCAGCTGTGCAGGCTAATTAGCATTATCCAGGCTCGAATCAATTGACCAAAGTAATGGACGTCGATCTCGATTGTGCGGGTGCTCGGTTACTTGGGCAAGGGGCTTGCGTTCGCCTAACGAGCTTTCTGGTAAAAATTCTTCAAGATCGCCCCTGGAGCAACTCGCCCAATGGCGCCTGGAATTTCGATACGTTCGCGATCTACGAACTAGACATTTAGACTCTATCCGTCATTGTAAAAATACAATTTTAAATATGTACATAGATGAATTATATATATAAAATATAATGATGCATCCGTGAATAATGGGTATTCCGTAAAATTATGAAATCGTGATAAAAAAAATCTTGTTCGAGATTTATATTATAGGTTATGATACATTGTATTATCTCCGTGTCCATATGTGAAAGCATGCGTGTCTCGACGATAATTTCCGTGATGTAGAACATGTGGCATGTAACGGTTGAGTGCTCGAAGGGCGGCTGCGTTCGACATACGCTACATCATCATCGAGGTTGTAAATAAGTTCTGCCGGTGAGCGAACCACGTACGATCGCTCAAGTTCCCGCTTGGATCCTCCCCACATGACGTGACAATGACACCGGCTATCTTATTGCCGCTTGGATTAGCCGTGAACCAAGCAAGGCTTCCTCTGCTGGTGGAACACGCCGCATACATCATCGATGGGCTGCTTCCAATAAACTGTAGCAGCCGTTTGTGCCACGTCATTAATCACTTGGAAAGCGACAGAAGCACCGAGGAGGGACGTCACGAGCAGTTTAGAACCGAAAGTCCACTCGAACCGATCGTTTGACTTTCTTCTCGTGATTGCGCGATAAGTAAGGCCCCTCGAAAGAATATCGTATAACGAGACGATCGTTTGCGGTGCAAATCTTTTCTATACAACCAGGATACTATTGAAAATAAACCCGTATGCTCAATGTTCGTTGAAATCTGGTAATAAGTGATTTTAATCCCACTAGAAAAATATCCGCGGATAAAATGATATCCACGTGACTTTACCGACCGAGTTTTATATTCAATTTTTCATTGCCTCATTATTATCTGTTAAAGTTTCATTGGGAATAGTTACGAGGGGCGCATCTGGAATAACAAGTTCGTAGAATGAACAACAGTGCGCTTGGAATCGACAAACGTTTCCATCGAATTTAATTGTCGAAATTATACGCAAGTGATTACCTTAATCGTGTCACGATTTAGTAGGGTAGATTAGTAGGTATTGTGCAATATCGATCGTTTCTCTACCGAAATTGCTCTGTCACGTTAAAACACGCATCGTGCATTCTATTACCACCTGAATACCGTTTGTAATCACCTTTGTAAATGTCAAATTGTACATTATTATATACCGGATAAAATTTCGTCGCCTTAACGTATCGTTCATCGAACTTCCAAGACACTGGACTTCACTTTCCATAAATTCTGTACGCGTCGTTTCGCAGTACCTGGACTTGTAATTTAATTATCCCCGGTACACGTCCCTCACACGTGTTACCGACATACCTTGCGTGAGGCCACGAAGCCGTAGGGCTGACCGCGACATTCTGGAAGACTGTTTTGCTGGGGTCAGCTTTAAGTGTCGAAAACCGTCCTCCACGGGTCTACGAGGTAACTATAGGTGCGTACACGACGTTTAATTAACAGGTAGCCGCACCGCACCTGCACCACCTCCATTTGAAAGCGACGTACAGGTATAAGAGGCCAAGAACGGCCGTATTAATCTTGGACGGGTAAACAGGTCGAGGGGATTAGGAGGAGGAGACTTCAAACAGGCCAAGAAACTATGCTGATTAATGTTGAAGCGCGAAGGTCCATTAATACCGCGTTGATTCGCCGGAGGCATTTGTCTTCATCGGGACAGACGTTAATTGCTCTGGAACGACACTGACGCGGGTATTAGATATGTAAGGTGAAAGTGAAAGTACCTGATGATATAATAAATATTTAATTCGAGACCGCACTATCGACGATACGATAGATCAGACACTGCGACTATTAAGAACGCAAATTACACGACACCGTGATAATATTAACAATGGTAAAACAATGAGAACTGTGTCCAATGTTTGATAAGAGTTCAGATCTCGTCCATCGAGTCTGGAGAATTTTCCGCGTGGTATATTAGTTGCAGTTGCATGGTATAGTAGTTGCATAAGAGTTCAAATCGCGATCTTCATCCCTGGAGAATTTTTCACGTGATACGTACACTGTACTCTTGATGAAAGTTTATAATTAGTAGATTAACCCACGATGACAAAGATTGACATTTCTCATCGACACGTGGAGACGTGGCGATGCAGTAAATAGACGCACGAACTTCGAACACGCTGTAGATAAAAGTTCAAATATCGCTCATCGCCTCTGGAGAATTATTTATCCACGTTATACGTGCGCTCCACTGTAATTACCTTGAATGGACGAGGAGCTATATATGCGAGGCTCATTATCAACCTTTGGCGGCGTTTTGAGGCATAAAGGAAACGACAAGCACAATCAGCTCAGCGGTTAAGGCGTTAAAGAGCCTTCGATATGGAGGTCGGCGCACCTTGCCGCCTTATAAGTGTTTGCACATACGTGGCCCGCGTTTGCGCCTCATTGACGGAATGACGTCTGACATGCAATTTCCTAGAAACGCCTAGATGTACCTAGTCTGGCGCCAGATTCACCTTATATACAGCTTCCTCGATGGTTGACGTACGTTTAAGGGAGCGCGAAAACATAAGTGTGGCGGACGTAAAAGTTCAGTGAATGATGGAAGGTGTACTCTAAATCGTTCGTTTCAAAACTTCGCGCCGTTTACAGATTGGACGTGTCCTGTCGATTCGCTGTCATGTCTTGTAATACCAGAATCGTTTTCATATGAAATTCACTTCTCCTTATAATTATTGTACGAGATGTATCAGAAATGTATAGCCCAATATTTTTAAATATATTAGAGATATTTTAACGATATAAAGATCATACGAGTATAAGCTCGAAACTCATATTTGTTCTAATACAGATTCTTAATGTGAGATGATCCCTGAATGAAATGACTTTTCAGGTTATGTATCATTTATTTCTGAACTAACTACAGGAATTAATACATCGAAATTGGATTTGCTTCAGAATTTTTAAAATTTTAGTGCGTTGTAATATACTTATATGTAGACTTTTGGTGAAGATATAAATATAAGAGTATTCTAAACAACGTCGTGCACCATTGAAAAAACATTTCTTTCGTGTATTGGCTCGGCGAAGTTGCATCAATGTCTGCTAAGTATGATATCTAAGTGTTATCTCGAGTGTTCCAACCGAGCTTCCCGACTAGCCTGATAAATATAACGGGATCAACATTAGCAACTTGCGAAGGTGTGCATCACGAACTACGAGTTATACAAATCCGGCGAATCCCGATGGCTTTAGTACACCGCGTATAAAGTCCTTGTACGTAGGTACATATATACGGGTCTGCCACTAGCGGTGCAAGATATACGAGTAACTTTCAGTGAAATGCTCAGCGGCTGCGGAGACGATTTTCACAACTTTGTTTCATCCGGCTGCACGAGCACTCTTTACTGCTGCGCACTCATTGCACTTAGCCTTTGGAACAAATATCGTGCTAAGCCGTGCATTATCGCGCTATTATACGCATGCGCGTCTCGTTTCAAGGGCTCTTAATGATACAGCTTTTCATTCGGTTTCCATGGTGATAAGGAAAGTTTGCCATGCAGAGGGAAACCGCGATTGGTCGACAATGATTGGTTCATTTGATCAGCCAATTTTTGTGTTAATATTTAGATTAAGAATCTGGTTAAAGTTATGCGAATACATATCATCATATATGTATGCGACATCAGCGTATGCTTCTCGAATCTTGTGAATAGTATTGAAATCATGCAATATTATTTACGTATATCTTCCCAGTCTCCGCGAGACAAGGTCATGCAGGAGCTGGGGTAATACATTCGAAACAGAGAAATCGTAATAATGATCTTGGCGGGTATTCGTGGCGCGAAGGGGGGACACTTCCTAATCACGAAACACGTGTGGGGAAGGTACCATTCCTGATTACGGATACTCGAGTTCGAAACTCGATTTGGAAACTGTTTAATTTCCAGCGGTTATTCATTAGCCAGTTACCAACTCGTTATTACAGTCCGGTGAATTATTAGACGTGTACCGGCAGGGGAAGCATACGTGTTCGTCGCGATACCGCGGTTTTCGGGTCTCATCATGCGCCATACCGCAAACGAGCGCGTTCTGGCGCGTACTCAACACTATAAACGCGATGCGCGGCGGGATATAATGATGGCGAAAAAAAAAAAAAAGTTCGAGAGCCGAGTGCAACTCGGGCACTCACCCTGTAAATCGTATTTTCAGATAGGGAAGTAGAAAGGGGCCGGAGTTTTTCAACGAGCGGGGCAATTTTGATTTGGCGCGCCAGTAGAAAGCTTTTATTCCGCTGGCAGTTCGACATCGAGTAAATGAATGTGAAAGCAACTATAAACAAAGCGAACGACAAAATACATGGCCGGAGTTCTTATTATGCGATATAAAAAAAAATATTGCAGCGTTCGACAACTGGAAAGAGAGAGACGTGTTTATAATTTCGACGATGAAACTCGACGGGAGTAAGAAAGATATATTCTGATCCAGCTATTAATCGTGCATGCTTCGAAATAATACTTATTGATATCACTTTAAACCACGACGAATGTGAACGCTGATTTCCCTTATGCATTTTATTATATTACAAGTACTTATTCGTTCGAGCCGATACGCGATTGTCTCGTAAAATAACCAATTTGATCCGCGGGCGGTATCGAAAATGCGCCGCTGCGAACAATGAGAGAGAAATCGTTCGGTCGGACAATAAGGAGGAAAATTTACGTAGCGCTTTGTCAGGCGAAAATTCTCAATTGTGGACCACGAATACAAAGTTATGACGCGGTAAAGGTGGAATGACGAAAAAAGAAGATAAAAAAAATTACGCGCCCCAAAGCGAAAATGTAATAATGCGACGCAGCCGCTGCCCTCGTAAACAAGCGTAGTACAAAAAAGTAAATACACGTATCGGCTTTCGGCCGATGTCAATGGAAATTCGGTATTCACGTTGATTACCGTCTTTCACACAGGCTTGGCAGTTTAACCGAACAATGCCGTCGCATATTGGATAATATTTTGTCAGCTCGATGGCGGAGTAATTAAGAATGGGCTATGGAAAAATCAGACCATTCAGTGTACTCTAGTATTTTAACAATCGAGTCAACGGGAGCGCCGTTCAATGAGCAATGAACAATGGCTGCATAAGAAATATACGCGTGCGGTGCTCCAAGCGGTTCTACAAAGTACATCGTACTTGTGAAAATCACGTTGAAGTAGTATGAAACTATTGGAAATGCGACTTTTATCCGTATATTTTCCGGCGCTCACAACCGGGGTTTCTATTGTAACGGATCGATTATGAGGAAAGCCGTTGAATTTATGGAGACCGAGAAGTTAATAGCGAATGAACTTTTTTTTTTCTTTTTTAATTTTATTTTCCTTTCGGAATAAAACTTATTCCTTTCATAGGGACAACTGTACTCATAATTATCTTATCGCAAAGCCGATGATATAATTGTTAATGAATAATTTCGCAGTATAACCTACTTTCTAACAGAACTTTGTCGAAGGAAAATATTTTTTTCGAATTTTCTTTTCAAATAATTGCTTTTGGTATAGAGTAATAACTGTAGAGTCAAATAAACATGTTTCTTACAATGACGCTCCGTAATCCTTAATCTGTAGCTACGAAGAATAATACAAATATTTAAAAATTCATAAACCACTTGAAATCGGCTCTGGAACTTTAAGGTGACCTATAATACGTCATAAAAATTTCTCTCTTTTGTACAAAGTTTTGTTAACAAAAAAACGCCGCAGAACCAGATTGACTTTAAAAGCCAACGATCAGAGATGCTCGAAGTATCGTGCAGCGAAGTACACGGTGGCACTCTAAGGAGATTCACTTGCGCCTGTCGACATGTAAATCGTATTCGAAGCACGAGAAAGACCGAATAGTATAATTCTTGGATCATAATTCCGTTCCAAGGGAAAATTCGGGCGGGAGGAAGCGCGGGGTGTCTTTGTACGGGACGCCGATTAGAGGAACAAGAGGCGATCGTCCTATATCGCTTTCGCGAGCAAAGGAGATTTAATTAGAGTGAAATGCGGTTACAGGACGTGCCGCTCGAAATGCCGGGGACCTTGAGGCGGCCCGTGCGAAATAGCAAGCGGAAGTAAGGAAAAGGGAGCGGGAGGGGGAGGTGAGAAGACCGAGCTGAGAATGCCAATGAAGGAGATATCGTGCAACGAGAGAAGAAGCCATGGCGCAACGGTAATAGCGCCTCTGACGAAGTAACGCGGCGTACTCGAGGAAACGAAAAATAAATTCTCCTCCGATACGCGGAAGTAGGTCTTTTAAAAGCCTGGTTAACACTTCACTGCTATAAGTTATTCGATGGCTGTAATCCATGATGAGCTAAAGTAATATTTCGTTTAGCTATTGCTTCGTTTAGGATTCGTAGATTATTGTATATTATTCGTTGATTTAGCGGATCAAAAGGCGGCTCGTCGATCGCCAGATGACCCAGTGTATCTCTTTATCTCTTTATCTCAATAAGAAGCGATGCCAATGTCGAATCAAATGAACGCCGATCGTCCATGCTACGGGTATTCCTGAAATACACTAGACGCGCGCTTTGGACACTGAACGATGGGTAACGGATAATTGAACGAGCGGAAAAGTGCGCTTCGAGGAAGGGTAAAGAAGAAGAGAAGGAAAGAAAAACGAAGGGAGAAAACGACGATGAAAGAGAGGGATCGACGGACTAGAGAAAGAAAAAGAGACAGAGAGAGTACAAACCTCACGGCAAAAGTAAAGAAAAAAGGGAAGGAAAAAAAATACAGACAGTCAAACAAGGGTGAAAAGGGAGAGATCGAGGGACGAGAGATAGAAAAAACTTCGCTGCAAGGGCGTAGAAAAAGAAAATCAAACAGTGGCAGACAGAGAAACGACACTGGAAAGCTGAAAATTGAGGAAGGAGTGAGAGAGAGGAGAGATCTCAGAGCAAGTGTAAAGAGAGAGACAGCAAACCGACGAGGAAAGAGACGCACTTCGGGGTAAGAGTGAGAGGGAAAAGAAACCGAAACGAAGATAGACGAGGGATACGAGAGTAAGAAGGACAACACACTGAGTGACAACAGCGAAAGAGAGAGAGAGTAAGAGAAAGGACACACTTCACGGCAATGGTAATGCGGAATAGGGGCGTATCATAGATAGACGGAGAAACGGAATCGGAATTAGAAAGAGAGAGGATCAGAGGTGTTGGGAAGCGCTGCGCGCGAGAGTGAGAGAGACAGAGAGCGTAAGAGGAGGGGGACAACGAAAGCCGTAGCACCGAATTCGCAGAGCGCCTCGGGATGGTGATAGATACGGCACGCCGACGCAATTCTCTTTTGGCAATTTGAAATGGGGAGGCAGAGAGGATCCGTCGATTTTGACGGTGGCACCGGAGGCGCCGTACCAGCGTGCAGACGCGGGGGTAGAACAACACCGGCGAAACCCGCGGGAACGAGCGAAGACGAACGGCGAAACTAGCAGGAGGAAGTGTGGAATTAATCTTCTTGTCCATGAATATTTCACTGTGCCGGTAATACCCCGTTATGTATTATTTCCCGGGATCGGGTATAGAACGCACAGTACGGTGATCCTGACGCATTTGTGAGGCGCTAAAAGGAAACTCGACATAGATCGTGGAATTTATTGGAGCGTAAAACGGCATATCCATCTTATTCGGACGATCATGCCGTTAGAAATTTTATGCCCGGTTTTAACGACAGACCTTTGTCTTCTCGGCGCTTTGCCAACGTCGAGGCACGCCTTTGCTGGTGAGATTAGTGAAAAGAAGCGACGTGAGAATTTGTGTATTTCATAAACAGTGTGGTGTAGGGTAAGACAGAGGAAATGTTAAAAAGGGCCTAGGAAGTTTTGGAAATGCGGTATGCGATGGTCGGCTTATTTTCATATAGAAAGTAGTATGAGTAAAGGATACGAGGAGATTAAAAGCGAAGTATAGACTTGGAAGTTATACGAGACATAACCTTTACACACGGTCGTCGTATTATCGTAAGACTCGTCGAAGAGTTTGCCTCTGAGGCGATCAATATACCCAAACGATTAGAGCTTTCTCCTGTTGGCAAATCGAATACCGAAGCATCCATCGAGAATGCAATTAAGCAAAGAATCGCGATTGAAAGTTTTTGGCAGTGTTCCACGTGAAAAGATATTGCCGTAGTTGGGGAAGTTCTAAATCAAGTTCAAGAAAGCTCCTCAACGCAATCCTGCAGACAGCGAATGTGATCCGCGTTACTCACGCAATCCGGCGTGAAATAAAGTTTCGCGTGCAATACTTTCCTTCACACCAGGATAATAAATCCAATCAACAACACTTATCGCTAATACAATCGTTGTATACATATATATTCCACATACAAACATACATAAATAAACGTAGGTTTCTCAATAAAACCTCATATTTAAAGCTTTCATAGATCAGAAATAAATAGAAGCGCGCTCTCTTTTTCTCGTGTAACATTGAAATCGAAATCGAGTCCAAAAATAAATGACTTTCAATTTTTTAAGGGAACTTTAACCTCAATAGTCGACAACATTATGAAATACTTCTGGATGCATTATTATTCAAAATTTCGAATGGTAAAACTCTCGTCGATGACTTCGTCCAATGGCCAACGAAAACGGTATGGCCACGCAAGTAGAAAATCGCTTAAGAGGAACGAGTTAATTAGCTCCCGACCTGAGCCGACACCGGAAATTTCTCCGCGAAAGTAAAGATCACGAAATGAGAGAAGAAAGGCAGGAAAGAAAGGGAGGATTGTGCACGTGCAGGTCCACCTGCGAAACGGAATCTCATAAGACGGGGAAGAACGACACGGACGTGCTTGGCAGAGAGCCATGCTTCTCAGGATTCCGTAAGCCGACCGAAGATCTCTTAGGTGGCCGTTACAAAAATTACTTTACGGCCAATGAGCATTGGTTACATACCGATATTCCACCAATCTTCATAATGCGCGCGATGCTTTAATGCCTTGCCAAAAAATCGCGATTGAAAGCACGTAAATTAATTCATCGCACGAAAATAACACGCGAATACTCGAAATTCCTTTAGACTACCAGTTCGGACTTAAATAACCGACCCACATACGAGATTACAATTAAATATGACAAACTATAATGTAAGCAACGATAATCAATTCGTTGGTCGAAGAATTAGTAAGCTACTTAATAATCAGTCTACACGAGTATATATAAATCCAAAAATCGTAACCAGGAGGAGATTCGCACAGTATCAAGATAAATTTACTCTTTAACGAACAGAACAATATTAATACAAACACGCTGGGGTAGTCGCAAGATACGGACAACAAATATTCTACCGCAAACATAAATCAGGACCACGCATGCCGGCTTTATTACAACAGAGCGAATTAATCTCGCTGAGAACATCAGCACCAAAATGCACCACGTATGCGATAATCCCTAGCCTCGTACGACTAGGAATTTCCAATAGGCCCGATAACTTCCTCGATCGATCGGCATTAACCGATGATGGGCAACGTCTTCCTTCGAAATACCAGCCCGCGGCACGGAAGCGAACGACAGCCCCTTCGTTTGAAAATAATCGAGGGTCTTCTCCAACGCGCCCCGTGAACCGTAGGAAGGAGCCGTGTAAATCAGATTAGACGCCATTTTGAAGCTAATGAGCCAAGAAACGAGGCTGAATCGAGAGGTGCTTCGCGTTCCTGAGGCCCTTCTCCCTTCTTCTTTCGCCTTCTTTCGGCCCGTCTTCGCCTCGCCTCCCTATCCGCCTCATCGGCGCTTTCTTCCTCATTCATCCGATCTGAAACGGCTCTCATCCCCAGTCAGACTGTCGCCCTTCCTGCCTAGCACAACAATAACGCGTTTGTTCCCCGAGAAATACGGTAATTAGCCGTTCGTTAGACTCCGGCTCGGACAATGGCACCGGAGTGCCTTTCTTCATTTACTTGCATCGGTCCCCGCGGCACAATGCTAGGTCGGATATCATGGCTAACTGTGCTTGATTAACGCCAACCTTAAGGCAATGCCGATACACCGTACACCCCTACCCATAAGTCACTGGGATATTTCAAGGCGTCCAGACGTAACGCCTTTGGCGTATACAGCGAGGCTTATTTTTTTTTTTCAAGGGTATCGTAAGTGTGATATTTATCCTTGATGTATGTCTGATGTAAGATGAATCGGTGTAACGCTGTATAATGATGATTGTGCAGCGAGGATATTGTACTTTGATCTGAAAAGGACTTGTAAGAAGGATAGAAGGATTCGGAAGTGACTGTGTGAGGAAAATCCGGGGATTATGATTAAAGCGGGGGAGTTGAAGCTATTGAAAATCAGCATGGAACACGAAGTACTAATTGGTTTTAAGGTTATGATTTATTTGTTACTTTTGATCGATACATGGTGATATAAAGGATATTGCGATTGAAAGCACTGTTAAAGAATAATTAAATGAAGATAGCATATTGTATCTAGCTGGTAAGCATAGTTTTCGTTGCGAGACAAATGTCGTTGAAATAGACAATTTTCCAGTTACTTATGAACGAGAGTGTACATATCCTCGACAACAATCGGCTCGGACTACAGACTTTTGTTCCCTTCAAAGGTACAATGGTTATTAGTAGATTGAAAGTAAAACAGTACCGACCCTTGCGGACATTCCAATCTGCTACGCTTCTGGGATATTAAGAAGGGACGCTGAAAAAGTAGCCAAGACGTAAAAAAATATCGTAGACGTGGATTACAACGCGTAGAACGGATTGGAACTAGTTCCAATAATTTCACCGTAAGTTTATTCAAACAATAATTTTGTTCCGCTTTTACCTTCGTCCAGAAGTTATTTATTAGTACGAGCTATATCATTGCTCGTATCGATACAAAATTGAAATGAAAGGACAAAGGGAATCGTAGATTGAAGCTGCGGCCGTTTATTCGACCGGTATGGGATAATATAGAATGCAAATCAGGCATGTTTTATCTCTTCCTCAATGTCTCGATATAGGTCATCGCAGGATCGATTGAACATATCGAAGGAGCAACCGCTAATTATACCTGATAATATATAGATTACGTGAGATATAAAGGAACAA
Organism: Ampulex compressa; assembly: GCA_038496175.1. NCBI lineage: Eukaryota > Metazoa > Arthropoda > Insecta > Hymenoptera > Ampulicidae > Ampulex > Ampulex compressa. Next base: position 186,409 of record JBCFXI010000225.1, on the reverse strand, counting down.
TCGGGTAATAATATAACCGCATTCTCGCCCTTATACCATTATAACATTTTTCGCAGTCCATCATCACTAACCTCAAATTCTGGTATGTGATTATTATGTACAGCTCTTACAATCAAATCATATATTAATATAGAGCTACAATTTGAAAATACCTATTAACACGATATAGAATGTACAGTATCACGTTTATTACACTAAATTAATGAACATGGATAAATTGATAACATACATGAATCAACTTCTTACAGCAATATTAAAGGCTACATCCTTCTGGGCTCCATATAATTTCTGCGATCTTCCGCGCAGAGATCTCTTCTCCTTTCATCTATAATTCCACATGCTCTAATAATATTCGGATTACGCCACGAAAACTTTCAGGCTTTGACCTTCCATAATTTGTCGGGAGCTTGGAATCGTTTTAATGGTGACCTGGAAGTTTAGCCCGTCGAGAAAGAGGCTTTCCCTTCGCTGCATATATGTAAATAACCGTTTGAAAGATGAATTCGTCGCGTTCCTTTAATTACTTAAAGCCAAGCAAACACTGCCAACAGAATATCGGATAGCTTCCCGAAAATCGGGATGGCGGTTTAAACTGTTAAACAATATTTTCAAAAACTCTTTCAAAACAGAGACAGGGATAATCCGAAAAGCATCGATACGCTTTATTAGGGGGGGGAGGAAAAAAAAATCCATTCGATCGAACGATCAAGGTTAAAGTAGTGTAATCCATCACGCTCCCGAAATTTCACCTGTGGATCATTCAGCGTGTTACAATTTCCCAAAAGAGAATCCCGGGTTCGGGCCCGGCCAAATCTCCGCGCTCGCCTCGCCAAATCCTTCTATGAATCATTCACGGCATTACGATTTCTAAAAGAGTAGCGCGATTTAAACGAGGATAAACCTCCACCCTCGCCCCGCCAAATCCGGCCCTCTCGATGAATCATTCACCGTATTACGATACCTAAAAGAGAGCCGTGCACCAAATCGTGTTAAAAGGGGAGTGCCGTGGAAAAAGTCAGGCGCTCCCAGGTACCATCGGCGATTATCGAAGGACAAAGAACGCCGATGACGTGCGAAAGTTTATCATCTGCTTTCGCGTTGGACGAAGAAAATTAAAAGAGAAGAAAAAACACGAAAAAAAAAGAGAAAAGGAAACAAGACCAAAACCTACGCGGAAACGAGAGTATTCGCGGCGATTCGTGTGGGGGTTCCAGAACGGATAGGCGAAACTCCGCAGGTAGCCGCTAATCAGAGAAACCTTGAGCCGCTTACCAGGTGGACAAAAAGAAAATCGTATAAATTACGCCGACTCTCGTCTCTGTCCCGGGATTTAATCCCAGTTTACAAATAGAGTGTCCAGCCGAGGCGCTGGGCTTTTACTTGTCCACCCTGTCGGAGGACGCACGGAAACTCCGACGGTTAACGATTCCCTCGGTTCCGGTCGAGGAGACGCGCATCGGCCCTCCGGTCATGCAATTCTGGAGGAAGAAGCTCCGGAAGGGAATCGGAGGAGACTGAGCTGACTATACAGGGTGTCCACGATGCATCGTGGTTGATGTGCGAGAGGAAACCGCTGAGTAGGATAATGGGGTTGATGAAAGCGCAACATTGATTTATCGAATCGAACGAGGCCTATCGTTGCGAGGAGTCGAGGCGCTGGCGAGTGTCGAGTTGGGAATTTGAATACGAAAGCGAGGGCGTGGAAAGGATAATAATTTGGTTTTCATCGTGAATGCTATTCGGTCCGAGATTGGAGGTAAGCAACGATACGAATATCAAGTTTCGTTTAGCATCGATTTTCGAAGAACCGCAGGAACTAGCGTAGGAGAGTGCAACAGGTTTTATCTGGGCTGTGTTACGGATATTGATGCGGCATTGTGTTTCTTTGTGAATACCAGAGTGCTCGTCGTATTCTCGAATATGGAGAAATGCGTATGAAATAACACTTGTGTATATAGAGTTCGAGCAGAAAGATAAATGTTATAAAAGCAGGGTATTAATTTTCGTTATCCTCGAAGCTTCGTTCTTGGAGAATAGTATGACTGTTATTTATAGAGGAATATATTTTAAAATATATATATTATGACGCTGACAACAGTTTCTGTTTATTATTTTTCATTTATCGTAAATATATGTACATCTGTGAAAAATCCACTTCCCTTAGACAATACCTATTGCTTTTTCGAGGAAATTAACTTCATCGACGAAGAGCATCGTCCAGAAAGAAATAATTAGCGATATAATTATGAGACGCTTTGAAGGGCCAGGAATAAGCGCGTTGATTTTCCTTTAAGGGCTAAACAAAACTATACACACCCTGTATGCATATAAACGTACGGTATGTTACGTGTAGACGCCGACTCTGCCCACCAGACCGGAAGGCCAACACGATTCGAATGCGATCGCGAGGTCCGGTAGATGGATTAGTACAGATGCGCTGTACAAACATGCCAACTAATTATCTGCTACGCCACCGCATACGGTTCATAGTCTTGGTTCTCTGATTCCCGCCGCAACCGCTTTTTCAAAACAGTAACCGTGCTAATTAATTCCGTCGCCTTCGAGGTATCCCAGCCTCTGCTTGCAAAACAACGAAAACGACTATAATCATCGGAATATTTGCCGCCATTTTCAAAGGTCTTGCGCCATCTTTCAGATGTCACGAGATGAAAAATAAATGCCTCGGGAAAAGATTGGACTATCAAGAAAATTTCTAGTAACAAGTTATTATGCTTATTTTATGATAAAGTTAGACAGCTCGAAACCGCAGTGTTCGAAACTAAAACGTCTTTTTCAACCTAATATTGCAAACAAGTGTTTATCGTTGAATATAAAATTAAATCATCGTTTTATCGTATTTTAGAAAGTTCTTTCCACAATTTTCTAGTACGTAGTAATTGTAGATATATACAAATTGAATAAGGTTGATCGAAACTCTTTCACTGTTAAATAAACAAAAATTGCTATTACGCACCTCTCAATTGAGCATAGATTGCAAACACTTTAGACTTTGTTATAATCATAATATGGTAATAATAAATAAATCGGCATTTTAAACAACTCATATACGGTATAGATATACGTGTAGATATGCGTGCGCTGTAGGTACGGTATACATATATGTTATAGATATACGTACGCTGTGAACAAACAGAATGCTTAAAATCAAATTTCAGTATTAGACGAATGACGATGGTAAATAAAATAGGGGAATTAATATTTAATGATGTGTTAATCACGATGTTTGACAGTGCGGGTTCTCCGACAACATGTGTACATATTATCTGTTGCTGTGCAGATATGCTAACCGTCGTATACGTAAGCTAGTACAAGTGTATATAGATATAGACAATGCAACCGCGCCTGAACTAAGATAAACCGTTGCATTGATTGGTAACGTGCGTAAACCCTGCCACACGATTATTAGTGCTCCAACATATTGTTCGAATATCCTACCTGCTTATTAAGCAAGTAAGCAACGACTACTATATCTGCGTAGAGAATTACTTGGTTCCCTGTGCTATTGATTACAAAGCAACACTGCCAATGCCGTGTTTGAATTCTATCAGATGCTTGATGCAGCATCGCATTATATCCCACAGAGTACTCATCAAGTCCCTATTCATTTCTATTAAGTCGCAAATAATCATAATTTTCTTTTGCTATCTCATTAACTAATTGAAGAGTTTTACATTAAAGCAGAAAATATGGAAACAGAAAGACGGAAATTACAACTAACTTTTAAAGATCTGGCTCTATAAAAGCAAATATGTGGCTTTTTTTAAACAAATTCCGAAGAACAGAAAGCCTAGTAAATGAACAAACTTCAAGTAGGCTATTGATATTCGAATGTAACGTGCAAAGTAATAAGCAAGTAATTGAACGTAAATCGAATACAAATACCTGCCGTCCAATAATCATTATTCATCATCGTCACAGTACAGAGCTTAGTTTAACACGTAATCCCGTATTGAAAACCTTAAGTTCTAATATTTAAAAAAATGGCTGAAAGAAGCATGTTTGAGAAATAAGGGGATTATTAAGCATTTCGCCATTTCGTATCAGGCGCGGGCCTATACGATTCAAATAAGCCGTAGATCATAGTTTTCTTGCCGCCACAGTTGGTAAGGCAGGGCTGACAACCTTGCGATATGAACACCATCTCTAACGACCTGTCAATAAGTATTATAACGACTATTATTATAAATTTCTACGCAGTTGATAAGTCAGGTGCGTGTCAATCGAACTGGTCGATAAATCAGGACTAGTCGATCGCTGCCGCCTGAGGTCGCCACGGTTATATTCCAGATTATCCTTGTGCCCCTTGAAGGGTCGTCGAACAAATCATTGATTCCGTGTGTACCGGTGTGATACCGGCAAACATTATTTTCTCGTTTATCCAAGAATGTAATAAAAATCAATGGATTTTAGGCCTGTTGTCAAATAATCGAGCTGATTTAACCGCAACGAGTAAAATAGCGAGAAATTCGGTTGGAAAAAAAATTAGTTTTGAACGATGATCAGCAGGGGTGGCATTTGAATCTTGAAAGTAATATGCCGCTATTTGAGTAACGGAAGAGAATTTCATAAAAATTTGTGGAAATTGTTCTTGGTGATTGCTCTTCTTTGGAAGACAATTTTTATAATGCATGACGTTTATCTCGCGACAAATTATGTCGTCCCTCGCTCTGAGCAAACTAAAGAAGAAAACGCCATTGGAAATGCTGGAGAAACCGAAAAAGAAATGCAACAGATTCGATGGACTGTCCGAGGAGGAGGTGCAGAAATACACGCTCATCGATTACCTGGAGGAAAATCTGGATATGGTATTTGTTGGTATCAATCCCAGCTTGATGGCTGCGCATCGTGGTAGATATTATGCAGGCTCTGGCAATCATTTCTACAAGCTTCTACATGAATCTGGCTTAACGCCACGATTTGTCAGCTTTGAGGAGGATTACAAACTACTGCAGTATGGAATTGGCCTAACGAATATAGTGGCACGAGCGACCAGGTCTTCCGCGGATCTCAAGAAATCCGAAATCAAAGAAGGTGCTACTCTCGTAAGAGAGAAGCTAGAGTTCTATAAACCAAAGATTGCTATTTTTAATGGTAAATGTATCTACGAAGTCTTTGCCAATAAGACCCACCAGTTTAACTTTGGATTGCAACCGGAACGCATTGGCGCGACTGCTATTTGGGTTATACCTTCTAGCAGTGCGCGTTGCGCTAATTTTCCAAGGATGCAGGACAAATTACATTTTTATACAAGTTTAAAAAAGTACCTGCAATTTTTAAAAGGTGAAATCGATAAAGTTGATGTTAAAGAATTTTGGTTTGAGGGAAAGTGTAAACAGTTTATACCGAGTACGTCAAAAATGTGGAGAAGGAAGAATCTATCGGCATTTTTACATGGAGGAAGAGTAGCTAACAAAGATACAGTATGTTTGGATACGTCCGATGAAAATGTCGCTATTGCTCATAGTACAGAGTTTATTATAAAAAAAGTAAACTCTGAATCAGATTCTGGCGAAGAGGTCAACAGCATAGCAAAAAAAGTACAGAATTCGGAGGAATTTATTCAACAAAAGGGCACAGAAAATTCTCAGTGCAACACTAATATACAGTTACAAGAAGATCTCGTGGATAGTGTACAAGTAAATACAAACAGCTCACAGTCAAATGATGATCCTGACGAACACTATGAATCCATTAAGGAAAATAATGTTAAAACGGTTCCATTAACAAAAAAGAAAGTAAATATCTCTGTAAGAAAAAGAAAGCTTAAAAGATCATCTCCAACACCAATCCAAACAAAATGTTACATCCGTAGTGATACATCTGCTGATTTTGTAAATTTAATTAAGCAACGGTTACAAGAAAAGGCAGAAAAGGGTAATGTTGAAGAAGATTAAGAACGCAGTAATGAAGAAATAAGACGTGCCTGTGTTAGACCAAACTTGAAAAAGTTCAACTTCACAACAGACTTAAAAGAAGACACAGAAATGCATGAATCATATCCTAGTAGCTAATGATATACCAGTAATAACATCGCAGCGTATTTTTTAATTTATATTTCCAAATGAGTATTATAAAAATTATAGAAGAACCAGTTTTCTGATATATTTGTACCTGTACTTTATTATTGCATGACCACGTAGATATTGTTATAAATAAAGTTAATTTTATTTTTTCAAATATATGTCAGAACATAACTAAGCTTAACTGTATCTAGCACTAATAGGAATACTAAGATTTACAAGAAACGAGTAATCCATTTATTTGCAACAGTTTGGTTCACTTTTTAACACAATCGCACCTTTACAAAATTATAAACATCTTCATTAGATATATAAGCTTTCAGAAATCGATGATAATGTGCAACACATGTTGCATTCAATTGTACTAAAAGTCTAATTCACAATATACAATAAACATTACATGATTACGCATATTACCGATGCAGAATACATTCTTATATTAATCAAATATTTATAGTATTCATCCATATTCACTTTTGGCATATTCAAATTCATTTTCTCATCATGCGATTTCTCAAATAAGAAAAATTGCATTAATAAACATGTATAAATCCATCATAGATTACATTAAACATTATCTCTTCAAAATGGCGTTGTCATTAATAAAAATGCAAATCAACACAAATAGAACTTCTACCTCGTAAAATGTATCAGGAACAAAAGATATATATACTTGGAATTATAAAAGAATATATAAAATTGTATGGAATATATATTCAATGTTATACATACTGTTTCCCGTTAGTAAGAAAAGAATTAAATCTCTATGATCTTGAGATTTAAAATAATAATGATATGTACCATTCATAATATCCCTCGAAAAACATGTCGATCAGTATGTAATATTGATCAGTCAACAAATATTCAAGAATTACAGTTTAGCTTTATTCGCCTCCATAAGTGTTTTCAGCTTTTGAGTAAGCATAATGTTTCCAGTCACTTTCAATTTTCCTTTCATAAATGCAGTTTGCGGATTCAGCTTTCCTAGAGCCTAAAATGACATACTAAGATTATTAATCGGCCATAAGAACCTTTGTAATGAAAGTGTAGAACATATACTGCTAACATAACAGCACTATTTAAAGTCAATATTAAAGAAAAAAAATAACATTACCATCTCGACCATATCTTTGTCGTCTAATGTTAATGTTGCATCAATCTTTCCACCTTTAGGTTTTCCTTTAAACACCTGACCCTCCTTCAAATCAAGAGCTGCAGAGAAAAAAATGATTAAGCTAAATACGCAATGCAAATAATATATAAATAAATATATTTCTTCATGCTGGTATAGGTACAAATATGCAGTAAAATAAATAATCAAAACACTCACTCCAATGTGCTTTGTGTTCGCCAGATGATGTGATGTTGTACAAGAAGATAGCATTTATCTTCTTTGCCTTATCGGGATTTGCTGTTACATACTCGCTCATTGCTTTAAATACAGCATCGCTCATCATATCTTCTTTTCCAGAACAGAAGTTCACCCTCGGTAAATTGGTTTTGATACCTTTTAAATCCACATATGCACCTAGATAAAACAGCAAAAATTTCATATGCAATTTGATTGCAATACCAGTAAAATATCTTTTCTCGAACTATAACAATAGTTAAATATGTACCTGTAATAACTGGAACATTACCCTCCACGACGCTTGTCTGGAAATGTATTCTATTCCCATTTTTCCACATATCAGTGCGCAAAGTTTGACCCGGCAGAACTGATTTTGCAAAACGAACCTAAAAGATTGTTCAATGGCATATCATTACCACCGATTATATACAAATGCAAAAAAAAAAAACTCCTGAGTAAATAAAAGATACATACTTTGACTGACTTAAACAGATCAACATCACCGCCAGCAAAAGCCTGTAAAATGTGGCGCACTGAAAATCCAAGAGTGCACAATCCATGCAAAATCGGCTTCTTAAATCCAGCTATTGTAGCAATATTACTGTCAATGTGCAAAGGATTTGTGTCACCACTCAGTCTATATAAAGCAGCCTGAAATAAACCAAAAATGTCACATCACTAAAATGTAAATTTTGATATGCTATATGTTCAAAGTAACTCATACAGGTATAAACAAACTTATTTATTATTAGTAAATTCTGACCTGATCAACATTGGTTGATTGAGTGATTGAAGTATCTGGTGTTCGCTTTGGTGGATCGATAATAGGTATAACATGCTGCGAAGTACGTTTTCCGCTAAGACCACTAGCACCAATTACAAATGCTGTCATTTGTGCAGTACATAATTTGTCCCCAGTTTTAGTATCAAAGACGTTAACTGAAATAAAATTTCAGACCATCCTAATACATTTTCCTTCTTTTAACATAATCGATTTTTTGAAAATTTATTATTTACATACATTGAATCAATATTGCTGCACCCTTTCCTTTATCCAGAACATCTTGGACTTTGAAACGAACATCTACAGATCCCTCTGTAGGTAGCGGTTTGCAAATTTCTAAGTATTGTTCTCCATGTAATATCTGAATATATCATTATACATAAATGATACAGCAGAAGATCTAAAGTATAAGCTGTGTATCCATATTCAGGATTTATATTAAAATCTATACCCTTGTAGGATCTGCTTCAAAATTAGGAATAGCCTCCTGCAAAAGCGTGGTTGAGTAGCATCCTACCGGACCATATGAAGAGAAAAATGTGGGAAGAACAGAGAAATTTTCATGATTTTCATATAAGTAACCCATATCAGTTGGTTCCTGAGTTGTAGCGCCGACTGAAATAAAAATAACCCAATAAATATTTGATAAAACGTTTTTATAAATATCATATCAATTATATTACATACCTCCAAGAGCATATAAAATGACGTCACGATAATCGTAACTGTGTTGTATGGCATGACCTCCCTGATAAAGAAAATCAATAACATGAGAATTCAAATTGCACAGAGACAATTATTACACTGCAAAACGAGGCTTACCGCATTTTCCGCAGAGCTATCACCTTTGAGTTTCTCTATAACAGAAACCAATTCTCCAGTCACTTCCTGAAATGTAATCATGTATATATAGAACAGGAATAGAAGAGAAACATAAAAGATATAGAATATAATAAAAAATATATGAAAAAAATAATTGTACTTGTATTGAATCTAAATGACGGGCATTTGACATGTCAGTAACTCTTGACCAATTCTCCTGCACAGCTTCAGGAGTGACGGATGATGATAAATTCTGTCTTAAAATGGCACCAGACGAACGAATGATATGGCCTGTAAATTATTACATTTTTGATCAATTAATTATCATTGGATAACTTTTGCATATAAATGGATGTTAATAAAAATATATACATACACTTTCCAGCCCATCCTAATGCAGATTCTATAATGGATCCATTTTCCGTACAATCTTCATGACATAGCCAAAAAACTATGGGTGCTATCAGTTCGGGTTTTAAATCCTGGAAAAAATCTGTAAATCAAAAAGAAATATATATATAGCACCATTACCAATAATGCAAGTAAACATGCTATTTCATTAATTATAGCTATAAAATCAACGTCAACTCTCTGCCATATTTAAATTCTTAACTTTTAATGATTGCATTAATAATACTCCAAAAATAAATAGAATAAGAGAACGTTTTCTTTCGGAAATACTCGCAATCTCTAACTCTCTCCTATACTAGAGCACTCTATTTAAATGTTACAGCAATGTATACCACAGTGATTGGAATAATGTGAGTGTCAGGATTTTCTTATCAGAAGAAAATAGTCTATCTTACGTAGTTTCCATGACATACTTTTTTGATGCTTAAACTGTGGTGTCAGATGCACACAAAAAATAAATTGTTTTGAAACGTTGCATAAAAGTATTAGGTGAGTGCAAAAGTTCGTGTGAAGTTTCAATAAATGGAGTTATGAGAAACTCCGCACAAACTTTTGCACTCACCCAATAACATAGCCATAATTTACAGCCATTCTGCTTATCTAAAGCGAATCGGGTTGATAAAATTCTTTTTTGCATGAAAACAAATTATGTACATAAATTAAACACGGCTGAAATATAATCTGTAAGTCTGATGGTACGTATTGGAATTTTAGAACATGCCTTTTCATCTTGTGCTACAACATTTTACTTACTATAAACATGATTTTTAATGGATAATTCATAGAACATGCGTATAAAATGAAAAGATAAATAACCTGGCGGTAAGACATCTTCAGTCAAACGAGATCCAGCAGTCGGTACGATCACATTGGTGTGTATATTCTTCTTTATACCTTCGACAGCCAATGTGTTAGCTAATCCTACCAAACCCATCTTTGCTGCACTATAGTTAGATTGGCCAAAATTTCCGTACAATCCACTATTACTAGATGTGAAAATTACTCTGCCATAATTTTGTTTAACGAAATATGGCCAAGCCGCTTGTGTAGTTTTCATAGCACCTTTAAGGTGCACTTCATACACAGTATCTGCAAATATATTTTTTTATATACAACACTTGAAATACAAATATCACTGTTTTATAAATATATATCGAGAAAGGCACGTACCCCAATCTGCGTTTGACAGCTTCATAAATGACTTATCTCTCAAGATACCAGCATTATTAACGACAACATCCAATCTGCCAAACGCATCAATAGCAGTCTTTACAATATTCCCTCCATCCAGAACAGAATCATAGTTGGCCACTGCCTTTCCACCTAAATAACGATCATATAACATATTTTCCTTAAGCTTTTCACAATGCTGAATACTAAATTCCTATTGTAAATCAATAATAAATTAAATAACGCACATTATGCATCATGACTATAAAAATATTCTCATGATGGACAAAATCTCGCAATAGTAGCAACATTATACACAATGTTATAACAATGATTTTCCACAAGGAGCATTACAATCTGACAATGCAATTCGAGAACTTAAAAGATTAACATATAAAGGCATGCAAATCATTCTCATACATTAATCAGTGCTTTACAAAATGATTTGTCTGGCGTTCTTTTTTTTTTCTTACCATTTCTCCTAATCTCATCGACAACAGCATCCGCAGCTTTGGTGCTGCTACCATCGCCGTGTCGTCCGCCACCCAGGTCGTTCACTATGACATTGGCACCTCTGGATGCGAACAGCAATGCATAAGCACGTCCAAGACCTACGCAAAAACATTAATGCATCAAAGCGCACAATATGCTGATTTGCGTAATAACTATGGATAAACAAAACAACTTCGTTTACCTGCACCGGCACCGGTTACGATGACTACACGGCCGTCAAAACGGAGTTCGTTTGTCAATCTCATTTTCGGACAGAATCGTACTCAAACGTTATTCAAAGGATTCCCAGAGAATGCGACTTATACCGTACGAACTTCACCCTCGCTCGATTTGCAATGAACAAGCAGAATTATTAACCGGTATAAAGTCCACTCGCTTTAAATCTTAACGAGACGATAAAGTGTTTTTCGTAGATTGAGCACTTGCACGATTGATGCGAGGATGGAGAAGGGAGTTGTAGCGCTACCGCCATCTGTTTGCAAAAAATCGAAAGCCCGGGAGTGACTAAGCTTACCATCAAAGGAGAAGGAAGGCATTTTCAAAGTATCGTTTACATATAAATCAAAATTTATCGTAACAACGGAAATGAACATAATTTACATCGGATTATTAATGCAAACTTAATTGCGAAACAGTGGTCATTTATATTCTTTTATGACATATTTTATGGTGAAAATGAAAATAAGAGTAACCTATTTTTAATTTTTATGCTTTTTACTTACATCCTTGTAAAAATCGTAAGAGATATTACATGGTCTATTTCTCGAATCACATATCACCGTGGATATTGAAGTAAAAATAATAAATAGCTTAGACGGATTTTTGTAAACTATTTGACAAAGGCTAATAATAATAAATTTAGATGGAAATCGAATACAATCTTTTTGATTTGCTTGATCGCATAAGTATATCCGTGTGTATTTCTATACGTGGAATCATACAAATTATAACTTTCATTTCTGTAACAAACAGCAAAAATGCAAGATTCTACAGTCATGTCAAATTCTACACTTAACTGCGAAAACAAATTGAAGTTTCTCAAAGTGTGCTCTGCAAATGTATTGCGTTTTTTCCTCGGTGACAGTCGCATTTTATTCACCGTTCGGAATCCTGATATTGCAGTGCGACAATTCGAAAGTATCCTCGATAAAATTTTGCCTGCACCGATGTCTCGAATAAATCAATATGGATATAATTCTTACGGGCGGTCAAACTTTTGCTTCGGAAACAAGCAATGAGAATAGGTATAAAAAGTTGACTAACTTTCTCAGTAAACTTGAGGTATCATTTACCAACGATGCTCAATCATTGACATCATAATAGCCAAGTTTGGTAGACAACGATGAAGTACAGTAGAATGTGGGGTGACAATAAAAACTGCACACAAACTGTTTCTTTTTTTATTTATTCATTACATAACCGTGGCGTCTATTTTAATACATTTCGGTTATATAAATTACAATTATCACAATTTGCACTTAACAAAAATTTATTTTTCAAGATATATCACTGTCGTATAGTTCCCAACATCGTTCCAATCCTTCAAGTCCAACGTTCCATATGTCATCAAAATTTAATTAGTGCACGCAGAAGTCTTGAAATTGTTGCAGGAGAAAATCCCATTCGGGATTAAAAGGCCTTTTACACGAGGCAAAAGCAATTTCCACGTTTACGGTGCACAGGTCCCAAAAGGGTGTACAAACACGCCACAGTGATGGCACAATCGACGTGCAAGCGTCAAACGTTAATCTAATACAAATCAAGCTTCATATTAACTCGACGCAGCGTAAGGCTATTAAAAAACCTCCTAGGAGAACGGTTGACAGACCTTTAGCACGGTGGTTATGTCATTAACGTTATATTGGCATCGCTGTTCATGCTCGTATAGCTTCACTCCATTGTGGGTCATCGCGACAATGTAAACGGGCACGGAATGTTATTACGGAGTTAACCAGAGTAGAGACGGCCGTAATGACGTAAATGATCGACGATACTAATCGTCCAAACGACACCCGTAAAACCCCCAAACTATTCGATCAACCTACGGACAGACTTGCCTCATTCCGTATTTACGGATCGACGATGTCCAGACTGTACGTCGAGGCGCACAGCTGTTCGAAAATCCCAAGACACGCGAGAGACCAACGAGGGAACGATTGATCGCGTCTGCGATCCAATAATTTGAATAATCACACCACCGTCTAGCCCGCGGCTCGTCACGAGAACCTTCCCGATCGTTCCATCCCTTATCCTTCCTTCGAAACGTCCAGCTCCCGTCGCGAGCCATGACGTAGGGATCACGATGAAGTATCGGGGAAATCTCGATCGAGAGGACGACGGCCGGTGATCTCGATGAACGAAAGTCGCCGCGAAAGATCGAGGTTTACGTGGCGCGTGGAGGCGGGTACGTCAGCGAGCATGAAAATCTCGGGGGGTCCGCTCGGTTCTGGCCGAGACAGACGGGAAGGAACGGTTAGTCCCCCGGAAAATACGGGGTGAAGTAAGCCGCGCGAGGATGGTGACCGAGGTACGTGACGTTGCGCCGGTTGGGGCTTTGGGGAGGGGATGGAAGGGGGGTGTGGCGGCGGTCGGCGAGTCTCGGCCAACCGCGAGAGGAGCTAGTAGCGCTCGTCTGGCGGTATGAGGCGGCGTGGGGCTAGGGACGATGCATGGGCCGCGACTAGGAGGCACTCGGGAGGCAGGGAGGGCATGCGAACGGAGCACAGTTCAGTAGTCGCCATTGCAAGTCCCCCTGTGCTCTCGCATTCGCGACACTCGTACGCGTGGAGCCGATTTTCCGCTAACCTAATCTCCCCGCGAGGGCCCCAAGTGTGCCCCCCCGATGCAGAGATATTGCACCGAGCTCACCGAAAGATTGTTGAAATCCCTTGACAAGGAATACAATGTAAGTAGCGGAATGAATCCGCGATGCGCTGTCCGTCCGCTCGCGCAAACGGCTATCGGGCCACTCTCGATCCCCCGTGCGCCGTGTGCCTGTACCAGTGGCGTGCGCGAGAGCCATCGAGAGTGTAGTGTAGCGGCGGCTCCGCGTGTGAGTGAGTCGTACGTTTTCTCTGCGTACGTGCGATGCCACCCGACGAATCTTATCCCCCGCACGAGTGTGTGCAGGCCGTACGTGAGCGCGTTGTCGACTACCTGGAGCATAACCTCCATGCGATCGGCAGAATGTCCAAGGGCCCGTGCTGGCCCATGGAGGAGTCCCTTGTATCCTTCGGTCCCGCTTCTTCGTCCCCTTGTTTCTTTTTCCCGCATCTCGACCGGGATCTCCCTACTCGAGGACCCATTAACTCTTCCTCCTTCCGTGACTTCCGTTCATCCTCCCGACGATCGACGTCGCGGTTCCTCGATGTGTCCTCGAGGGACCGAGCGTATGCTCCCATGCACGAGACCCTCCTCCTCCTCCCCCTCTGGGAGGCCGTGTCCTCGAGTAATTTTGTCGTGTCGCGGATACGCCGATTTTTCGGTGTAACGCGAGGGGCGCATCGCCGTCTCCCGGTCCACGGAATTTCTCGGTTCCACTGCGATCCGTCGCGGATTTCTACGTGCACGTGTCCGCGGTTTACATCGCGCGTTGCACGGTAGTCCTTAATTGGCCCGCGTTGCCGTCGCCGGGACGAAAGCCCCCGAGATTTTACAATGCGCGTTTATGTAATTAATCGTAACAAGAGCATCTTCGGTGACGCGTTTCTATTTTGCAACTGCGGATTTATCTTGCCCCGCTTCTACGTCGTTTGATGGGATCGATCGCCTACCTGTACTCATATTTTCTACGTACGTTGTAACCGCGTTGGTGTACTAGCCCATGCTGTACCATGTAGTTAAGAGTAATGATAAATGGTAATTCCATGTTTTAACGAATGTAAGCTCGAGGATTGCGGATGCTGAAAGTGTAAAAGTATATTAAGAATAAACTGTACGTTGATTTGAAATTTGTCTCAGATTATATTCATTCTTAAATAACAATGTTATACCATTATTGGAATTCGTTTTAAACGTAACGTAGTGACCGATGAAAGAGAGGAAGATTATCTCGATGATTTGCACGCTGGCATATTGAATCTGCTTATCCTGTTGAATCTATCTTCGCATCGCAGTAATATCAATTTGTTTGTAAATCTGTATTGCGAAGGTCCAGGGTTAATCTTTGATGTATCGAAGTATAAAATTAACGTGTTGAAATTGAAATAAGATTTATTTGGTCCGGTTGTGGTATCAGCTTTCGTGTAAGATCGAATTATCGCAAGTGTAAATAATAATATTTGTTAATCAAACAGGACAGCGAGATAAGTTCAACAGTATCCGGATGCATAAGAAAACTAAACTCTGACGTTATAATGAAGTTTTCTCAATGTGAAAATGTACGAATGACGGTAGATCTCGACTGAAGTTAAGATTAGAACCGATATAAAAGATTACAATTAGAATGTGCAAAATTGAAACATTGTAATTCTAATAAATACATTGTAGCTACATTTAAAACTATGTATCCTATTGTAGCTTGCTATTGACCTTAACAATCTAGATATTAATAAAATTGGCTAATAATAGATGTGTTTTTATATAATGAAAGTAAAACACACTTGTATATATATTGTAGGAAAGTTTGGTTTTATTTGATCACTATGTTTTAACATGGCTTATATATGTTAAACATTAAAATATAGCGGTAAAGTCATATGTTATTTGTAGATCAAACAGTTGGGCAGAAGCTGAAATTAAATGCAACAATGCAAAGTAAAAATACCTGTTTTATCTGTATATAAATTGAACATCGCAATACAATTTTTACTGTAATTTCTAACATAAATGGGTTAGAAAAAATGTTCGGAAACAAGCAGAGTATAAAAAATGTCTGTTTTTAATGTATTATACTAAGAATATAAATAACCGTGTTTTTCTAAATTTATCTTACATGTATTAAATTATATATTAGCCAAACATGTTACTAGATTATATGATGCTTTCAGGTCGTCGACATGGGAGCTGTTGTGGATGTCATCACGGCCCTGGAAAAGACGACGATCACTAAAGAAGTGCTTGAGGTAATTTTCAGAAAGCACGCCCATATATCTTGACAAGCTTGTATCATTATGTTTATAACTGCACATCGGAAACATGAAAGAACTAAGAGAGTAGCATCATGTAGATTGCATCATTTGTTTGATGAGTAATCAGTATGGTCTTTTTAAATCCAGGTATACATTGCATTATTAAATTTCTTACCATGCATTATTTGCTTTACTATTCGTTATATTAACTAGAAAATATTTAGTAGCGATATACTAATATTCTTATAAAAGTATACAAAAATTGCTATTTTGTATCTACTAGATTACACGGCTCGGAAAGTATATCAACGAGCTTCGTCGAAAAACCAACAATGATGCCTTGGCCAAGCGTGCGAAGGATTTGGTACGCCGCTGGCGAGACATGGTTTTACCATCAGCACATTCTACTCCACAACCAACACCGGCAGATACAGCGCCACCCGCTCTTAACGGTGCAAAGCCACACAGTCCAGCATTAAGATGTTTTAAACCGCAAAGTCCTGCACTAAGAGGCCTGAAGCCTCAAAGTCCATTGCTGAGGGATGCCACTACTCTCAGAGTAAGCGTCACCCGGTTTAAAAGTTTTCATGTTAGATATATACCACTGCGATGTATAAGAAAGGATAGTGTTATTTTCTTGCTATCAGTATATTTATGGCTATATATCTTAAAAGATCCTGTATATGAACCATTCAATATATTTGTATGGTTCATGATTTTATGCACGTCAACAAAAAAATTGTATTCATCTAAACATAAGATTGAAGTAATTATTAATTTTTCTAGGTGCTTAGCCCAGCCCTATCTGTGCATAGTGATCATTCACGTTCTCCTAATGCATCTTCGAATAAGCAGTCAATTACACCGACCAGCAACCACAGGATAAACTCTGATGTGTCTCCGATGCTTGGTTCCTCAAGTCAGAACCACTCCATCGAAGCAGTGCCACGAACACACAGTTCAAACAAGCGTCTTCGAAAAGACGAATCTAAGGACCAGCCACAGTACCAACAACACAACTCAGACTCGATTGCCGAAAGTGAACCCTTTGTTAAGAGACAACGTCTCAATGGCGAGAATATAAGTGGTAATTTAAATTCGCAAGTGCCTAGCCCCACATTCAAAGAACGAATCTCCGATCGTTTTGTGGAGTCTTCCACTGACCCTGATAGTTCAGGTTTGAAGAAGCGCGGCAGGAAGAAAGGCAGCAAGTCTGTGAAGAAGCAACCGCTGTTAGAGGATCGTGTAAAGGAAAAACTAGCTAGTATCTCGAGAAATCCTAAACTGAAAACGACGCAAGAATTGCTCGCAGATCTACAGGCACGTGGCAACAACACTAGCGTTAATTCAAATGCTCTACCTAGTCAAAGCGTAGAACCACCCAGCATGGAAGATGTTCTGAGAAGTAGCAATGAGCAAGTATCCAAGTTCCTTCGTTCTACTCAGAATAACTCATCTCATAGAAATACAGTTTCTGAAGCGTCTCTACAAAGTCGGTTGAAACCTACGGAAAACTGTCGTGATGTATCATCAAAGTGTCAAGAATCATGTGCAGTGTATGATGAAAGATTAGACACTAATCTTCAAGAAGGTCAAGCACGGCCGCATCAAGACCTGACGGTCGAAGAAATACTGGCTAAGTTACCACCCCTGGATCCAAATTCTATAGACTGGAGTGACTGTGAAACCGGATCTACGGAGGACCAAAATGGTACGGAATATCCACCTAGACAAATCACAGCGGATGACCTGGAAAGGTTACATACACAGTGCATAGAAGGACTCAATGGAAACTTCCAACCAAAACTGTCGTCTTTGACGCCTACTTCTAACGAGAAACCAGAATTAGGGGAGGGAGTGTCAGAGTTAAATGGTGTAAACAATGTGTATAGCCAAACTGGTGAAGAATTTCGGGAGTGGCACCAGATGCTAACAAGGCCCAGTTACGATGGCCAGATCCTCCACATATTGCCTTATGTTATTATTGATTAGTAATTTTATTATCCTATTCTATTATTATCTCCAAACTTGTGAGGAGCCCCCGCAAACATTAAAGAGATTGATCGACGATCGATCTATTAAAAAACAATTTCTATTGCAATTTACGATTGCTCTTTATTTCTATCAATGCTGAAGTTACTGCCATCCTCATTGTCATTAATATTCCCATTACTGTTGTCATTGGAACCAACACTTTGGCTATTGAATCTATCATCTTGTAGTTGCGTAACTAGCGGACACCATGATTTTCGACACCATCACCCTCGCTGTTGACATCCTCGTTATCATTATTGTCGCAGTCATTAGTTTCGTTTTTGCTAGCAATATTATCATTAATTTCATCATCATTGCATTCATGTTATCATTATCATCGTGTCACCATCGTCATCATCACCATCACGATCACCATCATTATTACAATTATTATTATTAATATTATTATTATTATAGTATTATATTATTAATATTAATATTATTGATACTTCCGCTGTAATACAGCTACTAGAAAAATCAGTGCTAGATTGTTGAGCGAGCCAGAAAACTGGTATTTCGTCAAACTGCTGTGAACAAAGGCACTTAGAACCATATGCGAAACAGTTTTGTAATTGAATTGATTAACAGGGCATGAATTGTTAAATATGAAGTATAAATTCATTATGAACCATTTATTTATGAATATTTAAAGCAGAGTAAACGTTGTCTTCATCCGGGAAAATTTTTCATGAAAATTACAAGATAACTTTTATGTGACAATACAATGTGATCGATTGCTTTCTGTAAATCATATACATGTATATATATTTTGTTTTTTTCATTAACAAAGAAGAGCCATATAAATTGAGTAAATAGCGCATCTTGGCCTGTGCGCCAGAAGAAAAGTTGTTTTGGAGATTATATCCGTAATAATACTGTACGACGAAGTATATTACGAAAAAGAAAAGGGTAAACAGCTTATTTTGCCACGGTGCATTCTTCACCGCGTCAAAAGCAGTGATGGTAAAAAATAAAAAGATGAGATAAGGTGTTAAAGTACGAAGAAAAAAAAAGTGTAAGCCAAAGTAATGTAATAAGTGTAATCCTAATCATGCGACATTTTGTTTGTAATTTAAAGACTTAAGGGGCTGTACAGAGATCATCATTTGGATATAATGTACAAAATAATTTTCTTCGCGTGAAAAGAATAGCCAAGCTGAATATACTGGGGCCTTAATTAAAATTTAAAAGTGAAGAAATATTTGTCTAATATAGTATTATGTTGCACATAATTATAACAACGGTATGACTTGAAGTGTGTTGTAAATTTTTCTATCTCAAATTTTTTTCGTACATTGTGTATACAGTACGGAAAAGTCATAGTAGTGACTTTAGAAGAAAATATGCTGTGCTATGAACGCTCCAAAAAAAGAAAACAAAAATTGGTACGCCAAACGAGGAATTTTAACGGTTTATCTCAAGAAATCTTTAGGTGCAATACCGAGTACACTCCGGTTCGATGAACACGTCTAATATCGAAAATCATAACACAGTGTAAATTGCAAAGGAAAAAAAAAAGAGAGGAGTGGATTTACGCTTTCAAAATGTAAATATCATTTAAATCTGTGAACACTGGCACCAAAATATATCAAAATTTTCTGTAACAACCAAGTAACATTACACGTTCGTGTTATTTTTTAAATACAAAAAATGTACATACTCTAAAACTGTATCATGTGTAATGAAGGCTTTGTGAACAATTATGAATTAGAAGAACAAAATCTCTTACTTTCCATGTGTTTTCGACAACAATATTTACCTTTCGCGCGATACTTTCCGTTCCTCGCGATTAGAGCACGTCGCGAGGGATGGAGATTGTGAGAGTTCTCGTTCCAAAAATTCCGATGTCGACCGAAATGTAGAGTTCGAGGATCATTAAACCGATGCATTTTTAGAAATATATTAAGTTTACGATGAAAGACAATCGAACGATTCGATTACGGCACGAATATCGAAAAGGACGACTAAGCTATTTCGTATCATCGCATTACTACGAAGGGATCGTTAAAGTGCAAAAAAAATGTGCGTTTTTTCTGCTCGACGAGCGGAGAAAAAGAATTTGCAAGAGTAGAATCGCGTAAGGAACACAGAACAATTTGTACGTATAAAATCCTCTGCGCCTTCAGAGACCTCGTAATGATTTCACGTGTATCGAGTTACAAATATATCCTAATTTATGATTGTTTATTTTTAATTCCTTTGTTTTCGATTTTTATATTTATGACTTAGGATGCAAGTTAATATAAATAAAGGTCTAATTTGTTGATGGTTACCGAGGCGTGAATGGTGTATCGCCTTCTACACAGTCTCTCATTCCGGCGTACTGCCGCGTAATTACGAGAGGCAGGACCTGGAATCGTATCATCATGATTCACATCGACGTCACAGATTCACGTGACGTTTGCGAAAGGAAATAACGAAGGAAAAACAATCTTCGTAGTTTTATCGTGCTTCCTCGTGATTCAATTCGCGTATAATGATAATATTTCTATAAGATTCACTTATGATCCTCCTCGGAACATTGTTTATTCTCGATCTTCAGGCACACGTGAATATCGGTGGTAAAACTCGGTGTACATGCTCGTGTCTAATTCGCACAGCATGTGAACCTTATTTATTAGCTTAAAAAAAATGTGCAATGCTTCGTTTTTATATTCGATGTATTTGTACTTATTTTGCCAAAGCATCTAATATGCTATCTAGGATGCATAACGATGTCGATCGCGATCGTTATCGCAATAAAGTGTTTTATCTTCAGAAAAGAAACATCGCTATCATACCGCAACGACGTGCAGAGTTGATGATGCTACTTAGAAAATTCCAACGGTGTATTTGACGCTCCATTTTCCAAAGTGTCACGCCAGGAATAAATCCCGCGGCTAATGCAACGCTGAATTTCAAAAAAAATTTAATCGAGTGTAGAAGTTTGGAGCACTGGGTAATCTGACGGGTGATTTAAATACGAAAAAAGTGGAGATACGTTTGCCATTTGGCGGAGAACTTTTCCTCGCTCTTTTACGATACTTTCCAAAAAACATTGCGCGTCACGTGATATTCGGGTAACACGATACCGGATTTCTATAGCGGATCCTCTTTGTCTTATCGTGACAGCGCATTATGTGGAGTCGAGTGGAACCTTACGAAATAAATTCGGTCCCCTATGTAACTTTATACCTGTATTTTTTTTATACGTTAAGCGTGCACTTTCATCGCATGTCACGGACAGAATTTTTCTCTGCTTTTTCCGAAAACGAGTGAGAAAATCATGTCAACATCAATGACATTTTCAGAAAGCAAAGAATTTTTATGCAACTATGTGATGTACTTGAAAGCAAAAATTAGCAATCGTATCTTTGGCGTACGGGCAAAGTAGACAAAGCAGGATAGGTGCAGTAGTATATTCTACATCGGTATTCTATGCTCACGATTCTAATAGTCCGAGTTAACTTTACCTCTTTCCTCCTTTCTAAATGTTGCGAGCGAAGGAAACATCCTTCGTGTCGGGAGAAGGTCGCAGAACCAGATCGCGTTTATGTTAATGAAAATCGATTAATTGTGCAGAATAATTCGGGACTGTTATTCAAAAAAAAAAACAGTATCAAAGATGCTCCAAGCCAAGGCGTGCTATGTGACTTGCGTAATTAGCACGATGACGCAAGAAATAAGGTTTCCAGGTAGGTAATTCTAACATTGCTTGAATTATACAAATAATCTGTTAAAGGAAGTCGTTTCAATGAGCGCCGGATATCTATAAATGCGCGAATAAATGCGTTATCGGTTTCAAGTACAAAATACCGTCGAATAATGTTTAATGTTTTGCTGAATAAATGGTAAAATTTCCTGAATGACGTAAAAGCTTATTTCGCTGCGGATTATATGAAGACTGTTAAAACTTGTGACGGGAAATTTTAATGACTACATTTATATTTTTTACTTCTGAAATTCGTTTTAAATTAATAAATCAAATGCCGCACTATACAGTTAAAACTGATTTACGAATAATTAAAAAGTATCAAGTAAGATAAGATAATCATCGATATATCATTACGAAACATAAAAAAAAGAGTTTAAAAACTCCGACGTTCAAAGTTACGTTTAAATAAAACCGGCATCTTAATCTCCCAGGAACTTTTTAAAAGTACAAGAAGTACTGCAAATCTTGCTAACTCCTAAAATTTCGATCACGAATAGAATTTCAAGCGCTTGCTGCAATACATCCAAACGTTAGCGCAATCTCGTCCCATTCGAAATAAAAAGATATATATTTACCGCCATCTAATTTTCGCTAAATCTGCAATTTCAAAGTACGTAGATCCACTTCAACGCGCGCCGGGTTTTTTCAGGTCTCTCGAATAATGCAGCAATCGCCGCAACTCGTGCGAAACGACGGGACGATCGTGTCACTTTTCGAGGGTAAGAGGAAAGGAAAAGCAAAAAAAGGGATACACCTCGATCCTGCAAGCTTCGCGTATCGAAACTGCAACGCGCTTCCTCCATGCGCAAACGCGCCGCCCTCCCCTTCGTTTCCTCAAAATTTCGTGCGGCTAGCGCGGCGCGTATAACGCGACGTACCGCAATTGCGACTGCGCAATCAACGAAAATAGCAATGCTTTGCGCGCGGAGGAGGAGAGGGGGAGGGGGGCGTAGGACGTGCAGTCGCTCGTGGTGCCTCTCGCGCTACGCCGAACAACTACGGGCGTGCATTCTCGCCCACGAAGAAGTCCAACCGCGATCCTCGGCCGCGCTCGTGTCCTCGACGGAACGTCGTGTGTGTCGCGCTGTACGACGAAACGGCGGCGCCGTGCCACTCCTCGGGAACCTCTCCTGGCCCAGGGCGCAGTTCCTAGGCGTACACGCCAACCGGTGGTGCCAGTGAATCCTTTTCTCCCCTCCCCCTTACTCTCAAGGCATACATGTAAAGGAGCGACGGTGCCACCGTAAGCGGGCGAAAAAATGTCGAAACCCGGTGACAGGCAAAGCTACGCGCAAACATACAAGCTCGTAGTCGTGGGTGGGGGTGGCGTTGGAAAATCGGCGATCACCATACAATTCATTCAGGTAAGTACTTTTTACCACCGCCAGGAATCCGCGACGCGCCCCTGCTCGCGCTTACCAATCAGATTCGCTTTCATTCATGCGCCAACGTCCATTGAGCCGTAGGAGGAAAGGATTATTTTGACCCGTACTCCTTTCAGAGTTTTTTTTTTCCCTTATCTTTTCTCTCTCTTTCTCTCTCTCTCTTTCTTCCTCCTCGTCCCGGTTCTTAAGATCTTTAAGGTGGCATACATACGGCACCGTACGATTTTAGGAGGGAACGCTTTGCGTCCAATTGTATCGAACGAGGAGGCGGCGTGCCTTTATTAACGATTATGTCATACAACCGCGGTCTCGACTGACATATATGGTCATATACGATAGTGCCTTACGTTGCACGACTTGATAACGGTGCGGAATGTCGCAGGAATCGGGCGTCGAGGCTTTTTTCCCGTGTAAACGACGGAAAGTCACCTACGGGGAGTATCGTGTTTCGACTTAAAATGTGACTGGCAGTTTTATCGTTGAACCATCGCGATGACGTGCGTTCTATAAAAGATAATGTGTGGGTATCCCACAAGGATAGAACACGGTCGGGTTCTCGATAATTTATGGAATACGATTGCAATATCCCGAGAGATACCAGCCGTTTATCGGTTTTCAGAGTTACTTCGTGACCGACTATGATCCAACGATCGAGGATTCGTACACGAAGCAGTGTGTCATTGACGATGTACCAGCGAAACTTGACAGTGAGTAATGCCATTGACGCGCGCTAGGCATGCGCCTATTTAGATTTACATTAAATTTCCTTGAACCTTCGTGAGTGATGTACGATCGACGATAGAATTTTGCGGTCTTTGCCATGAGCTCCTATTAAAGATTTATGGGCTGTTTACCCTTCTAAGATCAGAGTCTACTTTTTTTATTTGCCCAATATCGGACTTGATGTAAAGCAAAAAAAGATAACCTTGTTAAGCACAGATGAAAGTGATATTAAACAAAGTAAAGATATAATGTATGATGTGATGTTGCGATTCTTCTTGAGTTTGGCTTTTGCTTGTCCAGAACTGTGAAAGTAATCTGTCAACCTCAACATTTACCTGTTTTTTTCTTTTTTTTTTTTATATCTTTACTGAAGCTTTGAGGAGGAATATAAATT
Source organism: Ampulex compressa (assembly GCA_038496175.1). Taxonomy (NCBI): domain Eukaryota; kingdom Metazoa; phylum Arthropoda; class Insecta; order Hymenoptera; family Ampulicidae; genus Ampulex; species Ampulex compressa. Next base: position 162,018 of record JBCFXI010000225.1, on the reverse strand, counting down.
TATTTTATGTTCTTCTGTTAATTCTTTTTACTAAAAATGAAATAGATTATATTTTAATATGGTCTTATGATACATATTGATTGTTTCAGTATTGGACACGGCCGGGCAAGAGGAATTTAGTGCAATGCGTGAACAATACATGAGAAGCGGTGAAGGATTTCTCCTAGTATTTTCAGTCACGGATCATTCGTCGTTTGATGAAATATTAAAATTTCATAGACAAATCCTTAGAGTGAAGGATAGAGATGAATTTCCAATGCTCATGGTTGGGAATAAGGCTGATTTAGATCATCAAAGAATTGTAAGCAAAGATATGTTTTTGTGAGAATAACGGAGAAATTTGAAACATCATGCTGAACTTTGTTAAGACTGCATTTGCGCATAACATTGTCTCTCACTTATGTGTCTCTTTTAGGTATCGGTAGAAGAAGCACAAAACATGGCACGCCAGTTGAAAATTCCATACATCGAGTGTAGCGCTAAATTAAGGATGAACGTCGACCAAGCGTTCCACGAGTTGGTGCGGATCGTCAGAAAGTTCCAGTTGTCCGAAAGACCACCGTTAAAGCCAAATCATAAGAAGAATAAAAAGAAATGTTGTTTAGTATAATCGTCAACTGTCCCCCTAGTAACAATAATCGTAAAACATCTAAAGCGTGGGCGTTGAATTTAAATGACCGTGCAGGGTGTGTAAGGTTATCATCGGAAGTGGCACGGAAGTAAATAAGGAATGTTGAACCTGACTTTATACAAATTTTGCAAAGTATATATAGTGTTGAAATGCGCGGGAAAAACTTAAGCAGGTATTACTTCATATCAGTTATTCATTGAGTATGGGCAGAATTCAAAAATTGTTGGCAAAGTTGAACTTTGTCGATGTCATCTTACAGTGTACCTTTTAAACTTAGCTAATTGTGGTGATTTTTTCTAAATGATGGAATCAGTGACACTTGCCAGAACTATCGTCCAATATGTTTTTCTTACGTAAGATTTGATCTTTTGCAAAGATATAATTTCACATATACAAACCATGGTATAAACATATTGACTATATGATTCGTAGATCAGGATGAGAGATATTTATTTGAATACCAATTTTGATATGGAAGTAGTAACGATTAATCATAATTTTTATACAGATATACACTATTTGACAAGTTACATTACATCCCATATGGTAATATTACATAGAATTATTATTTCCATTATCTAGTGCCAAACCAATTTTACCTGACAATTGTGTTCAAGAGCTAAAGTTCTCAGCGGAAATGTACATGCACATATGCTATGCTTCCATATGTTGTTGGTGCAACATATTTATACATGACAGGCCTAATAACATAAAGCATACTGTGGAAATTCATAAAAATGCAGATCTTTTGTTTGCAATCTAAATCACAATATGTTGTCGGTGTAACTAACAGTTTGGAAAACATTATTTAACAGCTTAATATTTGCAATAATTACGTTCTCTTCAGGGAATGTATTCAGTATATTAATTACTATACTATACATTGTGAGTAATAGTAGGTAATACTAATACGTGTTAGAAATCCACTTACCTCTGTTTTTCAATGATTTCTGATGCTTATAAAACACATTTAGGAAAAATACCACTGTCACGTAGGTCTCTTTGATAGAACATCTTTTTATCACTTTTAATGAATAGCTACGAGCTTCTCGTGTTCCAAGAAGCAGGGAGTCATAGTACGTAATAAACTCATTTTTACAGACTTTGCTCAACTTTTACAGTTATTTTTTTTATCGATTTTATTACACGCGCATAGAAAAATTATCGGAAAGTTTTATAAATGTATCATGACCAACGAGAATATTAATATGCCTTTTGAAGGAAATTATTTTTTGTAAAAGTGATAAAAAGTGGCTTTAAAAAGATCACATACTGTGTATGCGGACATTATTATTTGTTTCCTCTTGGGAGACCGATCGATTCTGAATTTTGCGAGGGTCTGTTCTCTCGTGGATCGAGAGTTCGTCATAAAATGAATACCAATGGACGCTGATAGTAGCGACGATAAGGATGGTGGTAATGATGGTAATCATGGTGGTGACAATGATATTAATATTTATTTTAAAATTATTACCGCAAAACCAGTAACAGTGACCGTAGAGTAGCAGTAATATACCAGAAAATCATCCCAAGTTTTTGTGAAAAGCCACGGAATTTGTCGAAATTCCATATACCTTAATATTGAATACGGCTTTACAATCAAACGATGCATATAAAAAATCCATAAAGCGAGGCATACTGTGCACATACCAGAACAATAATGAAGAATATCACGTGCACGTGTGTTCACAGGAGAAACGAAACAATGAAAAGATTCGTACAAGTTATTCAACGTGACACCAATGAGATTTACCAATTACAAAAATCAGCTGTACTAACAAGTAAAGACGATTAATCTCAAAGTTTAGTATAAGCACGTTTATAATAACATAGATTTTGCTCTGCAATTAACTTTGTAAGGATAACAATTTATATACAGGATTTATATTCACAAGTATACCGCAGTCATACATCGATATATACATACATATATAGATACATATACACGTGTCGAGAAATTCTAATCTTACTTTGCGTTAGAGATTCCTTTGTGTGTATATACTTTTGTTCACTGTAACGTCTATTTCACTATTCGTCTAACGACACCAGTGACATAGATTGGGGCCAATAACAATTCTAACATAGAACGATTTTTCGTAACTAACAACTATTCGAATTTATGTAGTTTGAAACTTTCCGAATTAACACGATTCATCCGAGATTTGGATAGGACTAAATTCGATGTGATCGAATATCTTTGGAAATTAGACAAAAATGTTTGCCTTAACGCTTGTGAAGAGATCGTCTTGTTCGGATCACACGTTAACCCCTTTGCGGTCATTTGTCGAGTGCCACTCGACATCGTATTCTTTGCCATCGACGCTTATTAATAATCATGCATATAAATCAAATAATCTCTCGATTGCTTTTCTAATCGTAATCATCAGAAACGCGCTCTTAAGAAATATCTTCGATTGTTTATCGTGTATTTGAAGTATCACTCGAATATAGGCTATAATATGAGTTGACACTTGAAAAGTGCTTGAAAAATTTTCAAATTCGCAAAGGGTTAATAGGGCCGGCGTGATTTTTGCGGGGACTCTCAGTAGGTAGGCGCGAGAAAAAAATTACGTTGAAATATAACCATCATTTATATGGCTGGATAAATAAATATTTGCGGTGTCCTCAGCGCGTTCTTTTCGTATCGTGATATCAGTGTCGCAATTGTGGTATCAACTTTTAACCACAAATTTCAAGTTTTATGCACAAATCGAGCAATCATTCTTCAAACCTCTTTCCGGTTTAATGGGACTCTCATTTGTCGCGTTCGTCCCGCGAAAAATATGCCGGATAAAAACGCTAAACGATTACGGTATGATACATTATTGTTATTAACTTTTTACATACATTGCGCTATACCGTATTTAACTTGAATTCGTAGGATATTTTTCTCAATCGTCGAAACTGCGTTCTACGATTTCGCTGAGTTTTCGTTGTTTCTTACTAAAAAAAAAAAAGATACCCTTTATAATTATACGAATCATCAAATGTGTTCAGCTGAAATATATAATAATATATATATGTATAAGCCCACAGAACATATTAGAATGTAAATTTCGAGCTCCTGTTGTACGACGTGACATCGGATTTAATGATAATTAATTTGTACAAATACGTACCTCGCAAAGTGCGAGCACAATAATTTGCGAGGTATCGAGAAATTTTCGAAAATTCCGTTTATTTTTATAAATGAGTATATATTTATGAGAAATTTCTACATACAGACTGATCTATATGTTTAATGTATCTTTGTTAACAATTTCTGTAAACCAAATAATGCGAAAATAAATAACTCGATTGTTATTAAATCTCATAAAGACAAGGCGAGAATTTATTTATTATCACCATTATTCGCTGAGGTTTCGAGTACATGAGGTACGTAGAAATAGGAAAAATACAGGTAATGAGACATATTTTTTGCTTTAATCGCAGAACATCATTCATCGATGTCTCTCTTTGGATTAATAGCTGTTATTCGAGCAAAAAAAAGAATACGACCAACAAGTGGATCCTTCAGTCGCGATCATTTAAAACTGACTTTTCTACGATCGCAGATTTTGGAAAAAAAAAAGAAACTATATGCCGGTCGATGACTTTCAAGAAATATCGCCAGCAAGATTTTTTCTTGGCGTGAATTACCGAAGAAAAATCTTACAACTCAATATTTAGGTGATAATCGTCATAAAAAAAAAAAAAAGAAACATCGCCAATCACAGTCCTTTCCTCTACTTCACTCGCGGAACTAATTTCGCGTGGCCGACTTTCGGACCTTTCATTAAGGGAAAAAAAATGATTGCTAACAAAATTCACTTCCGCTTCTGTTGCGGAGCCACGAGCTCCGAGTCTCTCCGCGACTTCATAAATATAGGAAGCCTAAAAACCGGTGGAGCGACGGAAAAACGTCTGAAGTAAGATGACTTTAAGTTATCGGCGAGTCGAAGAAAAAAGGGAAATACGGGCTGCGGAGCACAGAATGAGAGAAACGGCGCGTAATTATACTCGAGCGCGCACATCGGTTGCGATCGAGGATCGAGGGGCTCGATTCGCCTGCTCATTTCTATCTCGTATCCATCGGTTGTTTTGAATCCGATGCCGTAGATGATTGAACTTCGCGCTGCGCGCCTTTCTCTGCATATATCGTAGCAACGCTCCTACGTTCCGGATAATTTCGCAACTATATCGCGAGTGCCCTATTTCCGAATCGAATACCATAGCGTATAGTAAACGCTCGGCGTGTTTGCTGATAAGTAAACACCGTTGCATGATTCACTCCGTAATTATTTAACCGTTCCATCGTACGCGAGGTAAGTGTTATCATCGCCGCGATTAAAATTCGCCTCGGCCGCGATCGTTAAATAGAAAGTTCGTGCAAAATTCCTCGCTCCTCGACGAACAACGTTTAACCACCGCGCCAAATTATCTTCAAATATCCGTCCGCGAGACGAATATCTTGTTATCCTTGCTTTTTCCCCCCTTTAAGCATAAAACGTCTCCTACGATTTTTACGCCCCAGTCCGTCGATCATCGCGGCAATTTTATCGTGACACCTCGAGGACTATTAAGGATGATTTATTTTCATTGGAAATCCTGATTAGGCCTCGCTCAAACCCGACTGGATTATACCGAAAGGATCCTACCTCGAGTTTCCCCCTTGCACAATAAACGAGGGATAAACCAAGAGCAGCGACGCGAGGAACAAGAGGTCCTGGGATAAAAAAGAACAATTCCCTGTCGCTCAGATTTTGGCCAGGCGATAATCGAATAATACTAATGACTCCTGTACAACGGAACATTCACCCTAATTTAGTCGGTAAGCGAGCAGCGGGCAAGGTGGTCAGACGGGATTCCCATCGTGGCTATTCTTGACCAGACCAGGCTAATATTGAATCCGCTCAATTACTTCCAGCCAGGCAGGCATCGGCAATAAGTACAAATATTACCGTCGATTTCTCCGCAATTCCTCGGGAGTACGCACAGCCACGCAACCGGTCGTGGCAATCGCGAATTCCATTTCGGAAAATTCGCAGGGCGCTCGCACGGCACTGACCGCCGGCGCCTTAATCGGCGGCCGTGGTTAATTCTACTGTTTACTAGTCACGATGGGAACTACGGGGCTTTGTTTGCGAGAGTATTCCTGGCGAAAACCAGTTCTTCGGTTAGTATCTTTGGCTCGGCGCATTGTATCGGCTGCGTGCCGATACATGCGTGCCGCACGCGAACACGCACGATGGCCGATGCTCGTATGTGCGTGGAAAATAAAGGAAATGGGGGAGAGAGAGAGAGAGAGAGGGAGATCGAGAGAGATAGATAGATAGATATAGAGATAGATAGAGAGAGAGAGAGAGGTTGGAGGGGTGCGGCGGCGGGGGGGAGGGAGGAGGGAGGGCGGGGATGACGAAGGATTTTATTAATAATTTTTGCGGGTGTACGCGGGAAGGCTGCGGCTGTAAATAGTGAAAGGCAGAACACGAGGATGGGAAAGGGAAACTGGCACAAAGATCGCGGTTTCCTCGCATCGGCATTATAAACAATAATCGTAGCGAGTACGGAAGGCCGAGGCCTCGCGCAGAGGGGAAACTCTCCGAGACTTTCGGTCCGGGGATCGTGTCCGCCAACTTTCGATCGTTCTCTCTCCTCGCGGCCCGATCGTAGCCCAGTCCTGTTCGCCATGCGGCACGTTTCCTCGCCCGCTATCCCCTCGTCGTCGTTTTCCCCGATTCCCTGTCCGCCAAAAAGCCTCGCTCCCGGGACGCGCCTGCGGATATTCGACTGGTATTTACCACCTCCTGAGAGGCGCGCGGTCCTCTTCAACCGCGCAGAGGGAAATCGGATGGGAAAAGGAGCTCGAGGGAAAGGCGGGCGTTTTATCGTCGGTTCCTTGGGATTTATTCGCCAGGATTGTTTACCGTAACTGCGTCCGGCCCGATGACAGCATTGCCATCCGCGCACATACGAGATCACCCGCGTTTCGCTTTATACGTAACTATACACCGTGACCATCAGGGTCACCGTGTTTTTTTCTTCCCCTCTTCGTCTCCCCGAGGAGAAATAGAAGGACGAGGTAAACCGTCCGGGCGAGGAAGAAGAGGACGCCCGAGGGTAGGGCAGGAACGGATAAAAGGAGGATGGGGCCGAGGAAGAAGAAGAAGGAGAAGAAGAAGAAGAAGACGAAGAAGGGTCCAGCCGGATAAAAATAGCATCGACCATCGGGGAAATAAAAACTAATAACGTACCTGCGGAATGACGGTTAAGGAGAGGCGGAGGAACAAGAAGAAGAATACGCGGAATACGAAGAAGAGCCAACGGGGAGAAGGTAGGGCGGAGTAGGACGAAAGAGAGGGAGAGAGCTGGAGAGAGAACGAGAGAGAGCGAGAGAGAGAGAGAGAGAGAGAGAGAGAGAGAGAGAGAGAGAGAGAGAGAGAGAGAGAGAGAGAGGCACCGAGGGAGAAAAAAGGGAAGAAGACAAAACGAAAAGGTGGTGGTTGTAAAAAGAGGACGAGCAAAAACCGTGGTGCGCCCGCGAGCGTGGGTAGGGGAAGGAACGAAGGGGGAATCCTCGCCGGTATCCTGGCCCACTGGAATAATATATCGGCTATAAGGCACACGGCGGCCTGGCGCAGCACGGTGTTAGTTGGAATAAAGGTGGGAGCCGGTGGCGTACAGGAGCTGCTAGAGGAATCTCCCACCCTTTGGCCGCCGGGCCGTGTGTCTGCACACCTTGCTGCCGACTCCACGACCCGTCTTGCCCGCCGACTGAACCTGTCTCCACCTCGGCGTGTACCTACTCACTCGAAGTCCTCCGTGGTATTCCGATTCAGCAGTAGTGCCGCACGACGAGGAGGACGTTGCTCGTCGGCTATCAGAGCGGGCCGCTTTCCTTCTCGAAGGGGCAGGAGAAGAGGACGTGGCCAGGGGACACGATAATGCCGCGACACGCTGACCATTTTGATATCGTTAAGGCCGAGGGCAACCTCTGGGTGTCCCTCCGCTTCCAGCTCCTCGAGGACTGAGAGAGCCGGCCGGGTGTACGAAGGGGGAGAGGAACGGGTTCCTCCGTGACGGTGCTTAGTCTAGTCGAGGACTTACACGCAGGATGATAGTGAACGCCCGATGAGGAGGATTCTCCCGCGCTCTCCTGTACCGGCACGATACCTCAGCCCGAGAGAAAACCCCGGTGTCACCCAGCATCGATTGGCGCCACATCGCGCGCCTGGTCCAATCTTCAGGTCAGTGCACGTTAGTAGAATCGACCGATACCCGAGGCCCCTGAGGGATCTCGCCCTACCGTCCAAATTGGGCTTCCTCGGAGGGCTGGAGCCTATTTGCTCGCGGGGGACCAGCCCTGCGCGCGGGAGACTATCCTCGCTCGGCCCGATAGAGACACGATACGGCCCTTGAGACTGAAATTACTTGCCGCTTTTATCATGTATCTTTCGATGCTTGCTTTTATATCGAATATATGGGATTTCATGCTTATGCTGATCCTTTTGTCCGCGGTTATACTTCTCGACGATCCTAACGCTGGTCTTTGAGAGATTGCTGAACTGAGAGAGATGTTAAAGATGTATGCTCGTGTGCGATTTGGAGAATTTTCGTGCCCCTCGTAGAGCCTTACAGATCTCGTATGGCGCGGAGTATTCTTGTAAAAGAGAAAGAGGAGCCTGATTTTGTAGAAGCCCCTCTTTTCGTACTACGCGTGTAATTACGATGAGGGAGAGAGAGAGAGAGAGAGAGGGAGAGAGGGGGAGGGAAGGAAGTATCGGCGATCATCCGCGAAGCGTACGGCTCTCGTCGAAATCGGGATAAGTATCGTCTTCGAATGCACCTCGTGTTGGCACAAGAGAGATATCAGCACAAAGGAATCGCGGGCAAACATTTTTTTCGATCTTTCGGATGCCACAATCGTTGTATAAATATTTTCTCGTCTGTAAACGACTTGCGCAATTTGTATCCGCGAATGAGGAGCACGTAAGGCGAGCGGTTGGCGCATGTAAATTTCCGATCGTCACGGAGCATTTTGTAAATAGCAAAAAAAGTGCGAAGTCGAATCGGCCGCTCTTTATCGCGTACGTGCGGATAAATGTCAGATTGGTTGCGTCCGCACGATTGTCGACAGGGTCACTCGGATTTTCGCGGCGACAAAATGCAGGTGACGGTGCCGGAGCAGCGAGCTTTAAGCGCCGAGAAGAAAGGCGATTAACGCACGCTCCTTGCGCCTGTTTGGCCGAAACCTCACAGCTGCTTTTATCGTGTTTACACGATGAGAGCGCTTTGAAGGAAAGGCCCGCGATATTAATGCTCTATGGAGTCGAGTAAACGGCCTTGCGAAAAATACCTGCCCCCTCGCGCGCCTTTGTTCCCGAACAATTCGCGCGTCACTGTAAATAGGTTTACGGCGAACTATCGCCGACGAATTTAGATTAAATGCACGCCTGACAGTCGGCAGTCTCAGACACTTTTGGCTCGGCGCAAAATCGTGGCACGGCCGTTATGGAATCGCGAGGCAACGTGCACGAAAAGGGGAAAATTGTACCGCAAATCACAATGTAGGATCGTTCTGCCCACTCCTTCGTAAGTCCTGCATTATATATCCATGTTGCTCGAGATTCCTCGGTTACACGCGAAACCAGTGCGCCTCCCTATTAGATATGTATATCCATATGTATCGGCCTCTTTCGCACAAAGTTCCGCCGTTTTTTTTGCTATACCACTTGAAAATTTTCAACCTCCAGCCTGAAGCGTTCCTTTTAAATATTTGAAAAGAGATTGAAATGTGAATAGGGAAAATGTTGGTATATTCTTCTGTTGTACGTGCGAAAGTCTTGAAAGGAGGAATAATACGCCAATGGATTTATTCGTATGACGCCATTTTTTTTCCGCCGATAATGGAAGAAGAAATTGACTGGTCGATGAAGTTCGATACTAGGAAAGTCTTTCGTACCTCTCATCGACCGTCGCTTTACGTTAATGCGCGCTGCAATCTTTCACGAGTCTTGGATATTTTCAACTGGGCTAATTTTCTTCCAACATTACGTTTTATTCTTTGGAATAATGATCGCGGATGTTGACTCGCGTATATATGTGTGCGTATGCATGAACTTTCAAGGAGTTCGACGTTAACGACGTATGATTGCCTCGAAACCTTCGCGCAGTTGCATGTAACATTGCGGATAAGTTCGCGAAAAGATTCCACGGATATGCGCGGTAGAATACTTCGGCACAGCCACGATTCTAGGCCATCGTTTATCCTCCAAATATATATTTCGTTCACAATGTCACGACATTCGTGCGTAAAGCTTGCAGTAGTTACTCGTTTATCGCTCGCACAAATAAGGGGTCACGCCGATGATATCGCTTTTCACTCGCAGGAAATATTTTGTTCGTAGAATTTTCAAGCGCATCGATACACACCATATACGGCTCACATATTATGCTCGCGAATCACGAATACCGCGAGATCCTCCGTGTCCCAATTTACGATCATTATCCGCGAAAAAGCGCGTGATCCTATATCCGGCTGAAAAAATATTTCCCCGATAAATTATCAATATCTCGTCCCATTATTTTTCACCGGTAGTCCGCGTCGGTGCCGCTGTACCCGGAGATTCTAATATGTCACTTCTCACACTTAACGTGGCAAATGTGCGCTGCCAATTTGCACGGCACGGGACCGCGGTGACAAAAGAGTTACTTTCTAGCGGTCCGCATTATCGTCTATATTTCCTCACTTCCTCCGGCGTTAGATATTCCTCTAAGAATATCAGGATCGTCGGCCACCCTGTGTGGGATAACCTCAATTTAACGGACAACATGGTGCGCGTTTGTGCCATAAATTTCATCCCATTACTGGCCCCACTCTCTCGACGCGCTTACGACAAAACGAGGAAAAAGCAGGATCGTTTAATTTTCCAAATTCGCCACGGAGCGCAGGGCCATAAGCTGGCCGTGGCGGCGGCGAAGATTCGCACGTTTCTTCGAAGCCACATGACGAGGTTACATTTAACAAATTGATTACTGGTACTCGCGGAGGAACTAGTCCCCAGGCTCGGGGAGATCCCCCCTCCCCTCCCCCTGTCCATGGGGCGTGGAGAGGGGGAGGGGGGGGGGGACTAGTTTTGTCCGTCGCAGAAAATAGAACCGGATATGGCAAGTTTAAGGCCACTCGCATTCTTACCAAATTGGAAGCCGCAAAAATGCCGTTTATAAATATACGCCGAGGAGGAGAAAATACACTGTAAGGAGCGAGACATGTTTTTGCGGGGGAAGCCATAAGAGGCGCCGAGCCAGGATATTTAAGAAGTTCTTTACGTTCTTAGAGGCCTATCCCAGCGGCACTTAACGTGCGGGTAATTTAAAATCACCGTGTCCCCTTAGGCACTGCCTGTAACTTACAACGATATTACCTTTCCTAACGCTACTTACCGTGACCTTTATGAAATCGACATACGGCCATGGAATCGCGCATGCAGTCGGGAATATCGTCTTCCTGTATAACCGTATATTGAGAGACAGAGGAAAAGAGAGAGAGAGAGAGAAATAAAGAGAAATAAAGAGAAATAAAAGAAAGATCAAAAGAATCGCTTTCATTCCACGTACGAGTCTCCGCCAAACAATCGAACCGTCATCCTCAGTCCTGCCGGGCGAGCCAGCCGGATTTTCGGGAAATGAAAACCAGCGCTGAATCGCTACGCAGTAGCTCGACACATTAAAACGCGAACCGGTCGATACGATACCGGATGTATTTCGGCGCATTAGCAAACAGACGATATATTACATCATCATCGGGAGATATTTGTCGAGCAAAGTCGGTTCTCGTGGCTTGGACGATGCCACGGCGAAAACCGATATAGCCCCGAGAACGTTGGGAATTACATCATCCGAGCGATGCGCCTCCGGGGCTTGACCGGCCTAGGACTAGGATCTCTTTATTTCGTCCTCGCGCCGTGGATAATTAGCAGAACCGTTCCTAAGGTGCGAATACCGGTCATTACCTTGAATGACGTCTACGCGCACGGCGTACCTGTAGTAAGTAGTATCATTCATAGTGTTCACTCGCGTCCGAGTTGCACGGCGCGTACCTGTTACTTTATATACAGTTACGGTATTTTCTCAGCCGCCGTGCGCCGTCGTGGCTCAGAATGAAAACGCACATAACGCCAGCGGTATGGGTGCCCCATTAGAGCCGCGTTCGGTTGGAGTTTGCATGCGATCTTAGCACGGCCGGTGGCACGTAAGTCGGTGCCAATACGTCGACGCGGGGTTAATCGGAAACTCCTGCTCGAAACGTCACCTACGCTCGCTGAAAACTAGCCGTTGGCTCTGAGCTTGGGTATTTATGGTGGCTTGAGTAAATATCTTAATGCGATGATGGAGCGAGATGACGTGGGATAGTGTTGAGGATGAAAAATACGCAGCCGGTGGAGGTCGAGTAGAGCGATAAATAGTTATGTATATAGTTACATTAAATGCAGTACTTGTAGTGATTTAGGGAAATACTCGATGAATATTCCTGAATATCGATGTAGCTTAAATATTGGATTTATAGGGGTTTTTGTATAGCGAGCTATTTTCCAGCTGGACATTATTATTAAAAATATTTCGGAGGCCGACGTTTTTCGATATGTCCGCGCGCGAGGGAACGTTTCTAACCGGTTCGACTTTTCCGCTGCTATCTGCCTTTTTCCTAGACGTTCGGCCAGTTGCGCGGCCACGGCTGTCCCGAATTGTATCGGCTGCTCACGGTCTGTCAGGTATACCGACCAGGTCCATAATAACAGGCGTGCACGTATCGCCCTTTGAAACAAATTAGCTTTGGCAGCCTTTTCGATGGATTCATATTGTAATTTATAGCCAAGGTCTCGCGGAAGCGATTGCGCGTGTCGATTGATACACGATGAATGCGGCACGTGCCGTATTTTGAAACGTACTTCAACTTTTGTCTTTCTAGCTGTATCTTATATTTTCTGGGGTAGTTTTATCGGAATTCTATGGAAACGATCGACGCGTCGACGATGCACGATGAACGAAATGTGTATTGCTTATTTAAATTAATTACTTTGGGTACCCAATTCGACGGTTGTGCATTATAACTTGTAATTTATATCATAATTTATAATTTATAGTGCATCCTATTATAATATTCGAGTTATACTACAGGCAGCAAAACAATGGACCAAACGCGAACGTACTATAAACGACTGAAGCGGACGAATACTCATCGATTTACGCGTTCGATCACCGCGAAGCATCGATTGGAAAGATAGTTTGATTCGTATTACAAAGGATTAACGTACTAACAGAATCTGGTAGGTAAGTCCCTTATATATCCGCTTTGTCAAGTGCGCTAGTAACCCTTGTATTTTGGAAGCATCGAACGAACGTTCGAAGCTCCTCGAAAGCTGGCTTTGCACGACAATAATTCTGATAGCGGCGGATCATTCCGTGCCACAGACGGAAGTGACTTTCAAATATTTAAGATCCAAACACTTCAGTCGCTTCGATCGCCGTAAAATCACAGCCGGTTAACGACTCCGTCCGATGAATGGCCTTGCGAGAATCGCCTCCAAAGATTTCAGCTTAGGCGCGATCCATTGAACAAACAGAAGCGATAATACCGTTTGTTAGCGCTTTATCGATGTCTGCGTTCCTCCGCACCGAACCTACGGCTGTTTACTCCCAGCATTCGACCGGGAATCGGCCGCGAGGCGATGTAACAGATTCCCTTTTCGATTCTGCCAACGGTATCAGTGCCGGCCTGAATAACCCGCGAGCGATGCGCCGACTGCCTAGGAAAAAATCTAGGATCCACGCGTACGGGAAAACGGCGTGCAGTCGAGAGATCGAGAGATCTTCTGCTCGGGTCCAGGTGCTCCTGGAAAACCGTAACGCTCATAGTCGACCCGTACGCAAGTAACGGAACGATCCTGAGCCAACTCGCGCACTTGATTTTGTAACTTTACCCAAGGCAAAGCGACGGAATTGGAAGGCCAACGTGATAATTGGAAAACACAGACCGGAACGAACGAACCCACGGTTCCTTTCCCCCTTTAATTTAGCGTGTACCATTTTAGAACTTCGCACCTGCGACGCTACTGCGTGCACGACATCCTAATGCCAAATGTAAGATAGTTGCTGACTGTTGAATTTTTGGCAAGCGCCACCACGCCGCTTAGGCCAAGATCCAAGGTGTGAGTTTTTGGAAGTGGATTGGGGGAGGGGGGGGGGCGCAATTGGAGGGTACGAGCCTCTAAGCAATTTCCTCATCCTGTCAGCCCCTCAAAGGCTTAGTCGCAGCCTCGCCATCGCGTCCTCCACGATGGCCAGGGGCGCCTTAATCTCGTCCGTTGCGGGAGTAAATTTGGATTTGAATCGGAGAGATTGATGCCGGCAGCGCTGACTCGGTGCAGCGCCTGGTCGTTACTTAGCTTCACGTGGTCGAAAGTTTCGTAAGGCCGGCTGGCTCACTTGCGTCGCTTTACTCTCACTGGCCGCGCGTACCGTGCGTGCGCCTTTTCTAATTGAGAGATCTGTAACAAGGAGAGATCGTTTATAGAAAGCAACGGCCGACGTAACATCTTAAACGATTATAAAGTCGGCGGCACCTTTTGGCTGCTCCTCCGCGAATCGCACTTCCCAGCGATAGGCAGGATTGCGTAATACCGACGAAATGTGCGGCTAAGATAGTGACTTTCACGCGGTGCACGCGCACTTCCTACCGTAATCCTCGCCGTCTCTTTTCTCACGTGCCATCCCAGGCCATACGCTCTTGCCACCGTGTGCCGCATGTCCGATGGTGAAGCCCTCCTCGTGTGACGCCCAGTGCAGGATAGTGCCCGGCGCATCGTGCAAGGAACTTTGTGTACGACTGTATTTTTTACAACTCCGATAGAAAGCTGCCTTCGGGCTACGAAGGGCGGGTTATTTTATGCGACGATCGCGCCAGAAAGGTTGTACCACGCTACTGATCGCATCGATAAAGCGCGAGGACTTCAACGATTGTCGATTTCTATGCGATTTTTGCAACTATCGAGCATTCCGTTGAAGTATATACTTGGGTATATTGTTTTTTTTTTATTCTTTCGCGAGAAGAAGCGATGCACGAAACTTTGACTCGTCTTCCCCTGGCGCTTGTAATGTATAAATATAAATATGTACAAGCGGCGCTTGTAAGGATATCAATTTGGCGAGATATAAACGATGTATGAATTCGCTGAATTTCATTAATGGCCGCCATGTTGGATGATCCGCGTGGTCTTCTCGTGGATGATATCGGTAGCGTCGTTGAAGAAAAATCAAGTGGGACTCACGTTTCTTCCTGTCTTCGCGGCACGGCCTGGCGCGAATACAGGAAGTACCCGCTGCTCCGCCTAATAAATCGCGTCTATCCCGCATTCTGCATCCCGAATGATCCCAGACGTCGCTTCAAGGATGCGATATTTTGACGGGTATCGCGGTTTCGGGGGCAATGGGAGGATTTGATTGCGCCACTGTCAATATTCATTCACGGCAATGGCGCCCTGGGCGTCCATAAACGGCTTACTGGCTGCGCCGATTGATACGGAAACAATCGTCGGTTAGATGTATTTATCAAGAATTCGGATTACCTTGCAAATAAAATTCCGTAATCGCGCCGGCACCACTACTGCCATTATCGTGCCGCATTTATTTAGTTATCCCAAAATAGCCTTTCCCGGCTAACGCTCGCAGCGAGTCCCGGAATTTCCGATGATCAGGGCAAATTAAGTGACGCGCTGTACGATCAACAATCGGCGCTTTTTCGGAATTGTTTGCCGCGACGAGAAAAGAGAAGCGCCTTGAGTTGTGCTTGTGCGCGACGGGAAGATGCTCGTAAATCAATAAACATTTTCCCTCGCCTCGTCTATCGCTTGCATTCGGCGCCTATCTCGCCGCGCCTATCATTAACAATGATAAATCAACATTGTTGTCGCGGAAAAACGATGGCCCGCGCGTGAAGAGCCGCGACGGGTTTTCCTTCTTTTTCTCCCGCGACATCGATATTTCGCATTAATGCAAATTACCGATCGCGAAAGTAATTATGATCTCAACATCCATCGTTCGAGTATAGAGTCGGTCGTATATCTCGGTTTCGAACCGCGTCGTCGTTTATTAAGCTCGGCTGAAAATGACGACCTGATTTGCGGGTAATATATTCGTTAGGTAACGCGGCCAGACGTTCAGCGTTTAAACGATGGTAAACACCGTATAATAAACCAGGATGACTAAGCTGCACGGGCCAAAGGCTATCGAGCTCCTATTCTTCCGCGGTGCTTAGAATCATTCACTTATAATTACCCCGGCGTCAATCTGCGCGGCTAATACAATTACGATAATTGAGATCCGCTTTTTGCAAGGGAAACCCGGTTTCTTTTGATATCGAATGAAATTGCTGTTGGGCATAAAGTACGCGCAACGCAGTATCGCATGACGGGGGACTTGGCTGCGCGAACACCTCGTGAATCGTGCTTCCGTTGTGAGGCAAAAGTTCGTTAGTGCGGACTTTATTTTTGTCCATGCGCCTCCGTACCTACGAATAGCAAAGCGCTGTATTTTTATGCGCCCCATTGGGCTGCCCGGCACGTAGATATACAAATGGGGATTTTCCTTCGTCGTTCACGTCTGTAATCGTGAATGGTAACCGGAGCACGTTTACGTTACGGTTTCATTGAACGCGTCTTCTAATGAAAATTGCATTTATTCCATACAGGTGAATGCGCAAGGCTGATACTGCATGCGAGAGCAAGTCGAGATCTTTCTTGGGCAACATTGGAAAGTTCTTGGCCGTATAGATTTATAGACGACCGTTGTTTCAAGTACGCGGCGCCTCCTCTTCGACAAATCCAATGAACCTCCGTCGATTTATACGCGTCCATGACAAAAGGCGCGCGTTATTCCACACTCCTATGGGCAATCGCGCGAAAGCTCGCGCACGCTTGTAAAATAACATTTGAGACAGAGCTCGTAATTTATTCAGCCGTTTTACTTGATCGAATATAAAAGTAACCGGTATGACGTTTCCTCGAACCGGGAATCGCGCAATGCTTCGTCAACTCCATGATAAATAAGCAGGTGTATCGATATCGCAGCCAGGCTCCGATCGATTCAAGGAATACACGCATTTATCATGTTGTGCTAGGATTTTTCGAAAGCACAATGGAATGCTAGCCACCGTACATTCACTTCGTACATTAGCCTTGCTCCATATACCGGTCGTTCGTGGAAAATTTCATTTTCCCCCCTTAAGACCCGAAATATCGCGTAATTTCGCCTGCGCTCCTATTGCAATTCTCCTTGGCGCTACGAGGAGCTAAGAGCCGATCCGTCGACGATCCTCGGAGCAGCCGAACGATCGTTCAATAACCGTGGCAAATCTCCTAAGGTAGAATTTCAAGGGCGACGTACTATATTTGTCACTACTTCCTCTCCCCCTGAGCGGCGCTTAGGCGGGGCGAAAAGTGAAATTCGGTGTGCCCGAGGTAGACATTTTTCTCGACGGCTGTTTGCGCACCTCGACGGAAACATACGGCCTCTAAATATGAGGCGCAGATAAGCGGTGACATTTAAGGGTCAAAGCTGGCGAATAACCAAAATACCCCGGGGGGGAAAATATATATTTCAATGGTACCGGGCTCGCGTTACGCACTTCTCGATGCGTATTTTTCTTCCGCGGACGTGTCGAGGACGTGCCCATTAGGTAATCCATCGTTAATGTCGATAATGATCTTTCTTCTCTCTTACCCTTCCCGCGGCCGGCCGACAATCCCAAGGAAAGTGCCTATTATAATCCATGCGTAACACCGTCGTAACCGATGTGCCTTCAGGTGAACTTCGAGGATACGCCGAGACCTTTCGATCGCCATGACGTCGAAGAACGTTAGGACCAAAATGGTGCCACCGGACGGAGGATGGGGCTGGGTCGTGCTCTTCTCAGCGCTGCTGGTCAATTTCCTGATACCCGGCACCGTCAAGTCCTTTGGCGTCCTGTTCGTCGAGTTTCTCCACGTCTTCAAAGCATCCTCCAGCGCGGCCTCCTGGATGCCCGCACTTTG
This sequence comes from Ampulex compressa, assembly GCA_038496175.1. Classification (NCBI taxonomy): domain Eukaryota; kingdom Metazoa; phylum Arthropoda; class Insecta; order Hymenoptera; family Ampulicidae; genus Ampulex; species Ampulex compressa. The sequence goes on along the minus strand of JBCFXI010000225.1, from coordinate 144,321 downwards.
TTACTTCCTCTACAGCTCTCTGGGTGAGTATGGGATTGCGATTGGCTTTTTGGAGAGGTATTGGTACCCTTGGAATGTAATGCCGAGACCAGGTGTACGGAATAAGTGGATTAGTAAATTTTGAGGATTTTTAAGTAATTAAATTATTAACGTTCGAGGTTGATGATGTGTTGATTATAAAAGTGTAGATCTCTTTTTGAATTGTATGATTTTATGGTTTGGTTATAAATATTGACACTGAACCTATTATCCACTTTCTGGACGTGTTTATGTATATTATATATATTTTTAAAGAAAAAGGGGACTAACGAGAGATGTCGATAGATTAATGGAATGATTCCCATTTTGCAGTAAAATCGTGTAAAATCTTAGAACATTTTCCCTTACAAAGTGCGGTAATTTTTCTAAGAAACAACAGACCGGCCATTTTGACCGCTTCGATAGGTTCAGTGTTAAATTGCAAATTTAATAATGCATTTGAAGATATTCCACATGCGGGTCGTCTTATTTGATACTTCGTACACAATTATTTCGAGAACGAAGGTTCGCTGTTTTATTGAGATCCATCGATAAGTTTCATTCGAAATACTCATTTAAACGCAGTATTATTTGGGAAGTGATTGCGCGCGAAACTTCGAAAGATGCTGTCTTTATGGAAATGAGAGGGAGAAAAGGAGGAGAGAAGAAGAGGAGTTTGGATTGTATCGATGATAAATGAGGAAAGAGTCTTTAAATGTCGAGCATCCCATCTGCAGGAAGTTCGCGTATGTTGTTAAAGTAAAAAATGAAGATCGATAAGATTCTTGGAAGATCTCACGTGCGCCTGGCCTGTATTTGATCCTTAAATAAATCTGTTCTCCTTTATGTAAGGCAATGTTGATTTTATTTCATGAAAAGCGATTTCGTTGAAAATGATATTCTATCAGTATACGAAGAGGTGTAATGCGATATGTAAATTAGCTCGTGCAAACATCGAGATTATTGTGTTTGTAAAACGATATCTTGCGGGATGAAGTTTTATCTGTTAAATAAAATCTATGATTAATGTACGGAAGATATATATTTTTTAACAAATAGGTGAGTTTTGCGCAACGGACTTTATTGTTATGCAAGTACCTTAGGGCAAACCAATCAATGCTCTCACGAATAGCCGTTACATACTTGTATGGACATTATTAGGTTTAACGAAGCGTGAAGCTTTTATAATAACATCCGCTGATTTAAAGTTTTTCCCCATTCGAATGTAATATTCGATTCGATAATCTACACAATTATCTTAATAAGTAAAATTTCACTCGTTGCGCACCGTATTTTTTTACGCGCTGATACAGTCTTGCAATTATGCGAGGCGGCCTTTCGAGAGTGGACTTCATTAAAGAATTTGATTTCCAGGTCCCCTGTCGAGTATTTTGTCGAGCAGGTATTCCTACAAAACCGTGACGCTCATCGGCGGTACATTTGCAGCCAGCGGAATGATGCTGAGCTACTTTGCAAATTCGGTTTCCTATCTCTACGTCAGGTGAGTCCACAAAGGTGTATATATACGCGATTCGTGATACGACAGTTTTTAACATTTTTTTTTATCGATATACACGATTCTATAATGTGTCTTAATTCGCCAATTTACGTCAATAACGACAGAATCTATTTGTTGGGTTTAATCGCTGGGAAAAAATAATCAGCCACTTTGCCTACTTTACAAAATTGCTTTTGGAGCGATCGTTGTAGGTTATGCCATTATAAACCCATTACACGACAGCTTTCGGTATTATTAGACGCGCTTAATTATTCGCACTGTCAGTAACGATTTGCGATATACTAGCAAGGGTATTCACTTATCTGCACACAGTTATGGCCTCATGGTTGGTATCGGTGCCGGATTGTCGTTCCCACCGACGGTCTACATCGTCACCGCTTACTTCGAGAGGCTTCGAGGATTCGCCAATGGCCTTTGCATTTCCGGAAGCGCGATCGGCACTATCGTCCTACCACCGTTGCTGCAATATCTCCTCGACTGCTTTGGATACAGGTAATCGTGGCAGATTCACGAATAGCCCCGAAAATTCTTCTCGAAGAGGCACGGATAAACTTGCAGAAGTACAAGGAAAATTGAGCAATCAAACGACAGACTTTTCATAGCAAACTTTCGATCGGTTTTACGATCTTAATGTCATCGAAAGCTCGCGGTCGAAGCTTCCATCGAGGCGTCCGACCACGAAATGAGAAAAATCCCTCTTTTTTGCTTTTTTCAGAGGAGCGGTTCTAATTATGGGCGCGATAACATTGAACACATTGGTATGCGGCTTGTTATATCATCCCGTGGAGCAGCACATGATAAGAGTGCCGCTGGAGGACGGTATAGATAACGAGGCGCTGACTTTGGACGAGCCGGCTGTCGAGGAAAAGCGGCGGCCTTCCGCCACGGAAAAGGTCGGCGTCGATTTCCACGACGAGACACTCAAGGATCCCGAGGAGCCGACGAAGCGAGCCCAGGAGCCGTGCGAGGCCATCGACAGCGCCCTGTCGATATCGAGCAACGAGATAACTTCCTTCAAGAACCAAAAATCCAGGAAGCAGAAGGTCCAACGAAGGAAGACCTCCTCGCTCACCTCCGTGTCGAACCTGAATCGCGCCAACAAGGACGGGGAGATATTCCTGGAGCGGTACCGCAAGACAGACGACGACATAGCCCTGACCAACGACACGAGCTTCGCGAAGGACGAGGAGAAGGAGAGGGAAGGCGAGAGGACGGACGTGGTTCGACGCGACAGCAAAACCACCCAGCCTGACCTGACCTGCGACAGTCTGAAGATCTGCCAAGAGAACTGCGAGAAGCGGATGGAGAGCGTCTTGAAGGAGGAGAGGATCGACGAGAAGCCCAAGCAGGAGGAATCTTCGAGGAACTCGAGGTTGTCCTGCTCGTCCTCGAAGGACGACAAGAACGAGAAACTCCGGTTCTTCGACTTCAGCGTCCTCAGGGACCCGATATACCTCGTCATCCTGATCTCCAACTCCACGTCGGCCATCAGCAATACCAACTTCATGATCCTGCTGCCCTCCTACGCGATCTCCGAGGGCTTCGACAAGAGCTCCTCCGCCCTCCTGCTCTCCGTGGTGTCCGCCCTCGACCTCGTAGGCAGAATCGGAGGTGCGTCCTTGTCGGACATCGACTTCGTGCCGAAGTACTACTACTTCGTCGGTGGCCTGGGCACCAGTGGCATTGCCCTGGCCCTCTTGCCAATGGCCTCCAGCTACACGATGCTGTCCTTCTTCTGCGCTCTCTTCGGCCTCTCCTCCGGCATGTACATCGGCATCACGACCGTCATCCTGGCGGACATGCTGGGCATGGAGAAGCTCAGCTCCTCCTACGGCATATCGCTCTTCGTCAATGGAGTCCTTCAGCTCGCAGGGCCGCCGGTCTGCGGCGTGGTCTACGAGACCGTGGGCTCCTACAAGCCGATCTTCCTCGCCTTTGGGATCATCCTGATCCTGGGGACGGCACTCTGGGCGGTGGTGCCGCTGATCAAGAGGAACAGCAAGAAGGTCGTGGAGGCGGTTTAAGGTGGATGCCAATTGGCGCGATATCGGGAGTAAGAACGTATCTTGGCCGTGTCGAAGTGTCGCTGCTCCAAGCGCGATGTCTACTTTGGGGATGATCTTGAATCGTGGGAATGCGCTTTGAAGGGTGGTATTGCTGCGGCTAAGGGAGGATGGTAAAGAGGACTTTGAAGCGGTGTAAGGTCGATAACGTTTGAGTTGGTGGTTTGTCGACGGTAATGTTAGACTGTAATAGAGTATTTTTGGCATCGTCTTATAGTATGGTAGTGGATTTCGAGCGGTAGTATTGTGGATGAAAGGGAGAAGGGAAAGGATGTGGGGCGGTGTAAGATCGATGACCTTTTGATCGACGTGATATCGAAGGTGGGAGTGCATCCTTGTCGCACTTCCAAACTGTAGCTGTATATTTTAAATACAATGAATCTCATGCACCGTCTTGGTAAGAGGAAGATAGGAGAGAGAGGCTCGAGGATGATGCGATTCAGGTCTTTGCGCGATATCGGCCTTTGTGACGCAAAGATATTGTTGTTTCGAGTATCTCGATCATTAGAAACTGAAAGGACATCGAGGCGGAATAAGATCGACGCCATACCATCACCCTTGGAACTTCGTTTTTGTCGGCCCAAAGTGTTAATTAGTTCGGCACGATGAAGCATCCTGGCTTTCAAGATCGTGGCAATTATGAGCATGTCACTGTGCGCGTTTTTGAGGCTCGCAAAGTGGAACAAACAGGACGCGCAAATAATATGACGTCGAAGAGACACTGGCCGATCCATTATCGTCCTTATAACCGCAACCTTCGACGCGCCAAACTACCGCTACTTGGAATAAGCGCAGGAAAAGCACGATGAGATTCCGTTTGGCAACGTTACGTGCCACGATTCCGTCCTCGTTCTTTCTCCGTTCGTCGTGTGCGCAGAACAACGATCGTCCCTCGCTGTCCAAGCGCCAGAAACACGTTTAATCGACAAAGCGCTCGAAACGTACAGAGTATTCCTAAATAATGAACTCGCTCTTCGATAGTCATTAACTAGGAAACAAAATGGCGTATAATTGCAATTCTTGAACAATTGTGTTGTGCAATGTTTTCTCTAGGTACGACAATCATTCTATATACTCAAAGTGATCACCATTAACAGCTATACAGCATCGATGGCGCTGAGCTGCTAAGTAAACTATGGCTGTCAACGTGTCTGGTGTCATGGCGGCCATCATGGTTGTTCAGCGCAATGTTTTCGCGATGGCAGCCATGACACCCGACATATTAACAACCGTAGTTCGCTCAGCAGTTCAGCGGCATCGATGGTCGCTTTGAGCATATAAAATGACTCGTGTGACTCGTCTGACCTTTGTCACCCATTGAGAAAACATTGCACTGCACAACCGTTCGAGAATTGTAATTCTACGTCATTGTGTTCTCTAGATATTGACCATCAAAGAGCGGGTAGACAATTTTGAAACACCCTGTACTATCCGAGCTGGGCGACGGACGGAGTTTGATCGACGTTAGGAACTAAATGTTCATTGTAGTTTTTATATATACATGACCATTGCTATGGGCATCTTAAGGATCATGGACCTAATATAGTTGTTACGACGGAAGTTCGGCGAAGTTCGATGCCGCCGCTTCGGCGGGTTACTCCGTCATTAGCGCCATAACCAAGTATTAACGGACGATCCTTCGTTCTCGAAATCCGCGGTACGTTTATCTTGCTCATTAGCGTAGAGCCGACGGGATATTTATGTAGCAAGACGGTACTTTACGTTTACTCTTAAGGGGAATACGAAATTGGCGCGAAGTACGCGGTTATTAGAGTGCAATATTTTTCCGCGAGGAGGACGTGCTTAAATCATGCCTGGCACGCACATCGGTCATGTTAAAGCCATTATTTTTGATATACTTGGTTATCGTATAGTATTAAACGTATGATACATTCCAGGATTAGCGCTGCAAGTATTAGATACGTAAGGCTTATCTTAATTTTCATATCGTTCAAATGACACTGACGAACTTTAGGTAGCTGTTAAGTGAAACGTTTTACGAAGACGGCCGTAATTCGTAGGACTTATTCGTTTATCATTAACCTTCGAGCCGACGCTTACGCACATATGCCTCGTACAATCGATCGTCAGAACGACTGGTTCCACAAGCCGAGATCAGCGTCACGCTGAAATACACCTTGTAAGTAAATATTCTTTTTAGTTCCATTTTCACGAATATGAGCAATCTCTTTCTTTTTTTTTTTTGACATACGATAAGCGGATAATCACGTCGCCCAACGATCGTTTGGTGTTCCCATCGATCGAGGGTGACCATATACTTACGTTGTTATTACGCATCGATCGTCGCAAACCTATTTATTAAAGTACCTATTTCCTCACATTACATGCATTCTGGCTTTCGTACCTTTAGTAGATTGTCGTGTACATAAGCGTACTTGAGGTAGCACTCAGAGCAGGCGGTATATCAGATTAGATTAGGTGTCGTATGTCGCTAAGCTTTATGTATTTGCTCCGCGCAGTAGCTCATTGATCTCCTTCTCGTCATAATTTCTCTGCACAACTAGGATATTCCGGTGACGTAAAGTGTCACATGTCTTACTTGCGACAATATCGTCAGGAGTCTCGACTTATTTTTGTACAACTTGTTATCGTACTCTAATGTAATTATCATAGGCGTTAGTCTTTAATAAGTTTTGTCCAACCTGTTTTCTCACTACGGGAAATAACGCCGTTGCGATCACACAACTTAATGCACTGGTGGCGAACCTTCCTTCTTTTTTTTTCGAATTCCTATCTATCAACTTGCTAACGTGCCGCACGTACTTTTAAAATAAAAAGGATGCGCAAAAAGGCAGTTTCTGCCAAATTCGATCGAAATAAGACTGAATATCGACGTAGAACTTCGCGTTAATGCGGCCGTAACGAATAAAATTGAGAACTCAACTCCTGATTTGCTGTGCAATCGTATAGTAGTGCACGTTTATTAACGAGGGTTTATGCTACCGCATTTTTTTTATGCGAAATATATTCGTCACCTTCGATCACGATTCCTGTAAATTTCCGTGCCAGGATAATTTTCGTACCATAGGTTCGCCAACATTGATTTAGGGCCTAGGATGTAAGGGATAATGCGAAACACCAGGAATACGCTATACATATCAGAGGAGAAGGAAAAGAAAATTAGGAGCTGACGAGGCACCCTCGTTCGTCCTTTTTTTCGTGGCGATCTCTCTGTGGGAAAGAATATGCACCTTGTAACGTAATCTCAAATTAAAGTGTCGCCATTCGGCCGTACTTGTACTTATTCCTTTCCAATAAAATTAGCACTAGCCGTTTCCACGCGAAGGATTCGCAATTGAAATCGAAGTGGGGAGAAGTAAAATGAATGCAAAGAAAAAATCAGGGTCTTTTTTTTTCGCCCGACTCCTCGACAAGAGCATCACGGATCGTTAATTTATCCTGAGCTCCTCCCAGAACCCTGCGTGTGCAATACTTATCCTCGATACTGCAAGCCATTAAGTTTATCATTATCGCAGCTTAGGTTACGTATCATCGAGATTACAATAGGGATCGTACAGATACTGAAATATTAACAAGTCTCGTAATGTAGTCTTAACGAAGGAAATCTCCATCGCGAGATTGGCAAACCTTTGTTAGGTCTGTTTACATCGCGAATCGCGGACATCGGTGCACACCAGCTTCCAAATTTCGATATACTTTCGTTCAATACTCAGAGCAGATCGGTGCTTTGCCAGGCGACACTCCGACTCTTTGAGTATTCGTACATCTAGTCACGCTCTTTAGAATGTACAAAGGCACACCCGACTGCGGAGAATATTTTTGTACGATAAAAAAAGCACGCCAGCCATGAGGATGCGTTTGACCTGTTAACCGGGTTATTCGTCGACCAGAAACGACCTCCCCTCTATAGAACGTTACAGCGGGTGAAGTTCTGTTGTAAAAACAAGAAACAGCCAATTTATTAGCGATTTTTACGATAAACTTTGAAAGAAGAAACGATATGATATCCTTTGGCTTATTCGATAGGAGGAAGGGAGAGTGCAAGCCTTCGGACTATCTTTTCATCGTGCCTCAATCGCGTGCGAAGCTCTTAACCGACCCGTCCCAATCGCCGCTTTCCACGATCGCCATTTCAGTTAACGATAGGATGATTACTTGGAAATAAAAAAGTAAACACGCGTATATCAAAAACATTGGTACAATTATTTATTCAGTGCCCTGATTTTCTCACTACCTCCAGTAACTAGGATCATTGAAGGGATCGATGTAACGTCGCAAACGATTACACGTTGAAAAAAAAAAAAAAAGAAACAAAAAAAGATCTATACGTTACTCATCGTAGAATTGTTCACGCACCTTATAATCATACGATGGACGAATAACGCACGATCGATGGTACAAGAGAGGTACGGAGAGTGTCGCAGTATTAAATACGTATCGACGCAATGGCAGCAGGTCAGGAGAGTCAAGAAGTATCGTTAAACATACTTGGATGGTTGGAAAGTCCAAGGATCGAAATCCTCTATGATTCGTCGACACTATCCGAACGACAATGACGCCGTACGATCAACATAAGTACCTGACACGCGTCTCTAATGCAAAGTAAAAGGTTACTAAAAAAAAAAATGAGCCACGTCGGAGCATACATCGAGTTCTACTACGGCACAGTAGCGGGCCGCCGAATATCGGTGTCTGACACTAACCGTCCGCTACCCCTGATCGCTTCTGGGTCAATCGCGCGACCTTTGCTCATCTTTAAACTCATACAGCAGGACAGCAAGGTCCCTCCTCGAGGCCCAATAGCGGACGAAAGGGTGCAGACAAATGAACATCGATGTGTGCGATAAGAAAGCTTGTCATCGATGACGTACCAAGGTACGAAGAATAACGGGTGCAAGTGTACGATGTATATTGCGTGAAAGATATCGAAAGGAATCGCCGCTGATAAGGGGCGAGCGGTGGAAAATCGAGGGGGCTAACGATCAATGAATCGTGGAGACGAATTAAAGTTAATTCGAGGCTCTTCTCGGGCTTGTCGGGATACAACAGGTAGGCTGGAAGGTATTGTCGCTTTGGCATAAAGCTTCACGGTAAAAATGGGAAATAATGAGCGTCTTTCTGCGATTTGTGCAACAAGGATCCGTTTGGAGAACGATGATACCTCCCGATCGGGCTCCTTGTCCAAACGGATGAAGCACCTGCCGAAATTGAACGGATATTCTACGGATAAACGGCATTGCAACGCTAATTAAAAAACATATAACTAGCGTATAGTCTATAGCTTTGTACTATGCTATAACTCGTACTTACATATCACTATGTTAATAGAAGATTAATCTATGATGTGTTAGTAAACTTTACAAGCTTAGAAACGTTCTATATCTCACGTATGGTACACGCTCTATCTACAATCGTGTCGGCTATCACTCGGAGGTATGTTATCTATTATTAAACGCGACTAATATGAAAAATAGGTGTACAAGATGCTGCTTCTTCCTTGCTCGTAAAGAATTAGTATGGATTCATCATAGCCGCGTTAAATTCACGTTGACTTATTAACGTATCGCATAGAAAATAGATGTTACCTCGAGACACGATGTTAACGAGTGTTACGTCGATAATGAACGGTTGTTACGTTTTCTTTGAAGTCTTGAATCAGATCCGAAACTTAACGATCAAACTATCGAAACGAAGTTAAACTCGTTCATCGAAAAATATAACCTTCTCTCTAGTGAAAAACTCTGCAACTGGAAAATGAAGTTACGCGTTCGCGCGTGTGCGTATAATGTACATATATGTATATGTATATATATATACATATAAATATATATATATATACATATATATATATGTATGTATATATATAATTATTATCAAGCTTAATTTCAAATCTATGCCCACAACAATATCTCTTGTGCGCTAAACCCTTCGTGCATGATTTAATCCTCTTTTCTTCTACGAGGGAGCCAATTTTAATTCAGAAAATCAGCCGCGGTACTTTCGGGAAAAATTAAATCATTCACTCTGGTGTACACGATGCACAAGGTGATCAAAGTGTATCTCTAAGGGGTAAAATCGACGCTCTTGAGCACGCGCAATTTTTGCGAGTATTGTGCCCACGATCGATGATACAACCGCTGAAAGAACTTTTAACGCCGTATTAGCCGATCTGGAGAATTAGAAAATTACATCCTCGGATCCGCTATTGTGCAAGATCGTTAACAATCAATAATTTGATGATGCACGATTAAAATAATTAGCCAAAAAATATATATATGTATATATATATATATATATATATGTATATGTATATGTATGCATGTATGTATGTATGTATGGAATCGTCGAGGTTTACCTTTTCACAGTGGCCCAATGCGCTATCGTCAATCGCTAAAACACGAATTTTGCATCCAAGATTTACACCGCGCGCCGTTTTATTTACAGAGGTGATTTGATTCGAAAGCTCAGGATGACCCTATGAAATTCACTCGGCACGTTTGTACGAGGTATTGATACTGACGAGCGATAGTCGAGGAACACAGTCGTCTTGTTTTAATAGCGCGCCGCTATTTCACGGTCGTCGAACGAGCCAGGCGCGCCGGTCTGATTATCAAAAAATAACGGATTTCTGAGGATCCTCGTAGAATGTCACGGAACTTGGAGAATTTACAGAATTGATTACGATACCGTTGTGTCCCGGCGGCCGCTGAAGGACACGATAGAGCGGATGCCTTTCACCGATGTCTGAAAAAATCCACCAAAGGAAATCCTCCGTTATTTAACTGTTGAGAGCACGTGCGGGGTGCAAAGTGCACGGCGATCGTTGAATAATAATCATCGACTGCTCGTTGCCAATAATCACGCCGATAATGCGTCTCATAACCGACAATCGAGAGTGACCGTTAATAACGCCTGTTATACGATTAAATTTGCAACGGGATATTAAGAGCACTTAGAAGTGTTCGAATTCTGTAACATCGAATAACGATTATCGAATACCAATGGCGAGCAATTTTGTCAATGAAACATATTCTAATCGAGAAATGACAATTACGATTAATCGATTTTTTTTTTTTTTTTAGTAGACTAACCTTTTTCTTTGACCCATTGAGGTAATCCTTATACATTTCCGAACGAAGATACCTGGAGTAACTGTCGCTCTTCATCAAATGATAAACGTGAGCCTGGAATTTCATAAAAACGCTCAACAGACTCTTATTAACGCTTCGATCTTAGTCACTAAAATAGTATAATTTTATTCGACCATAAGATTCCTCAAGAATAAACTCTCAAAATTAGCATAATATATACCCGCGGTTTGAGTTTATATAGAGATGATATAAATCATCCTTTACGCATCGAGACAAGATTTCCGACCACTTCCACTTTCCTCGATGAATCTTTAATATTTTAGCGAGGTCCAAATAATCGATAAAGTTTCGTACCGCAGCAACGTCGAAGCACCACCGATCGGCCTTGTCTAGATTCCTCTTTGTTATCTCGTACGATCGAGAGTCAACGTTGATCGGGCAACTCGCCTCTGGCCCCAAGAACTCGTTCCAGATCTCTCCGACCTTGACTTGCACCTCTTTCTGCGGCAAAGTTTTCAATTCCTGTACGGTTTCCCAAAATCTGCACATATCAGAAAAGATCTCGTCTCCCTGATTTAAATTTGAATTTACGTGATGCGCGCGCAGCCGGCGCTGCGTGTACGCGTAAGTGTGTGAGAGGCTAGGAAAGGCTGATCCGCGATCTTACTTTAAGTTCTCAGTGCTGAACTCCTTGTCCAAGAAACGCACGAATTGTTCCCTGCCGATCGGATCCTGCAGCAATTCTTGCAGGCTGAACGCCCACCTTTTCACCCGCCTCGTGGCTACCTCTTTCCTGATCGTTGGGAATGAATAATTATCATAGCACTTTAGCCAATGTTATCCTAATTAATCCCCTGCCACGCAGTCTCTGATTTTGCGATTTCGAGCTGAAACATTCTGTTTAATTTTCCTGGACGCTTCTTACGCGCAACGGTGGAGAATGAAATCATTTTCGGTCTTGTAAAATGGTCGAGTTGCTATTACGTTTTATTCTTGCACGACGTCTCCGAATGTTTTTCTTTCAGGACAAGGGGTTAATTATCCTATAGGCTTAAAAGCTAAAGCCACATATATTGGTATAGCGTTCCAACTAGATACTCACATACAGATTATACATGTCTTTGAAAAAAAGGCAGAGTATGAGAATGATAGAAAATTTCAAAATATCCATTCTTGTGCATTCGAGCAATACGGATAACAATCGGTTATAGAGATTTTGATGACCACGATAGTCCTAATGTAAGTTTAATATTTTTTCTACGTGGTATTACGTACGCGAATCTCTCTTGTTCCCATAGTTCCGGACTGTCCGATATCCACGGATTTGTGAGCTCTGGTTGCGTGAAAAACGGATCGTATTCGGTATATTGCTCGAAAAAACCGATCAACCTGAAACGTTTTGTGCGAGCATCGGTAACACAACTCGCCTTGAAACGATCAAGAGTCAGATTGGATATTGGCGGGATCCACTTACGCTTCGGCGACCTTCGAGACCTTAATATTCGGCCTATCTAATCTGTCCTTTAACATTTCAACCTCCTTTTGCAGTACCTCCAATGAGGACATTATGTAGGATTCCGAATGCGGCGATATTCTTCCACCAGCTACTCCTAATTGCAAGTGTTTACTCGGCTTTATGATCGGTTTGTGGCTACGACAGGCTTTTTTTATATCCAATTCCGTAGTGTTCACACATCCAGGCTGAAATTTCCTCTAGTACCGTTACCACGATTGTAAATAGACGATGATGCAGGTTAATGTCAATACTAATTGGCGATCGACTTTGCTCCTCGATCGTGCGAAGCATTATCCTTACACTATGAAAGGATTAGCAATATGAACCAGTAATTAATGTTAACATTAACTTTGCATTACAAACTCGTGACTAACAGGCAAGATGAACGTTAACGAGAAGGACAAAATATATAATGCATGAAGAGAACCTGAATTTATCCGATACCGCCGAAAGAATGATCTTGTGAGTATGTTAAATAACGTGACTGCTTTGTTAAATTTATAACCTCGACTACTAACATATCACACCCTGAAATTTATGAATTTGAGTAAATTTTATATTGTCAAGTGTGTTGCGTGGACTTCTGACCTAATACGCTCGTATTTAATCCTTTTCAGCCTAAATAATTATTTTTTAATAATCAAATTAAATTCTGAAGAAAAACAATCGAGAGGTAGTGGATTTGTAGAAGCAGATTACACGGATGATGCCAAATAGTATCATTGAGCTGGAAAGGGTTAAAATACATTTTCAATCATTGCTACCCTGTTTTATATTTTACACAAAAAAAAATCTAGAAGCAATGGATTAATTGCGAAGTCGATTCTTTACAGCAAAGATTCAAATCTCTCTCCAGTACGTTGACACAGCCGCGGATAATGTAGATATATGATATGTATACAGTTAAAGATCAAATAAAGAGTATCGGCGAGCTTGAATACTGAGTTTAATACCATTGGTCTGTACACATCCCAGAAAGCTCTCTCCTGGCTATCCAGTACCTTCCTCTCCAACTTATCCCTCTTCTTGTCGACCTTGCTCTGCGCTTCCGCCTGCATGAAAATAAATTCCCACTTCCTCGAAAACATCTTCTGCAGCCTGGCCAAATTCTCCGCCTCGTAATCGGCCAATTCCAGCCGAGTTTTATTTTGCATCGTTCTCTTGCAGAGATAAACCGCTGGAACATATCGCGCACCGTGATATCGCCGTGCCTCGACGGATTTAGGTTCGTCCTTGAAAGCCCGAATGTCTCAGCATTACCGTAATCCGTGTTCTCTGGCTCCCAGCAGTTCGACGGCCAGAAATACGGCGTTTGAAACCTGTAGAATGTGTTATCGTTCTTCACGGTAAGGCAGTGGTCGTCGATGGGGAAAAAGTATCCGTGAGATGCCATAAGGTGTGCCACGTGAAGAGCCTCTGTAAAATGCGGAAACGAATGGAGTCGCGATAGGAAGACCTTTCTCTCCTCTGACGATCCTTGCTATATTGCGATCGTGGTGTTATAAAAGTACCTTGGTCATCGATGTCCATACTTTTCATCATCCAGGCTATTAAGTCTGTCCCTGAAATCAGGAGGATGCGAACTCCGCTATAATCCTGATCGTCGCTGCACCTCTCGTAGTACTTAATTAACGTTCGATTTATTAACAACTCGTACGCCTTACCCGTAAAGACGGACGGAGTCTTCGTCATGAAACTCTTCACCGTCTTGACCGGAACGCCGGTGGTTTCGTCCAACATTTTCTCCACGATCGACTCCATCTGAAATCGTGAATTTAGCGAAGTATCATTTATCCAAATCATCTGCCATTACCTAGGCAAGCCTTTAATTACATCAAACACCTCGTTCTACATTACAAAGAGCATATCACAATCGTTTGCCTCATCGAGAAAATCGAAACAAGTGCAGTTTTCTACTAATCTATTCTATATACCACTTCGCTATTTCTATCATAGACTTTATGATGTTTCGCAGTATGCGATTAACGTGCGTTATTGATCTTTGGCTTTCTCACTTTTTTTTTTTGAGCTAGATTCCGCAGGAAGGAAGAACATTTTTTTTAGATCGGTTGAAGTATAATAGAATAACTACCTTCTTGTAGACGAGGTAGTTGGGCGTATCTTCGGCGCAAGAGGCAGTGATGTGATATGGGGGAGTGGTTGGTGATTTATCCACCGAATCCTGCTTCCGATTACGCTGCTCTAACTGATTTCTGCCTCCAGGTCGATCGGATACATCGCCGATACCGCTGTTGTCCGCTGGCTTTCGGCGATATGCCGATATTTCGGAGCTCATAGTTACCATATCCACGCTAAGGTAGATGTCGCATTCTCCTTTTGGAATAAGTTGAATTTATCTTTACAAAACACGCGCCATAATTATACCCGGTTAAGATCGTACTAAAGCGTTTACTCCGCTCTAAACGACACGGCAGGTTGAAACGGTAAAACGTGCTTTGCATAAAATGAATAAAATCTGCAAGATCGAGAAGGATTTGCCTAAACTCGGCGGCGTAATACATTTATTCATGCGGCGTTGTAACAAGCCGCGCAACATTTTAATCCCACTTTTCTCGCAAAGCAACGCTCAATGCGAGAGTTCGATTAATTTAGATTGCGTTGGGAAAGTACGGGAAATTGTAAGGACGCAAGGCAAGATCAAGGGAATGCGAGAAACGTTGCTACGAATTATGCAAAAGAATGCCCGCAATCCAACGCGGCTTTTATGCGGTTTTATAACTTCCGTGCGTGTCGCGTTGAGGTGCATAGATTGAGTAATTTTCCTGGTATACATATATACATATGTGTGTGTATGTACGTATGTATATATTAATAGAAATGGTATGCGTTGGCGTTGATTCAGAGGTCCCGTTTAGAGTGCAACGAAAGAGTATAAAAGGCATGGAAGAAAAAAAAAAAGGCAGTGCTACGAGGAGAAAGGTAGAGCAAAGGGTATTGATTACCAGCGGACTATGATGTGTATACATATATATAATCTTCCAAGTTAGAAAGCGGGCGAAGCCAGCGACGTTACGTTCTCTGATTTTCGGGCCGGCGGCTTGGAAAATTTAAATACCTATCGGTGCATTCTTACCCGGCATAATTTCAGGATGGATTTAACCTCGACGAATGAGAGCTGTAATGTCTATAACGAAGCAGCGCTAGGAAAAGTTTTGTATTCAGAGGATGTTAAAAGGCAATATTCGCCTGTACGATAAAACTATGCGGTTCTACGATAATAAAGCAGCCTCGCAGGAAATTTCATATTAGGAGCGTAAGGAAAAAACAATGGCTCGTAGAAAATGATGGGAAAGTCGGTCGTTAGGATTTATTTTATCGCGAGGTTTATTAGCCCTTTATGCGTCCGCCTGTCATTATGCGCCTCTTTCATTTTCTGGGATCAGCTTGCGGCGCATTCATAAACGTAAGCCGCTCCATTGTTACGAAAAATGACTCTTTGCTCAGCGCTCCCGGCTCAGGCTGCTCCCTTCGTGATTATCTCCACAGTTACGCATATCGTGCCTTTCGTACCTCCATTTTAATATCGTGCCTCGTTTAAATATAAAATACGCGAGTATCGTAAGGATAGGTTAGGTGACGCGCTAGGCGCACGACGACGCTTGTTCAGCTAAAGTATGTTTGCCCACCGGAAGTAAGCATATTTATCCGCATTTTATCCGTTCCTCTGCTCCGTACGATATACGAGTAAACGCACGAATATATCCTCGCCTATCAGCCCGCTCCGATCTTTATTGCTTCCGCGTACAAATATAGCCTTCCCGCTTCTATCGCGGTTAGAGCAACGGAAGATAATCCGTAGTTTATTTTCACCCTGGAGTCCACGGTCGTCCAACATCGCGCGTTTACAAATCGAAGCAACTGAAATCCCACGGAGCCAAGTGAAAAAAAACTCGACTATTCTATCCACGACTCGACCTTGGAATTTTGACAGTATCGACGATGCGCGCCATTACTTTTTTTCTCAATCGCCAGTTTTATCATTCCATAACAACCACTCGTCATCCAAGGAACTTTTGATATAATGCACGGCCTTGTATCGTATCTTTGGATAATTTTAAGCGCTCTTTAAATCTACCTGGAAATAGTAGGTTATAGCTTAAATAACCTTAGCAGTCGATACGATAGATAAAAAGGAAGAAAAGCATTCGAGAAAGCGTTGATGGACAGAAGGGGAAGTGAGGTTTGCAAAGAGGCGGGTTTTGTGCAGTGTAAAAATTCCAGGGATTAGAGTTTTGCTAAGACGGACAGAATCGTTACTTACGTCGAAAAAAGGGTCAATTCCTCGTCGAAGGAAGGAACGGCATTGGTGCGATAGTATCGGTATATACCGAAGCCGAGGAACTCGTAGGAGAAATCGATCGCTGGGCACCTCCGAAATTACGTTGTAAACACGAACGAATCATCTACCAGGGTCACGCATTAACGGGGAGCTGGCGGCAAAGAGTTACAGATAAACGACTTGCTCGTCTATTAATATCCCGCGATGTGCCAGTAACACTGTAATACTCGTGGAACGGACGAATTGAAGGCCTACTTATTCCACGAAACAAAACAATTATTTTGACCGTCGGGCAGGTATATATATATATATATATACACACACTCTATTAATCGTCCACAAACCACGATGATCTACTAGTAAGACGTCTACCTCTACATTTTATTCCAAAACCAGTTATCGTTCCATATCGAATCGCTGTAAATCAAGGGATACGAATTTTCTCATAATGCTTTATAACATCAAATCGCAGAGATATCGTGGCTCGAGTGGATTTATAATTAGCATATCCGAAAGAAATGCCGATTGCAGAGGATTAACTAATTGTCCTTCGATCTCGTGGAACTATCAATTTCGCGCCGAGTTTATACACCATTACTGGTACATCGATGATCAATTAGTCTCGAATGATTATCCTATATAATAAAACGATTATTTTGAGCCGTCGCCAAGGTATATACTTTCGTCGAGCGATTATCCCTCGATCTCGCTTAGCCATCAATTTCATGCAATTTATACACCATTACTGTCCACCGATGATCGAGCGCCCCATCGTTTCGAGTCGATGCACCGTATTTATCTATATTTACACCCGAGAAGGGCTTATCTTCGGTCGTACCGAGGAAAACGGTCGGGCGTAGGGAGAAGGAATCAAGATAAGGAGCCCCGCGATGTCGCGATGGTGACTCATCGGCCGAGCGGAATTTCAAATCGGGAAGATTGCAATTGACGCGCCATAAATCTGGAGGGTCGGACTGGATATACGCTCAGGGCGGAATTCGAGAACGGCTCGTTGGCATGGGAGAGGAAGTATTTACGGCGAGATAAAAACGGAAAGGAGAAGCGGTCAGAGTACCGATCGAGCGAGCAATTAAACGAGTCGTGAAGCCATCGCTTCCTCCAGCCAAGGTCGACGAGGATCGCGAGGTGCTGATCCTCGAGGTGTACGATTCGAGACGGGAGAAAATCTCACCGGGGGCGAAACCGCAAAAGTCCACTTTGGAGATGGAAGATGTTCGAGTCGTCTCTCAGCTCAGATTCGTTGGAAGCGTACGAGAGAGGGAGTGTAGAGCGGATGATAGAGTGCTCGAGTGTTACGATAATGACAATGTTAAGACAATGACATAGTTATGCAAATGCAAGTGCGGTGCGGAGAGGCCTTTGGAGAGAAGAAGAAGTGTTTCATGGAGCTTTGGTCGAATATAGTGAAATTTATGTGAATTTCTACAGAACCTTTGGCGTGGATAGAGGCGTCGAGATACGGAGCATTGAAAAGGCAAAGTTCTAAGTCGTTCGATATTTAAGACTGTTTGTGCAGCTTTATTTACCCACGATTTAAAGGATCTATCGAGGTTCTATCGAGAAAAGCGGAGCTCTGCTCTTACCAAGACGCCAGTACGGCCCATGGAAATGCGATGTTGGTCGACTCGATGTCCTTTCCTTCAGCTAAACTTTACGGAGCACAATGATCGACGCTCTCTCCGCTTCTCTCCGCGAAGCGCGAGCTTTTTCCTCGTCAGAATTCCTCTCGTTCCTCCCATGAAAGATAATCGCCGATCTTTGTGCGAAACTGGGACGGCCGCCGAGATAGCGTCTATTCACCGACGAAACTTCAGCGAGAGCATTATAACTTTGGGTCTAGCACAAATTTTGTCCCCACTTTAATTACCCTCCGTGCAGCTTTTGAAGTGCATTGAAAAGTTTGGGCTGAATGGAATAAAATAGTGGCGCGATTGCTCCGAGTTTCGCGATATCCGATCGAGGTAACTAGGTATCATCAGAGGGACTTTTACCAGAAATCGGCACTCTTCTTATTTTTTTTTCTCCTTCCAGCACGAATTTTGTCCCGGCTAGAATTCACCTGGCTCAGTATTTAGAAGAGGATCGATAACGGCGGGAATTCACGGAGTTTCGTGACACCAAAACGATCATTGAAACGGCTACTATTCATAAAATATGAGATCCTCGCTTTCCTCGGATATTTTCGATCGAGTATAAATGTCGTCTCGCCCAAATTCGACTCTTAGTTTTTTATTTCTTTAATTATCAGCGGAGTTTCACAAGTTTCCTCGACATCGAAGAGATCATCGATGTGGGCTATATTCAACGAGCATGATACCGTCACTCTTCTCGATTTTTTCGAGGATACACAAACTTCGTCTGCACTGGAATTTGCCTCGTTGAACTTTCAGAGGAAAATCGATAACGAGGTGATATCACACATTTTCCCGACACCAAGACGATCGTTCGAACGGCTATTATTCATCGTCGCACTCTCGGTTCTCTCGACGAACCGCGAGTTTTGTCCCCGCTGGAATTCAGCTCGTTCAGCTTTTGGAAGAGGATCGATAGCGGCGCGTTATCGTCGACCTTCGCAAACCGACCTCGACGTGGAGTATAAGATCAGGTCGCTCGTCCATCTCCGTTACTGGAGACGATATCCTCGACGTCGTCCAACGACGGCTCGACGCTCACTGGCACCTCGATTTCCTGGATACGATTTCGCAGGATCGAAACACCTCGAAGGTCCACCTCGATGAAAACCAGGACGACGGCGCGTAGCGCAGCCTCATGATCGATGCTGCATAACTACGAGCTCGTGGAACATCATCGACGAGGCTTACAATTCTCCTCCTTCCATTCGATCCCCAAACTTGTCCACAATCGAATTGACAAAGTAATCTGCTCCAGCAATCCTACTGCTAGATCCTCGATTTTTCAAGATCGAAATTTGAGCTACCGTTAGAATGTCAAAGGAAAAAAAAAATAATCCTCGAAAGCGAATTACGTGCACGGGCAGTGTCGTGGCGAGGGTCGAAAATGGTGTCGTGGCTTTGGTACGATTGTCGAGAATTTCGTGCAGAAATAAGGATCGTTCCTTTCGTTGGAGTCACTTTACGCGAGGAGGAACGTTACTTCCGATGGCGCGGGAGGCGCACGAGCCTTGCAGACGATCGAGCCGAGGATAGAAAACGAAATCCTGCCCCTGGCGGTGATTGCAACCCTCCCGTGCACCCGAGGCGCGACTGCGTGCGGCGCACGTAGGGGAGAAAGCCGCCAGCAGGGGATGAAATGGCGTAAAGCCTTGTCGTCGGCCAGTGGTTACGCTTCGGCGAGTTAATAGTTCACGGCCGTGCCGAGAAGCCGTATTTTTACTCTTGTATTTAAGCGGTATTTTTGATTGACCCCCTGACCGAATTTCACGTACTTTGAATATTTCGCGCATACGTTAGCTTTGTCGACGCAAAAAGTTAAGCCGAGCGTGGAAAGCATGCGGAGTAGTCTTTGAAACGGGGGTTTACGCGATGGTATTTTTGTCAAAGAGGCAGCCCTTTGACACGTTTGGAGTTCAATTTTGGGTCAAAGCGAAATTGTGTGTTTGAGTGTAATGCGTGAAGTATATAAATACGTACCTTAAAGGGCGGCGGCAACTCGTCGATGAATATCGACTTGCAAATTATTTGTTGGATTCGGTCACTCGTCGAATGTTGCATGTATAACATTTTTAAAACTGCATTGCAACTAGGATTGGTTTAAATAAATTAAATAAATGTAGGATGTATAGTTTACAGCATGAAGAACACGGTATCTAAGTACTATTTTGAAAATGGCACACCCTTTATGTTAGGTTTTAAATGTGAATTCCCAATGAAAAACGTTGGAAATGATTTTAAAGGTTGGGTTAAACTCGTGAAATACGTGTTGTCCAAGATGGTCGAAGTTATAACAAAATTAATTAGATTTAAATAGTACGTTGGGATTATGAAAAGCTTTTTAGTTTTTGATGAACATGCTTGCGCTTTAAAGCGAATAAAAATTTCGATCCGCTGCTGGGTGGACTAAATTAAGCACTAAAAACATATAACGTAACACGGGGAAGGAGTGTCCTGAATAATTACTGCATGGATGAGCTAATCGTTCGCGACCGTGAAGAGTAACAGTATTTTTAATCAACTTACCCGATGGACGTTACGCGGATAAAATTCCAACGAAGACATATATGGCATGCCACCAAGAGGTCACATTAAACGCATAGGACATTATTACATTCGTCTAATGAGAGAAATAAATAACAAGATCCTTACTTTCCCGTATGTCTTAGCAATCGTGTATTATATCAAAATAAAACTTATGTCAATTTATAATTTGTAGATTCATAAAGAATTTAAAAAAGGGTGATACCGTCGATTACGATTTTTTATTCTAAAATCTGACTCGTGAGAGATGTATAAACGTCGCGAAAGCAAAAATTCCTCTTGTTTCGCATTTCCAGTTGGAAATAGTTTCAAAAGACGACGAGTTCGTAGGGAGTACGCAACGGAGCATAGGATTCTTGAAGTACGTGAATACAATTTATTCGATTAATCTTGAATATAATTTATTCCATTCATCTATATATTTAACATAATTTATATTTCTTTTTCACACATTTGGAATAGAAAAATACATATTACACGAATAAAACTTACTATTGCTGTGTATGCGTGTATAGTTAATTTAATATACTTTGTTCAGTAATAATCCGCATCATTCGCATTATGCGCCATTTAAGGATTTATATCATTCTCGCAAGAAGGATAACGACCTGAGATGTTCGACAACGAAAGAATGAAGAAACATTAGCGTCTCTCGATACGGGCAAAAAGTGACGTTACAGAAATTACGTGAACCATTACACACTAACTAGCTTCGCTCGATCATTGCAATTTACCATTGAAAAACATGTTCCCCGATCTGTGCTTCAGAGAGCTTCGAAGTTCCTCGAATTCATTGGACCGTACGAATATGCAAACACTATCTCTATATCAAAACGTTACAAATGTTCTGTCCGATTTGTACCGTTAATTAGAAAATTCCTTTAAACCCCAACAGGGACAAGCTTTAACCTCGCGTGTCTTACTCTACGAGATAACCGGGATTAAACCGATCGGCTTTGCGCGCGGCATGCAATTATCGGTGAATGAAATACGCAGCGTGTCAGTAAATCACCTTTATTCTCTCATCCCTCGGCTCAATAAAATTCTCAAACTCAATTTCTCTTTCATATAGAATTCTCTTTCCTACCCTAATTCGTGCACCATCGAAACCACCCTGGTGATTGTTATCTAAGACGTAGCCTTTCGTACGTACACGTAAGTTATGTACAAACTTAATCTACATACACACACGCGTGTTGCGCATATATATATACATATACACACAAGTAGACATATATATATATATACATATATACGAACACATTCATAATAAAGTAAATACAGAAAAACCAATTAACAATATTGTTCCCAGTACTTTCTTTCGAAAACTCGTTTTCCTCCGAAGCTGCCGCAAAGGGGCGTGCAAATTTCTACGCCATTCCCGAAATTCTTGCGAAAATCCGAAAAAACATTGCGAGACGCTCGATCATTGCACTTAAGAATAGAGGATGGCGGAGGGAGGGGGAAGGGGGGGGGGGCAGATCGTTCTATCAATTGCATTATTCGTTTAGCCTGGTGCGAGATTCATCACAGACATCGTAACAAGAGATAGAACATGCGTCTTAAAATGATGCAAATGATTACAGTTTATAGACTATCCTTTAATCCGCGGGAACTTCGCCCAAACGCGAAATAATACTTTACAATTCCACTTTAGCTACGCTCAGTGATACTTCCTAATATATGACAACAATTAGATACAATTTTTATGACTAAGATCGTTTTGCGGTACGAACTGCTTACTTACGGGGCTTGTCGCAGTTTACGTAGTATTTAGACATCGGCTGATGCTTTTGGCATAGAAGGAAAATTCGTTACACGATGAAGGTGAGTAAAATTACGTTAACGGGGCCGCAGCATCATTGAAATATATATATATGTACATATACATATACATATACGTATATATACATATACATATATATATATATATATATATATATATATATATTCACATCCATATTCGTATTTATATATTTATATATTGCCGCGGTTTCGGCGGAGAACAAGTGGAGATAGCGTTACATCGAAAGTACGTCAATTCCACTTCGTCGGCCGCTCGACGACCAACCCCAGGACCATCGAGCGTTACACTTGACAGCGTGAATATTCGTGTTAAAGGAAGAAATTGCTCGACGCCGGAGAGGATCGTCCGCTTCCAAAACGAGGAAGACTCAAGCAACTGCCACTCGCGCCGAAGGTACACATACGCGGGCCGTTTAATGAGTACTTACGCTTAACAAAAGATATATACTACGTCAACATTAAAATTCTTTACAGTTAATAAATAATAATAATAATTATAATAACAATAAAAAAGAGAAGAAAACCGTGGTTTAAGCACAATGTTTTTAGTAGTCGCCCAGCTCGATGCGACGCGACGGGCCAGCTTGAGTCTTACCGCGGTGTGTGATGTACGACTTAATGGACAATTACATACGTTCCACCTCCGCTCGGAAGGTTATTAACAATGATACACGTATAAGTAGTAATCATTCGGAATTGCTCGTTTAATCCTCCACAACGCACCGTCATTTCCACGCTGTCTTTCCTCCACGCCCACTCCTTTCCTTGCCCCAAATCGGCACTCTCCTTTCATCCGGAATTTAAGGATCGTCGTGGATGAAGGAGTCGCCCCTTGGCCGTCGCTCGAACCGGCTCTTTTTCTTATTCCTATTGCAATATAAGATAAGATTACGCAAGGTTACTCGAGATCAGCGGTCGAAACGTGACCGAGGCATTAATGTACTCGCTGGAAATTTCGGTTGTGGAGGATTAAACCTTAAGATATTCGCCGTGTAACGCTGGTGCGCTTCCGTTCCGCGACGCCAGAACCTAAAAGCCTGTACGGCGCGATCCTTATCGTCGATTTTCCCCCCTTTTTCTATTTCCTCTCTTTGTACTCTAACCAATAAGGCAAGCCACGCGAATCGTGCTTACGTCGTTAGTTTCGATCGTTGCACCTACTTAGCCACGAGGAGGTTTTCTTTGCGCTCAGCACACGTACGGATGAACGACACTTCGAAGGGCATTGGACTCTTTTGCGTGAAACCCTATTTAACACGTGGAAAGTGATTTTATTTGTTTTTTTTTTTTATTTAATTTATGGGATGGTCGAAGTAATGTACGTAGACCTTTGTGGTCCCTTCCTGTATATTCCATTGGAAGCGGTGAAAACCTCCTCGGGACTGATTCTACGCAACGCAGCGAAAGCTGTACATCTCATCCTTCGCACGATTTGTATTAATAATCGATGGCATCGTTTCTGCATGGGGAGAAAGGAAAGATCCAACGATGCCTATAGCAAAGCTGAGCAACGCGGTTGCCAATCGCCGTGGCGATTTATCCCTAACAATGTATAATCTAAGGAGAAGGGTCGAATTTTATTCTAAAAATAAGAGAAACGAGAAAACATTGTTATCCGATCTGAGCAAATCATGTTAATAGCCTGCGCTCCTCCTCGCCGCGATCGATCGGTTATTAATCGCGCGCGACAGATCGTGGCGCGCATTTAAATAAAATCGTACAAATTTGGCATACCACCGCGTGGTGCAGCGAATCGCCGTGCTCGACCGAAAAATCGCCACATCCGCGGCTACATCCAGTAGCGGGTCGCCCATCCGGGGGCCTAGAGTCTACTTAAGTTTAAGGTTGCGGCTGAGAGCAGATCGACTGTCTTCGAGACTAGAATCGATCCTCTCTATCGGCCTTTGCTTTAAGGACGGGCGGAGAACACTCTCACCCCGTCCTTCCCTGCTTTTTTGTCCCGGGCCTACCTTCCTACCAAAAGATGGACGAGACGTGCCCAATAACCCTTCGCGGTCCCGAAGGAAGATCTCATCCAATTTCGCACTGGCCAAGTCAGATCGTAGCTTAGATTCGAGTTATACCGAAAAGGTTGGACGACAGAGATTTCTTAAAGTTGCATTCTCGATCCCTGGAAATGGAAGCAGCGATCGAGAATTGGTTTGGTCCGTGCGTACGATCGTTGCAAGTGCATCGATATCGAGGGAACGGGATGTCGAGCCGTGGTCGACGTAGGACCGCGAAGGATTCTCCTTCGTGACCTTCGACTCGATCGAACGAGAATCCAAGAGGGTTCCCGTCGAACTTCCTCGGGTGCAGCGAGTGCACCAACGAGACTTCGACAACGCCCACAGTCCGCTCGGGACTTCCGCGGCTCTACGAGAGAGGCATGTAAATGCAGCTGGCGGAATTTTGTCGTGCAACCAAGTGAGCTCATCGCTCGAGAAGCAGGCAGTCGTCTTATTAACTCTCCGCGGTTCGCCCCCTCTGAGAATTGGGCTGCCAGTGGGTCCGACTTATTTCTGATTAACGGCGCGAGCCTCGGTGTCTTACGATACAAAGTAGTATAAAAACAGTGATGCAAAAGATCTCCCGACCATTAATCGGTAAGTCTATACTTTAATCTAAATTTCGTTGTGCTTGTGGTTCATTGAGAACGCCCTTGCCCAAATCCTTAAACCTCCACGCCGCTAAACATATTCTCCTAAGATTCGAGAATAAATCTAAACGTTAAAAACATTAAAAAGCGGATTCACCCGCGAATATCGGTCCTTCGCGCGTCGACATCCGCGTGACTGATCAGAAGCTTCGATACGAATACGAAATGGCGCTCTTTGCGTTTAAAGTATTAACGGATCGAGCCCATTGGTGCGGGCGAACGTACAAATGGCACTCGTAAAGTATCTTAGAATAGGTTATCGGGGGCTTTTCGAGTTTCGATAAGGTGAAGTAGGATGCTTCGCGAGGCGTGCGCCAGCTCTCTTGGGTAACGACAACATTTCCGAAGCTACACTCTCATGTCGCTATCCGGACATTCAGATTCGCCATCTAGCATATCGCTGATATTTCGGCTCGAGGTATTTCGTCATTTCCTCCAGTTCGTCAACCTCGTCCTCCTCCTCCTCGTAATCATTCATATCGACGTAATTCTCTTCCCTGCCGTCGCCCGCCGTCTCGTCCTCTTCCTCCTCCTCCTCCTCGTCCTCCTCTTCCTCTTCCTCCTCGCTCTCCGATGCATTACTTTGGACTGTAAAAAGCGACGTTATCAGCACCCCTCGTTGGATGCCATACCGATCTCGGACCTGTTTCACGTACCGCCTTTGCACACGATCCATTATACGCGTCCAAAACCATCCTGACGCTTTTGCAAATATCATTCGAGCATATTACGAATATCGTTTTCTTTGTTCATTTATTATGGTACTTTGTAAGCATCGTTCTATTTTAGAATAGTCAATATTTATTATGCGAGTGATGTTGAGAAAATCGAGAGAATATTGAGGAGGTTGCTCATCGCAGCATTTAATAGGGTATTCCGATTGGAATTTGCTAGGCGTCCGGATATTTGTGGATGGTAGTGTATATGGTACATCAAAATTCTGGTACAATAAAGCTCGTGGACGATTTATGCCGCTTCGCTGAATTCTCTTTGTCATGGCAATCGATGTTCAAAGAAAGATCGATTTTTTTTACGCAAGGATTTTTGAATGGAACATTGCATTCATCGAGGTTTCATTAAATTTTGATTGCAAATGAAACAATCCTCCTCGCGTAGAATCGCAGGGTA
Source organism: Ampulex compressa (assembly GCA_038496175.1). Lineage (NCBI taxonomy): Eukaryota > Metazoa > Arthropoda > Insecta > Hymenoptera > Ampulicidae > Ampulex > Ampulex compressa. The sequence continues at coordinate 118,043 of JBCFXI010000225.1, read as the reverse complement.
TGTTCTTTTGTTCGAAATGCGACGTGCGTTGGTTTCGAGAAAAAAAAATAACACTCTCGATGCTTTTGATGTTAAGCAGCAGCGAAAAAGCAAGCATAATGCGCAAAGAAACTGTTTAAAACAAATCGATGGCAAAAGCAGGACGTTCTTTCTCGTTGTTAACGTGTCTTCAACACGACACTTTATCGTACCAGCGCTTTGTATACGTGTTGGGTGAACAATAATGCGAGGACATGTTCAACGACAAAACAACGACGTGGAAAAGTAACGATGAAATGAAGAACGACCCAGGAAGAAATGCGGACAACCTGTTTCATTACAGCACGATAGATCTGATTTTGGCGCGTATCGCAAAAAAATCAGATGGCCAAATATTCACGGAAAAGGAAAGAGCAATACGAAATTTATAAGCGTAGTATTCAAAATGGTCTCGGAATTTCTGCCTGGAATAAACATACCTAATTCGCTCGTACGTGTTATGGTTTTTAAATTACCCATGAAGACATGTCAAATGCGAAATGGTCGAGAATTACGTTTCTCTTTGATATGAATGCATGATCGCTTTATTAGTCAGGCAGAAACGTTACTGTGCCAACAACAAGCCAGGCGAAGGTAGCGTTGAAATCAGCAAAGACAGAAGCAAATGAAAAACGCCCTCGACGTAGAATACAGAGGCAACGGAAAGCTCTTTATTCGGATTACTTTTCTTGCCATTTTTACAGCGTGCTGATTTTCAGCTGAAACCATCATCGATCATGGATCCCGAATTTTCACGGCAAAAATCCTGATGCTCATTTTTATTGCACTTCTTTTTTTTTTTTTTTTGTTACAAATGCAATCAACCATTTGGATTCTTAACTCTGTACAGTCGACCCTCGATCTTTCGAATGGTTCAAACGATTGTCTGACAGAGAACCTCTTTATGCTTCATTAATCGCACTCCTATCGATGCAAGAATCAATGGTCCGTTTGACACAACGCAAATACAAGAGCAAGGACAAATTATTGCGATACGCATTATCGTAGAGTCCCGATGTTGCCTTTCTACCGTTTCTCACAAACAGTTTTTAATCGGCGATAACCGAGCGGTCGTCGTTATTAAGGTAACCGTCAACCTTTTCCATGGTCGTCTATCGAAACTTTTCAATCGTCCTCGGTGTCGTTGACGACAAGTGCGACGATCAGCTCGACAACGTAGCGTATGGTTAAGTGGGGCGAAATAAAGGTTTCGCGGCTCCTGGAATACCACCAAAGTTGAAAGCGCAGAATATTACATAATCCCCGGATATTAATCGATAAACAACCAAAATTCGAGGCGTGGAACGTTCCACAACGGGAAGGCTGTTGTCAAGCGCAGAGAGATTATCGTTCGTTCCTCGAAAAATGAGCGTTTACACCTTTCTCGCTGTAGTTTTAACCCGTCACCTTTCCGTAAGCGGAATTTTGCAATGTGTATTCACAATTCGAGAAGGATTAAGCCTCGAGCGAATATTGTACCCGTACGTTGATCTTTCCAAGCCTCAGAACGTACACCACCATTCAAGAGTATCCGGACACGTACGTGTTTGCGTATACATTACAATTATCTCATGGATATAATTTTCTTTATTCATTTATAACGCTACTTTGCAAAGATTATGCTATTAGTTACCAAAATAAGCAACATTTATTAAACGATTGATAATGACTAAACTTCTGTGGCTTTGATCGAATTGTTTATTACAGTATTAATAGGCTGTTGAACAAAAAATCTGCTAGAAATCCGAATACTTATGAACGGTGGGGTACATAAGTTAGATACAATTTGCGGAAAGCGGAATTACACGTTGCTCGTACCGATCCGGTATTTGCATACGCGCGAACGGAAATATGACTTTGATTGCACGAGCAGATAAGACCGGTAGCTCAGCGATTTAGCTCTTATTTGCTGCACAATTACGGGGCAATCGCATTGCATACAAACGCGAGGTTGCGTGAAGGTTTTGCGGGATCGCAAGCTTTGCAATCGTATAGTAAGATCATGGCGAAAAAGAAGTAGGAACACATCTCGATATGTTCGCAAGGGTATTATCAAGCAGCACGAAGTCTTTGACGCACGCTGCCTAGAACGAAAAATAGCCCTTTAAGCTCAATAAGTTGCAAAGAAGCCTCCAAGAGCGATTTTAGACCCCTTAAAGTAATTTGTGCGAGCGATAAGCAGGACTGTCGAGACACGAAAACCAGAATAAATAACGCGCGTGAAGGGCGATCCTTGCCTCGAGAATCGAGTAAGCTTGACAACAAGGTTCGGCATATGCCAAATCGTTCACCAATTTCACCCCACGATCGTCGATACCCTCTCTCAACACTGGTGCAAAAGATCCACTGGTGATTTTACGACGAATATAAGTAAGTCGGTGAGAAAGCGATCCTTGTCTCGACAATCGAGTAATATTTACAAGTAGGTGCGGCATAAACGAAATCGTGCATTCTCCGTTTCCACCCACGAAAGCTCGGCTATCCCAATCTTGATCCGTAACCCCGATCGGTTTACTCACCTTGCGACGTTTATCACTGCGGGGGGCTCGGCAAGCACGCTGTCCGTCTCCTCGGATATCATTCCAGGCTGCTGGGCCTCCATTCTATCCAATCTAGGCGCCGAGCAAGGAGCGGCCCGCTTGGCCTTGCCAAAGTACAAATGCGTCGTGCCACTTACGGCGTCGGTGCATCGCGTCCGTTCCGAGCTCCCAGAATCAAAATCACCGAGCTCGTTCACAGAGTTGCTCGCGCTCCTCCTCGAGTAGACATTTTCATCCTTCCCGCCATCAATGGCCGACTCGGTCTTGACACACACGGAGGACGACTCCGACTCTATGCCGGAGTCCACGCTCTCCTGGAAGCTCTCCCTCGGCTGGTACTGCTCCGGCACGATGTCGTCCAGCGTTGACAGATTCGTCTCGCCTATGCCCGAGTCCTGGCTGTTTCTGTGCACATTTTCCGCTCTTTCGATGAGCAGATTCGTCGAGGACTGACGCGGACTGGCCTGAGGTAGATCGTAAAGGGAGGTCTTGCTGCTCGACCAATTGCCAGGAGAAAGTTCCTCGTCGAGGACGATGCCTTCCGTGGATATGTCGGTCATGCAGAATATGAGATCCTCCGTGCAGGACTTGTTGTAGTCCAGCTCGCCATCGGTGCTCGAGGAGGTGGGCGATAGATGATGGGTAAGCACCAAAGCCGGTATCGCGTTGTCCGGAGTTGTTTTCGAATCGCTGTTTTCCTGCGAGAGATTCCCGAGTTTGATTTCCTGAAAGGCAATCCGCCGGTCCTTGGCGTTCGATTCGATACATGGCGCGATCGACGACGACTCGAGCGACGACGATTCGATCGAGGAATTCGCGGACGACTTCATCTTGGGGCTGGCTTCCTGAGAGGTGGTTTTCGAGTCTTCCGTGGTTAGCGGGATTAACGACTGGGTCGAGGGTACTATGGGTGGTTCGATTTCGACGATAAGCCTCCCCAAGGATTCCAGGTTCAACGCAAGTTCCTCCCTAAGCTCGTTTTCCGCCGAGCATGGCTCACGAGGCTGCTTGTCCTCGTGACCATGGGCCTCAGCCTCGTCTAACATGGACGCAAGACTCGTCCCCTGTACCCGTGTTTCTATCGTACTATTTACAGTTGTACTCTTCGATTCCTCCAGATCTTCGATCAAGCTGCTGCGCAAGCTCGTACGATTATCCTCCCGATCGTCGACCTCGTGGCCGCGTATATTGGTAACTTCGGTGCTTAAGTAATTATCTTCTCCTATACGCGGCGCCGACGTATCGTCGATACGCGAACGGTGCTCCATCCCGCAGGACGTGGAAGTAATTTCCCTGCGCCCAACTTCGGCATCGCGCACCGAAATACTTTCGTCCGCAGGATTTAAGTCTAAACTTACCGAATTACGGATACCCCCAAGATTATCTACATTATGTACATCGTTCATGACTCTTATATCACATGTTATGTTACAACATGAAGGATTACTATCACTAGTCGAGTTAATACTGTCCGTCGAAAATCTATCACACGTTGTCTCTATTACCATTACTGAATCTACTTTGTTTGCCACCTCCCCTAAGTCATCCGTACCTAAGTTAGTTTCCCTTAGTTCTAAAACAGAGTATTCAGGTATATCCATTAGCTTAGGCGTACACGCGGCCGACTTGCCCTCGAAGGAGCCGACCAACGTGCCGTTATTTACAACTTTGTAGCAAGTATCTACGGTCGCGTTAGCGACTGCACCGTTCTCCTGTAATACTACCTCCTTCTCGGTATAACCGGAGATACCTTTTGATTGCACATTATCAGGTAACGATCGATCGCCCGTGGCGGAAACGTCGGTCTCCTTTTCGTTGCTCGTACCCTCGACGTTCCTTCGAACGTCCTTATCGGCCGTATTAACATCCGGAGGACCGGCGTTCTCGCTGGGCTTGGAGCAGGCCCTCTGCTCGAAAAGATTCAGATTGGTATCGAGCTTGAACGACGTGAACATGCTGGTCAGGCTTTGCAGCGTCGAGACGTGCGAACCGCCCGAGGACTTGACCTTGGTCGCCGCAGAATCCGAGGACCACATACTCTGGGCGTTCACCCTGTCCTTTCCATCCCTCAGGTAATGATGAAACTTATCACCCAGCGACATCACGGTGTTAACACCCTCCTGGAAGGTACTCTTGGTCTGCTCCGCCTCGTTCGTGGCCGTCGTGTCCGAGAAGAGGCTGCCAGGATTTTGAAAGAGGGCCAGCAGCTTCTCCAGATTCGAGGTGTGCCTCTGCACGCTGGTCACGCGCTTCGCCTGCGCATGCGCCTCCCTCGTGTCGCACGGCTCGACAATGGGCGGCCGCTTAACGTCGTACTTCTCGCCCGTCGATCCATCGGTCACGACCGCCTGACCGGCGCTTTCCTCCCCACTGTCCTCGCATCTATTTACACGCATATCCTTTGTACTTTCGCCTCGAGGATCCACCGCTTCGCCGACGGGCTCCAGGGGCATCTCCAGTCTCTCGTCCTCCCGGTATTCCGAGGTCACGATGCGAACAGTGGGCGGAGCCTCGATAGTGTCCACGGTGAAAGATCGATTTGTACTTATTTGCCCTACATTACTAGACCCCTCTGTCTCCTCGACGGCCACGCTGGCCGGCGCGCTCGCGGATAAGCGAGATGCGGTACTCGACGCGTTAGAACCTATCTCGACGTTTTGATTATCACTCCTCTCCGGCCCCGATCCGCGCGTCAGATCGGCCACGTCGACGCCGGGGTCGTCGATCGACTCCGGCTTGTCGATCTTAAAGTTAAAGCCGATCGTCACGTTGTCCTTCGGCGACGCGACCACGGGCTTGGGCGAGGAAGGCACGGTGCTTGCTGATTCAACGACCGACACGCGAAATCTGGACGATCCGCTCGCGGTGGGGAAGAAACGGGTGGGCGAGGAGCCGAGGGAAGGCGGCGTTACCGGGGAGGAGGAGGCGGAGGAGTCCGTCGAGCGCAGGGACGCCTCGGGGACGCGGGAGACGACGAAGCGACTTCGGGAGGGACTCGGTATCGGACTGGCGACCGGCGAGGGGATCGGACTAGGAGCGGGTGAACGCAGACGACCGCCGCTGGTGCGCTTCGGCTCGAGCATTGTTCGGCCCGAATCGTCGCGCGGCATCGGTGTCATGGATGGTGAAGAGCATGGCAGTGTCTGACAGGTGAGCGAGATCTTACGGGAGCTCGCACTACAGTGTCTAGTATGATGCTGCGGACTCTCGGAGCCCTCCGTACTTTCGTCTAATGCCCGTCTCTTCTCGTTCTCGGTGCAGGATCCGCGAATCTCGCCTACGAGATCCATGTACTGGTGCAACGTACCATCCTGCCGTTCAGAGAAGATATATATATATATATATATATAGATATACATATATATCAGCGGTTTCTTTTTTGGTTTTTTTTTCCAAGTCTTTTATCGTTAAGGAGGGAAAGTGCGTCTGTTATCCAACGGTATGCGGATGCGACGTCGGGATTCTTTTGCTTTAGCTTATGTCCCACGAGAGATTAGAGGCTTGCCAAGGTTTTTTGTAAGCGTACTAGCTGGTTTCAGCGGGATTATCGAAAAAGAAGCTTGAGGCGTATACTAGAGGTACTATAGAGGCACTCGTGTCCGATCAATCGTGCTCGACGTATCGGCAAACTATATTTTTTTTTCCACCCGTTAACTCACTGGGTTTTCTGATGAAAGCCGATGGTACGTCGCAGCATACACAATATTGGTGTATAACCCGATCAGTGTCCGATATCGGAGCCTCCCTGACATCCTAATTTCTAGGTCGGAAAACATTTGGTAATGCCTTGGCTCTCGTAGGACAAGCCAGAAATTCAGAAGTTACATCTGCGTACCAAGGAATCGTTAGTTTACTTACTTAGATTTAATCTCACTTATGTCGATCCACAATTAAGGAACGACTGATCCTTCGTATTCTTACGTATGTACTTTGTTTACTCACTATTTTCATCCTGGGTTTGTCGTCCAGATCTACCTGCGTAACACTTTTGTTCGTCTTTAAAACAGCTGTAAGGGCCCTCATGCCGGTCATTTGTATACTATTGTCCCGTAAATCTATTCTCTGAAATGGACAAATATAAGCAAATATAACCACGTTTCACCTTAGCTTTCAATCTCACCCGCAAGACTTTGTTGGTTTCCAAGACCTCGGATAAAGCGACTATGCCGCTACATGTAAGTTCCGTTGACTGCATACCCAATTGTAGAAGAACATGATTCTTTTTTAAAGCTTCCTTTACTGTTATCAGCATTTCATCGGTTAACATGTTTTGTCCAATATTCAAGGTTTCTAGGGTCTTTGAGAACGTCTAAACATAAATGAGAATCATCACGTAAAATGAGAAAAACTATCGGATACTTTTGGCTCTATTTTATAGTGATATATTCCTTAAAATTTTGTTCGTTCACATATTACGCACTATAATTCGATTGAAGTACGGCGATGATTTCTGAGTTAGACGATTATTCCATAAAATAAGTATATTCAAACCCTTGCCATCTTTATCTTCGTTCACTTGATTGATCAGACCTTCCAGTATGTCGTGTACACCTTCGTCCTGGATGTTATTATTACTAAAGCAAAAACATTTGCAAGAATATTCTGTACTAATAACATTTTATGTAGATATTATTTCCTTACATATAAAACAAAAATGTAAATCTAAATAAATGCAATTTTGCATAAAACAATCTTGAATCATTTTCTTACTCTAAGCATAATTAGAGCTTTATATTAATATCCATCATGTCAGCATAGAATTTTAGAAGTTAACTTCCCAACCTGTTTAAACGTACCTTCTGCTGTATAAATTTAATTTGCTTTATCTGATCGTTTATACATACCTAATATCTAATAATTGTAAGTGATTGTTAAGCCTTAAGAGAGATCCAAGTTGTATTGCATCATATAAATCCAGCCCATTGTCTGCTAAATATAGCTCTCTTATTCCAGTGTTCATTTTAAGCGCTGTAACTGTTGAGAAAAATCATGTATGTTATATAGAACTCTGTTCAACAACGCATCACTAGAAATGTTTTAGTATTTGCAATAGAAAAATTTTACACAGGAATTTTACAATGTATAATATATTAAGGGATATGTATATCATGCTGCTTTATGAAAACACAATTAATAACACAACAGCATTAGAAATAGTCTTAGCAGTCAGCTGATTAAAGTTTTGACGCAACAATATTATACAGGCAAAGAATATTTGTATAGACAAATAAGAATAATTTTTGTATACAAATATTCTATACTTTCTTCAAGCTGCGATATTGTATTACTGTTGACCACATAATCAACAAAGGCATTCTTAGGTTAAAAATTAACACAAACAAATCATTAATAGATTGCAATAATATCTACAAGATGTTTGACACATTTTGACTTTATGATAAAAAAAATGAAAAAGAAAAAAAAAAGAAAACACTATATTTTCAGAGCATCAAAAACAGATTATATTTATTATACAGCTTACAAAATTGGTTAATTGGCAGACATTGAATAGAAAACAGAAAATGCTTATACTAGAAAATATTATATGAGCTATATTATAAAATTTACTACTCAATGTCAAAACACAAAATATTGTAGATTTTTTTGCAGTGCATACTACAGTCGCAATTATGCATTATACGATTATGATAAGATAATTATCTATAAAGCAACAAGACTCATTGACTATGATGTACGATAAATACCTAGAATGACGATAGCCCTTCCTGAAAGTCCACAATTTTCTAACTTAAGGACATGTAGGTGACAGACTAATCGTAATGTACGGCTCAAGATAGTCATGTACTGTTCATTAAGCGTAACATCCTTAGCTTCAAGCTGTTCTAAGCACTGAGTCTAAACAAATAATGATTGCATTAATTATATGCTTTGTAGCTTATAACTAAACTTTGATTTAATTGAAATACCAGATCAATATCATCGTTACTCTTGTTTATTTTTTTTTTTTTTTTATACTATCGCTGGTTAACGAAACTATACAAACCAGACTGAAAATACAGTGCAGTACCGAGATCTAAGAAAGTTTATATTATTAAGTAAGCATGTACCTTCTTGATCATGTGAGAACATGCTTGCCAGCCACGAGCCCCAATATCCTGGTTACACGAAATATTTAAGTGTTTTGCTGATTCATAATATTCCAACATATCGAATAATATCACGGAACTCTACAATAAAAATTGCATACTGTTAACAGCAATATATACAAAATGGAGAGATTAAAATCTTTCCATTTGAGTAATCGACCAAACTCTTACCGTACGCTTATACAATAAATACCTCTTCGTCCAAGGATGTCCCTTCTAAATTAACTTTATCGAATTGTACCCTTTTAAGAATTTCTTCTAATGGCTCAGAGTGATTCTGATCCAGAGTCACCCCTTTTAAATCAAGCTGACCAGTGCGGTTATCTGATATATCTAAGTTCTGCGTGCAAAATAATTGTTTTTATTAATTGGACACATCAGAAATTAAAATCCTATATATTACAGTGAGTTATATCCGTATCATAAGCTACAAGTATACGTTAATGCAATCCCAAAGCCAAAAAAGGATTTTGAGAATATATGTTAGTGGTAAATAATAACACTTTCTATCCTATTTAAAGGTCATGAGGAACTGAAAATTTGATAGGCCTAAAGCTTTATTATAAATACAAAATAATTTACAATTGCATTTCTGATGTTTATAGAATGTAAAGCAATGATATAAATTATTATCTACCTCCAGCTGAATTATAACACTTTCCAGAGGGTCTGTGTTGTGTCGTGCACATGATTCCTTGTATGCTGAGATCAAATCCACACGATTTACATTTTCAGCTGTAAACAATTATTAGCCATTTATTACATCGGAAATGGAGGTTAAGATATAAGGAAATAATACAGTATTTCTGCATACGTCAACTTTACTAGAAAACTATAACATACGTGCAAATTTGAACCTACACAATGTATACAAAATATCAGATTTTATACAATAACATAAATCTCAAAATTAAATTGCTATATCTTTTTCTCTATCGTAATATTTCTTAACACGTTCGCTGCAGCGCTCATTGGTGACTCACTGAGTTTTTCTATTCGGTAGCAATGACTTAAACATAAATTACTGTTTACATTTCCATCAAATGTTCACCTCACTATCACAACAAAGCAAGTTGATAAGTTTGACCCTGCAAGTAGAGGATCAAGACAAAATCAACTCTTCAAGTTGCTCTTGAAGTTCTATCCAGTTAAGAATGATGTTCATTATGTCCTTTTTTATGCAGCGTGATTCATTGTTAATATGCAATATGTATAAATAAAAATTTGTTTGCAATATCATTATTGTGCTGTATTGTAATAAAGATGCAGAACAATTTTCTACATTGTATTTCTGTACTTCCGCAGAGAACGTGTTAATGCATTCACATATAGACAAATAATAATTCATGTTACATAAGACTCGTGAAACAAATGAAGTAATCTTTGTCATTGTTTGGTATTGCATTATAAATCATAATTATCGTGCAAGGAGCATTCAAAACTCATAAAGATATTCAAGACCGACGATATGAAATAAAGCTTGAAATATTCAGTTTTGAGTAAGCAAAATTACAACAACCTCTGTTAGCTTGGAAAATATGTATTTCAATGCACTGTAGGTACAAGAAAATTTGTCTTGTTCAAATTATTCATTAAATAAGTTCAGTACGATTTAAATGCAAATATAAGTCGTAGGCTTGTTATACACTGTACCCGGTATACTTTAACACAGCGTCAAACTTATAATTAGGACATGGTTCAGATTGCGAAATCTTAAACATTCTTCGCTTCGGCACAGTCTATAAAAAAACCCAATAGCTTCGTCACAAACCGCAACTAAAGGAATAAACATTCAGTGAGGGAAATAATATCTGATAATCATTTGACAAGATTTTTCTGCATTCATTGTACAATTATGTGTATTGCTCTAAAATAGGTAGTGTTAAAGTTATTTCTTCTCTGCAATGGAATATTGCAATGAACGATTAATTTTCAAATACAATACAAGATGAAATTAGACGTATAACATCAAAAAGTTGTATTTACAAATATTTATCTTACATTCCATGACCTAAATCAATGATAACCCATTACTTTGTACAGAGACGTTAATAACATAATTACAGCAATACTTTTGTCTTGTTAATGATCTTAATTCAAAACATATATAATAATAATTTTTACTATTGCACTTCTATTATTACATAAATTTTTAAATGTAATAACCAGCAGAACCGTTGTTATTCTTACAGAGAATATATCGTAAAGTTAAATTTAGGTTTTAATTTTTATGATACAATACATAGACTGGGATTGCAAGAATACTCAGTATTGCATCTCATTTGTCATCTACTTGTAGAGTTACAAAAAAGTTATAAAAATACTAGAGCGTAAAGACTTTAACACGGATTGTCTTAATTTGCTTAAGCCTATACACACACTGAAATTTATCTTCTTTCAAAACACAAATGGTAGGCCCATCACCATAATTAAGAACATTGTCATGTCGCAGGTGCATTACGTGTACCACTTTCTTTAGGTGACACAGAAAATACATCTCTATAGATCGATTGGCTACAGAGGCTTTTTTTAGATTATAGGTGTAGACTTAAAGCTACGTTGCATGAATACATCCTCATATAATGCTTCTCCGAACAAATATAACCTTTGTTCTGTCATGCAATGCAAATGCTATTCTTTGCATTGCTTTTATATGACGTATCAATTATACATATGAAAAATATGAGTCTCTTAGAGAATAACAAAACAATTATATCCATTTAGCACATTCACCAACTCACACCAATAAGCTTAGCAAGTATTTTATTGAGCAAAATGATAAGTAAAACATTTAGACAAAAAAAAAACGCAGATAATGAATATGCACAGTGTGAAAACTTCGTCTATCATGGAAAGTTGAGGTAAACAATACAGTTTTAAAATGCTAAATCAGAACATATGAGAAACATCTTAACAAGCTGTTGACATTGAAACGTCCAATGTTCTAAGCAATGTCCTATAAGCGATAAGTTATTTACAATATATGCGCCAATGTTATCGACGTATAATAGAGCCAAAGAAGTCCAACAAATTCGTTGGTTCGCTGATGGTACGCCAAAACCGCAAAGTCCACGTAGAAAATGTGTAATCAGGTAGCGAACATGAGGGTTTATATTCTTTATTTATACAAATAAAACGTGTTTTTCTCATCGCCAATGGTCAGCATCAGTTTGCGCAATCGCGAGAATTAAAATGGAGTGAGAAGGGCAAACAAATAATCAAACATTGCTCTCACCGAGTTTCAAGGGATTGGCCGGTTCCAGATATCCCGTAACCAAGTGAGTGTCATTTGTTGGAAAACTCACTCGTCGAGGCGGCCATTTCTTGGTGTAGGCCACCGCGCTCCTCAGCTTTTTCCCATCTATTATTATGTACGGCGATATCGCAGCATTGCCCGTACCGAATCGTGGTCTCCTACCCGTGTAGGTGATAATCCTTGGCGGAAGTTCCTCGGGGTTGTCCTCGGCTTTCAAGGTCGTAAGCGAATTCTCGCAAGTCTGCGTTATCGAATCCGCTCCCTCACTCATACTTTAGAAAATTTCTAACATATTTTGCCAGTCGAAATATCACCTCGCGCACAACACACACACACACGCGCACACACAACCGCACTGAAGTATCGAATACCCGCGGCTGTCGAGCTCTTGTCAAACGCGCCTATTGAAGACAGACACTAACTACTTGAACTATATCCACCATCTTTGTTGCCATCTAACAAGTCGGCGGCCATAAAGGTTATGCGAAAACTAGATGCACAGCACTAAATCACGCGGTTAGGGGATCTCAGTAGAACCCCGCGGTCTTATCGTCGGCGTAAACGCTCACCGTCCGGGGGAATTAAGGGGCTCGGGAGGAGGGGCACAGCGGACTAGAGCGTAATCATTCGCGGATCTGATCTTAACATACGCGTTGATTGGCCAACAGAGTTCCTAGCGGTAGACCAAGTGGTAACGCTGCATCGGATTAACCGAGCACGCACCTTGCTTCCTGCTCCGCCAAGTTTTCTAGTCATTCATCGTACAGTATTCATCGTACGTAAGCTGATAGAAAACGATCCTCGAGGGATCACTGAGAAGCAAGAGTATGAATGAACAACCACGTAGAACTTATATGCTCGGAGAGCTTTTGACTAGTGCGATGTCGATGAAACGATTAATCTATATAAATAAGGCTTTATAGATGTTGAATAGCTTTCATCGTTTTACCACGATAATGTTAATTAGCGGAGTCAAGAAGTGTCGTATTCACGACATCCTGTACGTTGCAGGTATTTACTTCTTGAGTGTGTACAATCAACTATAGTGTGGTACGCTCAAACGAGAAAAAGACGAAGAATATACCTTCACCGTGGTGATGTCAACTTAGATTTGTACTGTCCCCTTCTCGACTACTTCGATGCACAGTAAGTGAAAGAAGTGTTGGGAAATTTCTTTATATGGTGCGATCGTGAACGAATCGAGGTGAGTTTCATAGCATTGTCGGTGTGAAAAAGTATATTGCAAACGCATCAGTTTATTATTAAAGTGAGGTTATCGGTATATTGAAGCGGTCAAAACATAGTTTACACGATCTTACTGTATCGTGTCAAAAGTACGTTTTTATCGGTAAAGGTGTGGTTTTGTCTTCAAGAAACATTTTTTGAAGCATCGCTCGACGCGTTTTTCTTTTTTTGAACAAAAAAAACGATGCACGAAAAAACTAATTTCTCCTCGATAAAATAAACTTGTGCTTCCAGACATTTGTTAAGATGGAAACAGTTATACAGCAAAAAGTAATCGAAGTCGCAAATCAAGTGGAGAAGCAACTAGATGCTGAGCTTGAGAAGTTGGACAATTTGGACATCAATGATTTTGAAAAGTTGCGTGAAACTAGGTTAAAGCAACTGAAGAAGTTGCAGCAACAGAAACAGAATTGGCTTTCGCAGGTAATGGATTACAAAGTTTAAGCTCATTTATACAGACGTGTGTTAATACAACTAGTTATACTTAACATTATGACACTAGGGTCATGGAGAACACACAGAATTATCAGACGAGAAAGAGTTCTTTGATGTATCGAAGAAGTCTGAGAATATTGTTTGTTTATTTTACAAAGATGACTCACCAAGATCTAAAATAGCAGACCATCACCTCAAAATCTTGGCCAAAAAGCATATCGAGGCTAAATTCTGCAAACTAAATGTTGAAAGATGCCCATTTTTAACTGGTATGTTATTATATGTTACTACATGATGAATTTGAACATTTTCTGCAGTAACATATTCTTTAAATTTTTAGAACGATTGCGTATAAGAATCATTCCTACAATTGCACTTGTCGTGAATGGCAAAACAAAAGATTACATTGTGGGTTTCACGGATTTGGGTAACTGTGATGACTTTTCAACTGAAACATTAGAATATAGGATTTCATTATCTGGAGTAATCAGCGGGGATATACCACTCCCTTCAGATGCTGCTAAAAAACCGTGGTTATCGAATATCTCGAAGAAGAAGACTATTAAGGGGGGTGAATCCGATGACTCGGATGATGATTAGCAGATACAATAAATAACACCTATGTATGTTTACTCATTGTGCAATGTTCATGCGCTGCTTATATTATAATTATTTTTCACCTGTGAGAGAGCTTCAGAAAATAAAATTTTTAGGTATTGAATAACAATACAATGCTGAACTTTTTTATGCAGATATTTTTATTATGTAAAATATTTATTACATATGAGATGTTGTGCGTGTCAATTACCTTTCTTGCTGGTGCTAATTCGATTTTTGTTTTATTGCGAAATGCATATTGCTAAATTTTATAATTATTTACATTATGTGTAATATCTATTATCTCAAAATGCAGATATTTATCAATAGCTACATTATTTATTTACCAAAAAATTTAAGCAACCCTATCTTTACATACAGCACATTTGCTACTCACATTATATAAAAGGTAACTTTTAGACCTGTACATAAATATGTTATAAAACAAATGTATATTGCTTGTATTATTTATTCTATATTCACCAGAAAACCAAAGCAGGATAAAATTTTATCATAGTAATAGTCTGCAAATAACAAGGATGCTTCTGTTATCAATCAAAGTTTATGTTTGGTAATCCTTGAATGGATCTTGTTTTATTTAAGTGTGGATAAATTTAAAAGTATTCAATTATATAACAAAGTATGCTTTATTTATATATCTTTATAAAGGAAGAATGAGTGAAGAAGTGGTATTTTTTTAGATAATACAAATTACGGTAAGTTACTCCTATTTTTCACAGTATATATAATGATATTTGTGATACACAGACTAGGATCTTGGTATAGTGAGTGTATATTTAAACTATTATATAAAACACGGAATATGTATATAACTTTGTCCACCAAGTATCGTCAAAGTATTGAAAATAAATTTATGATATACAATGGGGATAACATGAAGCTACACATAATTGGATACTATTGAAGATTTGATTAACACTAAATGAACAATAGTTATATACATACATATCATAAGTACTTATGATTGTGTTTAATATGTGTCATAAGAAAAATAAAATGCTATAAAGTATATTTCAATATGCCAACTGAATTTCCGATAATGCTTTTGTATAGCTTATATTGTATGTATATAATGTAAAAACAAAGTAGGAGAATTTAATATGAAATTTTATACTTCATAGGTGACTACAATCTGCACTATATATTATAATAATTAATATAACATATTCTGTAATCATGTTTTGTTTCCTATAGAATCGTATCTCTGATTCTTTAAAGGAATAAAATATACTCTTTGCAAAGTACACAGACAATTATATTAGAGTGTATCAATTTTCTAATTGTAAGCCACGGTGTATAATTTTTGAATTACCGCCTTACAATAAAATTTTTTAAAGTTATCTTTTTGAGCAAAACAAAAAATTACTATACGTGTCCATTTGACCCAACTCCATATAATCGTGTACTGAGTTTAAACACGTACCTTTAAAAATGTGAATACAGAGATATACACAACTATGCTATTTGCAGACTTAACAGCAAAATTATGTTTGATGCTGTGGACAGCATTGTTAAAATAAGTGACATACATATCCAGTGATATATAACGTTGCTTTGAAATTAAAAAGGAAATAATTGTCATACGTACGCATAGGTTTATGTATTAAATTTTCCACCATTGTAAAAATCGAGGATATCACAGCAACGTTTTCATATGTCTCGAAGCTTTATACATCCGTGTGTGTAAATAGTTTTATCACCAATATAGCTATGCAATATGAAGGCTGGAATTGTTCTGCATCTTACTTGGACAGAGGTTGATAAAAAATAGGTGAGTAAAATATGTATCTATAACTGAATTAAAGGCTTAACCATTAGTCTTATCTAAACCTTATCTTGTATAGATCACATTCATAAACCCTACAATATATACATATATGTATATAAACATATATATATATATATGTATATATGCGTGTATGTATGTATGTATGTATGTATTTATGTATGAATGTATGCATACAGCCTGTACAAGTAACTTATTAATAAATATTTTTCTGACACGTCCAATCTGGATACTATGTTCCTTTAGGAAGTGTTGTTAAAAAAATAATCGTATAGAAAATACATGGATATTTTTACAAGTTTCAATGAATAATATCTATGGGATCCAGAATATGAGATTGAATATTTTCAACATAATGTAGATTGAGATTATATCTAAAACAAAACATCGTGCAACAGTTGAAACTTATTTCACTGTCCATGTTCTTTGTGCATGTATACATATTCCATTAATGTGATGCTTTCGATGATATTGTAGTGGCGTTTGTCTAATCTCTGTTAACAAGAAAACATCAGAAACTCGATATTTATTGTTGCAAGAAATTCATCTTGCACCTACAGATTATTTCAACATAGTACTTCAATACAATAAAGTGTTATTTTATTGTGCATTATCAGCGAAAAGATTGAATTATTGCATTCTCAGTGCCAAGTGTTTCACAATATTTGCATGTTATGAATTATTAGAAATATTACACAATACATTATATAACTAAACAGACAAGCAAGCTCCGAGTGTAACGAATCAAAATGTAGTAACATATTTCATGATAAGCATTAAAATAAGTTGGACAGTAAAAAATATAAGTAAAACGCTGAATTAAATGTTTGGGTTGAAAACCATCAATAAAGCTTGCCAGCATAAAGCTTGTCTTTTTACAAACATATCTTCTAATGAATATCGAATACTTGGATATATGAAATCTTCGTATATCCGGATTATTCGTATTCCAGAATAAGTACGGAAATTTTTCAATTTGATATGCCAATGTAAGTATAATTCATTTTTTTGCCAATATAAGTTTTATATTTTACAAGTATAAAATATTCCAATGTATAATATATAATAGTCTGTTTATGTTATGTTACAATATTAAATGACGTGATAAAATTATAGTAAGCAAGATGAAATTATATTATTTCGAGAAATTCTCAGCTTAACTTGCAAACACAAAAAATAAAATGTGAGTACCCATTGTACTGTGTATATTTCATATTGTTTTACATAATAATCAATAGACATTTTTTCTATACATGCACATAAGAAGCACATCAAACATTATTCTCTCTTAGCGAATAACATGAAAACATTACGTTTTTCAGCTCGAACCTTATCAGTACATGGAGTTGAATCAATTGGCATCATCGAGATTGAAAGGATGAAAAAAGGATTTAACAAAAATATTTTGCATCGTGAAAAATTAATGCAAATTTATACTTCTCTGAAAAAAAAAAAACAATTAAGATCTAAAATAAATCCTAACTTTGATTTTTTTCTTATTTAACTCCTATGTTAACCAATAAATGAACATGATGTACGAGATTAATGTTATCATCGTTAATATATTCACATTATTTCAACAACTTATATATTACTTTGTTTTCAATACCGAAAACAAATCTGACCAGCCAGTTCAAATGCATCGGTTTAACTCACTATACATATCTTGATGTTTGAAAAAGTCACAGAAGTATGTGCCGCCGACCCTTAATACGATTTACCAAATTGCAAATTTTAAGTGCCGGTCCAAGTTTCAGCCCCATGTACTTCATCATCATATCGGAATTTAAAAGAAGCAAGGCCTTTCCATCGATTTCCTAAAAGCAATATTTAACATAATATTAAGTTTTCTTGTAATAAGATTTAAAGTAACGGTATTCAATGCAATACATGTGATCTATTATACTTAGCAAGTAACTATAAAAAATAGGAATACACCTACGTGTTTTCTGAATAAATCTGCGTGCTGTCCAAGTGCAGGATCTGTTACACTGATATAATGAATTACATCCTCAATGGTCCATTCTGCAGGTTCAGAAGATGGTGTACGCGTTGCAGTAGTTTCCGATTGAGTAGTGGACGTTGCAGCTTCAAGTTCTATGAATAATAATTATGCACAAGCCTTTACAAACACAGATTATGTTACATATAACATTATTTTGTGCCATGTACACGTGTAATGTCTAAGATCCATCTGAACAAAGACCATCGATATTAATCCCCTCTAATAAACGCGTAAAGATGAATACCTGGCACGGATTTTCGTGGTTGTTTTGCAGGTGTTGGGGATGACACGGTAGAATTGTTCGTACTTTGTACAGGAACTGGTTGCACTTGTTGCTGCTGTATACCCGATGAAACGTTTTGCTGATTCTGCGAAGACCATCTTCTCTTCTCTACTGTAGTATTGTTAGTTTCTTCACTGTTAGTCGATTGCGGCTGCTGAGTACTGGGACATTTATTACAAGCTTCTTTTCTTTTGAAGAGCATGTGTTCACATGCGCAAAGGTCTTCGAGCTGTCTCCTGATATATATGTAAAAATCCTCTTCTTCCATGAATATTGGTAACCTAACAGATGTAGGTTTGCTTTCAAAGATTAAACTGATAGTTTCTCCTTCCCCACGTTTTAATAAACTGAGCATCTGTCTTGGGCTCATAGCAGCCATGAGGAATGCTTGAAAAATATCCCTCGTTACACTCAATATGGGCCCGGTACCAAATTGTGATGGCATAGCTTTCACTTTGCGAGGATCAAAATAAGGACCACACGTGCAATTATGATTCACATAAATTGTAACTGCAAAATAAAAATTAAAAATTAATTTCAATATTTCCAACATCATTTATGCTTTAAACTTGATATAAAGATGTCAATTGCATCAAGTAATATTTAATACTTATGTGTATATCTATCATACATCTGTTATACATAGATTATGTAAGTACATACCATTCTCCAAGGAATGAGGTTTGGTATTAGCTGTACTAGTGTCTGGTTCTGTGGCTGGTTGTGGAGGAGCACTAGAACCAGCGGGACTTACTAAGGCAACTGCTGGTTCTCCATTAGTACCACCACCTGACACAGCCATAACTGGTAATACATTACTCGTTCTTGACTTAAATCTGTTAGGACCTGTCGCTATTAAAACAACAAACAGTATAAATATAAAGTAAGTTATGCAAGAAAATTTCTCAATTCTTAAAAAAATATTAATATAATAATGAAAATTAGATTCGTACATTTTTGCCTCGGTGGCTGCAACGGGTGACCGCTCTTAAAACACCAGCCTGCAGGGAAAATATCCCTGGAATCAAAACGACACCAGTAGTCGAAAGCTCCGCGCCAACCATCGAACGTGATATGAATCATGTCATCTTTTACAGCGCCAACAGTGGCTGTGCATATAAGCTGCGGATTTTTTTTATCAATTGCTTCTAATTTGTGTCCAACTTCAAACATATTGGAACGAGGTGTTTTTGGTTCACGTTTGAATACTTTTGCTGGAGCCATTTCAGCACCATTTAATGTTTTTAAAAGAAACATTGGCCAACTGGAAGCGTTCATACGGAAGCCCAATGGAGGCTGAAGCATACCACCAGATTTCTCGCAGTGGCCAATTGGGTGAATCTCATTACTGTCGACCAAGCGCCAGAAGTCATTTTTATTGTCCGAACCATCTAATCGTAGTCTTAGGCGAGGACCAAGAACACCAACTACCGTTGCAATACATGTTGATGTTAAATTACGAGGATCTAGAGCCTCCAACTTCATACCCATTTTAAACTCATTAGTTGGTGGAATTTCATGCTAAAATGTGATTTAAACCATGTTGTAGGAATCTTTCTTCTTTACTAGACACAGAAAATACATAAATTCAAGCATACCTGTTTAAAGCATTCAATTGGTGCAGCAGAACTATTGGTTTCCTTTAAATAAAGATCCCAATCGAACGTCTGATACGTTTCATACTGAAACGGACCAGTGGACGTAGACGGAGGATGTGACATACTTGTATGATTATTCGTGTTTGTGAAAGACTGTGTCGTAGAGGGAACATTATTTCCACTTGGTAATCCTGATGGTGCGGGAGAAGGTGCGGGAGAAGGTTGGTCCCTGTTGTCTAAAAAATTAATACCCAAATTAAACATTAAATTATTTCAATATTCTTGACATAAACACATATAATTCTAATTTGTTCGAGACATTTGAATTAGTGAATTGCACTTGTTACTCACTTTTTTTCAGATCACCCTGACCCTCTTTCTTCTGATGCTTATTTAAGCAAAAGGAAGAGCAAAAATCTTTTGTCGGACCATCTTTCTGTTCTAATCTCACAGGAGTACCTCTGATAACATTGTCACATTGTACACAAGCACCACGTACATATGCCTTACGAAATTCTGACAAGCATGTTTCAGAGCAAAACTCCTTTTTCCCATGTTGAGTGGGCAAAACATATTTTAAGGGCTGTTTAGTCTCACCGCACCAAGTACAAGAGTTCTTTGACTTTGGTGGTCGGCCTGGACCTGCGTAAAGAAAATCAAATATTTCAAACTCAGTTTAACATAAACTAATATATAAATTAATATCCAATTCCATGGAAAAGATCAATATATAAATGATTCCAGTTTATATTTGACTACACCTAAAGCTGCCTAAGAAATATCTTAATAAATGTAGAAACTAATAAGGTTACATTGGGTTATAATCTTTGCTTACCTCGCATTTTGCTTTGCGTAGACGACATGTTTCCTCATAAAAAGACAATGACGTGATAGAATCACTGCATAACAATACTACTTCGATCTGATAATTAGGGACATCTTTGCATCCATTAACGAAATAAATTTTTGGAAGCACAAATCAAATCTAGCTACGAAAACTGCACTTTTAATATATCCAAGGGCCCACACTCATCATGCATCTGGTCGGGAGAAATATTCACTTCAAACAGGTGACGCCAATGACGGTAGAAAATTCTATCTCGGCGATTATTTTCTTACGATCAAAATAATATATTCCGTTCTATTAGTTATTGTGTCAATCCGCCATATTGCTTTAATTTGGCCGCGCAATCCGTGAGCTACGGTGAATAAGAGCGGAGTTATGAATCTGGACACAGAGTTCACAGGCGACTGTGGATCGGCCGTTACCTTGAAAAAACGCCGTAACATATAAAAAATATTCACGATAGCAACCAAAACATTTCAATGCTACAAAGTCAACTTTATATCTTTAATAGCTACGATGTACCACATTCGAATATATACTTTCTGCATAATATCCATATCCGATACATCTTTAATTACGGTAGAAGCATGACGAAACAATTTTGTACATTATAATCTACAATTTTTGTAATTCTTTTACTTGTTGAATTATAGTCACGTACTCGGTTATGATCTTTCATTTACGCTGAAAAATATTTATTTACAAACAATCTAGAGGTATCTTTTGTAATTCTGAAAATTACATATAAGTCTTGTATGTTAATGTTAAGATAATCGATGAACACTTTTTTAAATATCTCAATTATTTCCCAGCGCCATAGTTGTGGAGAATCGCGTGGCTGATTGGCTATGACTATTCGTGCTGTTCGTGGCGGTATGGATTCATGTGCACGGGTCATTTTACGTTTGTAGCATTCATCTTCGTTGCAAGCGCAACCTTAGCTTTTCTATCTCAAGCATTTCAGTTCAAGCAAATGGCGTCTTACGGGTGGAGATCGTTGCGTCAAATTTCACAAATCATGAATGAATTCTAAGTTCCTTCTAAAATTCTTCATGAAATAAGGATATTGTCAACTACGGTGAGTCCCGTTTTCGTTATTATATATTTTCTACGAGAGCAAACTGACGCGTATAACGTAAAATCACAGATTCTTCCAGTCCTTTTCATAGTATGTAAACAAACACGGTATTACCGAGTACTGTCAATCGAGTTACGTTTCTTCAAATCTCGAGTTCAATACGTAATATATTGTAAATACGAATCCTTTTTTACTATAATAAACCTATGATTGTAGATTATATTTTTAGGTAGCAGCTATATTATGTTATAGTACAGTATGTTTCTTTTTCAACAGGTTTGATGATATCTCTGTAGATTGGTATCCAGAACAATCTGTACACTTTACAAACAAACAACACTAGATGTATTGTCTTACACGAGTGCTGTATATCACGCTATGTAGTAACTGACTGTATTAAAATTAGCCGATTCAAAAACAGAGTTCTTAAGAAGCGTATGCACATATACAGCGTTTGTCAAGGAGAATACTTTCCCCTGATCCATTTTTAATAATCAAACCCAGTGTAATAATAACCCTAGTAACACTGTATATAAAGTTATACTTTTTACAAATTAAATAAACAATTACATGTGTAAATATACGTGCAGTGCCCCATCAAGCAACGCATATTGAACGATGAATGAAGTAAGCGGAGGAAAGCAAAATATACCTAATACCTCGGCCTGGGAAACATTGTCCGGACAATCAGTATCTACACTACCCAGTATGCATCACCATCATCAGACACTACAGCAAGACACAAGCCCGACGGTTACGCAAGTCATCGTTCCTACGCCTGTTAAACTCCAAGCTCCAATGCTGACACCAACGCAAACAGTAGTGGATCATTGCTCACAGCTTGGTCATATTCAACAGCCACCGCTAATAAATCAGGTACAGTATTTTAGGATATATGATATAATCGGAAGATATTTAATATTATCATTATATACTAATCATAATATATTAATAACATCACTTGTAATGATGCTTTTAGGGAGCACCACCTGGAACTTTCCCAGAACTAGAACTTTCACCTGAACTTCAACAACAAGGCTGGAAGAAATTTTGGAGTAAACGGGAAAATCGTCCATATTTTTGGAACAAATTAACTGGGGAGTCTCTTTGGGTGGTACCTTCTCTAAAACCTCAGGTAGCATGACGAACTATTCACTGACTTCTGTCTATAGGATAAAATGTGACAAATATAATATAAAACAATATACTGTAGTTTGATCCAATCACCGATCCACTTGGCATCTGTGGCGTAGCACCAGTTTCTGGTAATGGGGCTCTTCCTCCTGGTACTCCAGGTGGAGCACTCAAGCGTAGAGCGTCAGAAGATGGCGTTGCTCCAGCTGCGAAGAAATTTGTTTTGGCGTATGTATATCTGTATAGATATGTGTGGTCAACTCTAAAAAAAAAAGGCTGCAGCAACTATTATTCTGTACTATCAGGGGTCCGTGGGATTTGGAAATTCCAACAAACGTTATAATATATGAACGTGCTCCATCAAACTTGCCTCATGTTCATCCTGATGCAGAAGCCTTACGTTGTGGACTACTTGCAAAACTTCGTCAGTGCTATCAAGAACTGTGCCATACTCGTGAATCGATAGACGCACCTAAAGATTCTTTCAATCGGTGGCTAATGGAACGCAAGGTCATAGACTGTGGATCTGATCCACTCCTACCAAGTCAGTGTTTTCCAGAGATCTCTATGTCGATGTATCGTGAAATTATGAACGACATCCCTATTAAATTAGTGAGACCAAAATTTACGGGTGATGCGCGAAAACAATTATCACGTTATGCGGAGGCTGCAAAGAAAATGATAGAATCGAGAGCTGCATCTTCTGAGAGCAGAAAAGTAGTGAAATGGAACGCGGAAGATACTTTTCAATGGCTAAGAAGAACTGTTGGGGCTACTTTCGATGACTTTCAAGATCGTCTTGCACATTTGAAACGTCAATGTCAACCGCACCTCACAGAAACAGTGAAAGCTAGTGTTGAGGGTATTTGTTTGAAAATATATCATTTATCGACCGAATATGCAAAAAAAGTTAAGGACAGAAATAATCAAATCCTGAAAGACAATGGTTTAGGAGATGTTATACCCTTAGGTGGACCAGCGAGTACGCAAAGAAAAGTTTGGTGTTATCCAGTGCAATTTTCCCTTCCTACTCCTCGACTTCCACAAGTGGATTATCTTCCCGAACGTGAACAGACAATGTTACGTTATCATGGTGATGCTATGTGTATTAATAACATGCATCTCACGAAATTGGAACACTTGTATAGGTACAACTGTTTCGACGATAAAAAGTTTGAAATGTTTCTACCCCGTGTATGGTGCATGTTAAAGCGTTATCAAACATACCTTGGGATTAACGAAGGCCAAGCAACCCAGATGGCCCTGCCAGTGACAGTATTTGAATGTCTCCAGAGGTCCTTTGGCGTCACATTCGAATGCTTCGCATCTCCTCTGAATTGCTATTTCAGACAATATTGCTCGACATTTGCCGATGCTGATTCGTATTTTGGATCGAGAGGGCCGTTCCTGGACTTTAGGCCAGTGAGTGGATCATTTCAAGCTAATCCACCTTATTGCGAAGAACTCATGGAAGCGATGGTCAATCATTTCGAACGTCTATTAGCCGATTCCGCAGAACCTTTATCGTTCGTTGTATTTTTACCCGAATGGCGGGATCCAGCTCCAAATGCCCTAATAAAATTAGAAGGAAGTCACTTCAAGCGTAAGCAAGTCGTTGTACCAGCTATGGAACATGAATATAGACATGGGTTCCAACACATATTACCAAAGTATGTTTTTTACTTCTGCTAACGGTTATTTATTCATAAAAAGAATATTGATATTGGATATTCATTTTATCTGGTATAATCCTGATTTCAGAGGTGAAGTAAATATTAGAGCAGCTCATGGAACCTTGGTTGTGTGGTTACAAAATGCAGCAGGTGCTGCACGTTGGGGTCCTACAGAAGAACGTGTGGAGTCTTTGTTGGAAGCATGGCGTCCTGGAAGGGAGAGGGAACGCGACAGGCAGGAACTCCTTTCTCCTCCGAGACAATCTCACCAACCGATACCTGCAACACCAGTTCCCACAACACCAACAACTCCAACAGTACCACCCTTACAGACACTGTCCACCCATCCAATATAATCATTTAGAATTTAATATTACGTAAAGGTGGCAAAAGTAAATTTATGTTTCGAAACACACTTGATTGGATTTTCAGAGGAGCATCATGGCAGAGTAAAAAATAATTATTACGTGAGCTGCTGAATATTATAATCAGCACTACAAAATCCGCTGTGTTTCCGCATATAGTTTTGCGAGAGCATTTCTTTGAATACATATAAATTTTGGGTGGTTGAATGTTATTGTTATTTCCTTTGCAATATTATCTTGTGTGCTTGCATAAAGCTTACGACAATACACGTACGCAAAGTTTATTTATCTACTAATAACAAGATGTCTTATACTATTATATGATTTCATAGAATGCTATTCTTTTAAGAATAAGGATTACTGACTATTTAATCCTTTCTGTTATGCTTGCAATGGGGTGTAATTCCGTTTTAGGTGTTGCTACTAAAGAAAATATGGTATAACCAATATAAAAAATGAATAAAGAAAAGTATGTATCTATTATATAGGTATGAATACTATACTTATCTGATAGTTGATACAAGCCTCCGTATTACAAAGTTCGTTCCTTGGAATAGGGTTTATTGTTGTCAGACAATGAGCAGACTTTGTGATAAGGGATGTCTTAGACTGTAGATATACTTGCCATGCAAGCAGAAATTGATACTATAAAACAAAAGTAAAGAAAAATGGGATTTATACGATAAATATACAGTTATACGTATATATCTGTAAGAGGTATGTGAGTTCTATACGTATGCTGCTTGCTTTCGATCGAAAGATGGTTTTCATGAGAACAGTTCGAAACAACTTTATTTCTTATGTCTTAACCATGACAATCTTTGCTTTTTACCAGGAAAATAATATGAAATATATGCTAATAATGCTCCTTTCTGAGTATCTTTACCAGTGCAATACATTGTACTAATGTTTATGTATAACTAAACTAATAAGCGATGACGCATAGGAAAGTGTTCTATTATGCTTTTCATTAAGAATACATGTACCTATCATCTTTTGGTAAATTTTCAGATTGCGAGGAAGTCGCTCCACAAAAATTAATCTTTCGTACTTATATTGAATTAAGTAGTGTGCGTCTAACGGGCAACTTTTGTTACATCGGGAAAAAAAAATTTTACATTTATAACATCATGTAATATTAGAGAAAAGTAATACGATATCTCTAATGTTATATAATTGTATGTAACATAATTGTTTCGAAATTTTATGTGCAGTTCTGAATATTAAGAAAGTGCGCTGTTTTCACGTAAAGCATATCTACATTAAATATAATAAACTGTTAAAAAGATATGAATCAATTTTAGATTGATATGCGTGCAATGCAAAAAAATTTTTTCATACTGGAATACACGCACATGCATGAAGAGGGAAACAATTGTTCTTACAAATTTAAAAAAGAAAACGTGTATATATCTATATATTGAAAAATATATTGCAAGAAAACAATTGTAAATCTTTTTTATGCAGAAATCTTTGATCAAAAGAGATATAGCAGTCACTTTTCATATCCATACTAATTACACATTGTCGATCATTGTCCTCGTTAACACAATAATACACATACACGAACACGTACACACAGATGCATATACTTTATAGATTTTGTACATTTTTAATAAGAATACATTATGTATATATATATAGACAAAACAAATATAAAGTATTTATGCTTATATTGATAGCCAATAATATAGAACAAGAATGTTCTAATAGATTTGCTTTCTGATAGGATTATCATTATTTTAAGGGCAATGATGTGTTGTGTACACTAGTATATTTTATCACTGTCAAATGCCTGCACAAGGAAATGCATATGGTTTTATGTCTGTAAAATAACTTATTTCTGCTAAAGTGGAAACAAACATCTTTTATACGCAGTAACACCTTATATTATTATAATGTTTCATTTGATACCTATTTACCCAATTAGCTGATTTTAACTGTAGATACGATATAATAGTAATAAATGCCATTTAGGTCAATACTTATACACATACTGAGGATAACTAATGCGTGCAAGAAACTGATAATAGTTTTGTCTATTGTAGATTTAGTAAAAGTGATTTCGATCTACGTAAACTTTCATTTTGCCACAAGAATTTGCAAATTAACAGACGAAAGATGTTTGCCTATGAATAACAATTTTGTTGACGTTACACGATTTCCATGAATATCTGGATGTCAAAAAAAGTGCAAAGATTGGCATTTATTACAATAGTTAATGTACAAATTGTAACTATCAAATTATAGGTTGATGGAATGTTATCTTTTTAGAAGGATTTAGATTAAATAAAGAATGCAAAGTTTATAAAGCTATATGTAAGAAAGTGAAGCAAAATGTCTATATGATAAAATCAAGTGGCTGTTTAGGAATAGATAAGATTCAGTTTTAGCAATATAATATTAAATGTATATCAATAGTTTATATCCAAGGTCTAATATGTACATCGATTGTAATTTGCAGATTAACACTAATTAACTAAAACTACGCATCCCTATTTTCGAGTTTCATTCATTTTTGTCGCATTATATTACTTGTATATGCATTAATGTATGTTTTGATTATTAAAAGAATATCCAGATTTGCCACGTATAAAACAGAGTTTAAATACATCTGATTATTCTGCATACATGATATACCAGTAATCTACAAACTCTGTGGAATATTTATGCAATATTTTATTATCTGTCTTTATTATTTGTGGCAGCTCTTTGTATTTTGTGCTTTTATGTGCTCTGCGTACTACCTATAGTCCAATAAGATATGAGTTACGCTCAAGCATGTTACTACCTATCTTAAGTTTTATTATCATAGCATTGATTAATAAAACTTATACTTTTCACATATACGTATGACTAAACTAGTTTTATAAAGCTTACTGTTATGATAAAAGAAGGTTAAAGTATTTTAAGTTATAAAATCATTTATTTTGCGTATGATTTTTACATCTATAAGGATTGTTCAATAAACATGGGATATTGAACATCTGTAATGCATTTTCCATTCATATTACAGGTCTTAGAAAATATCCTTGAAGATGGTTTTCACAAAACCATTTTTTTTACAGCTATTTACATTGTAAATGAAATCTGATCTTTTATAATACAGAGAAAAAATAGAAATTTTGTAGCACAAAACTGAATAACTATTATATATGTCTTGAACAATTTTATTAACAGTTTTGCCAGTAATGTGTATTTACAACTTAAAAATAGGTTGTACATCATATAAAAATTTTTTTTTTACATATACTATGTACACTTTTTGTCAGATTTTCAAAAATACTCAATCAAGTATTAGTTTCCATTATGAGGAAATTTGATCCTCTTCCGTTGTTGTAAAATCATTAATGCCATAATATGACTGAAGCAGTAACACAATTTTATTTAACAGTTTATGAGCTTGCTCTCTCTCGCAGATTAAGGGATAGATGGACTTTTCCTCTGTATCAGTAATAAAATCCATTAAAACCAATCTTATAGCCTCTAGATCAAATAGACAGTGATTTTTGCCAAACTTGTATTTTTTAAAATTTATTAGCACATTTGGTTCTTCCATAGCATTCAAACGCTCCTTAGCAATGTATGTTATGAAATCAAAAAAAAGAATGTAGTCCATTCCATAAGAAGCCTTAAGCATCAATTGACAATGTTCATCCCAGTCTGGCATGTCTTTACAATCATCGACCTCTTTCAGAACAGAATTTAATTCGTGCTTTAATCCCAACCATACATTCATAATGTTACATCCATTGATCCAGTTGTGGTTAATTGAAATTGTATCCTCCTGTTGATATGAAAGCACCCTAAGTTTATGCTCAAACTCTCATTAAATATTGCATAATTTTTAGGATTTTACTGAAATGACGATTTACGGAATTATTATTTACCAAATTCCAAACTTGATGGTGCCAACCAGAGGGTACAAACATAATTTCCCCTTCATCTTGAATCACGTCTATGCACTTTAATATACGCTTATCGTAACCTCTGTATTTAGTACGATCATTAAGTTCTTCTGAGGTTGCATCATATATCAGTTGGCCATGAGTGTCTCGTAAACAATCTTCTTCATGTGGTGGAAAGAGTAGCCAACGCTTCTTGCCCACTATGTTGGCTGACCAGCTGTACGATGTAAAAACATCTGCATGCAGTGGAGTCCTAAATTGTTTGCACAATGGTCATCCACATTGTAAGACATAAAGTGTTGATAGATATCAGTATTATCAAGTTATGAAAGAATTGATATAATATGTATAATTTGTTATATACACATATGAAGGAAATGATCTTACCATGATCCCTTTGGCCCCATATACACAAACATATAATCATCCTCCAATTCTGGATGTGTAAGATAATATTCATTCAACCAATCTGAAGCAAAATATTTTGGTACATTGTACATTGGCGCATTTGGAAACTTTCTAATGCAGTGCCAATCTTTCAAGTACAACAAAGGCATAGAGCTAGAGTAATTATTCTGTGCATACTCTGTCCAGTAATCCAAATAATCCTTCATTTTCATGTCATCTTTGAACTGCGAATTGTAATACTTTTTATTACAATCAGCTACTGGAACCATGCAATCTCCTGTGAGATAGAAAAAGCTCTTTTTTGCAAATGCATGAAATAGCACAAGATACAACTGATTAACATCCATTTAATCTTTTATTCTATGCAGTACAGTGTACACATATTTTGTATCAACTATTAGTTTTATAGATGTTGATAGCAAAAAGGTTAAATACTATAAGAATAAATCCCGTACAAGCTTACCATACAATAGGCTCAGTACATCAAAGTCTGGTGCGCCATCCAATCCCCATTGTCTTCTACACGACCAGTTTTCCGTTACATGCGGACCAATAATGCATGGTTTATTTAAGACGAGGTAGTTGGAGAAAAATTCATCGTAGGATACTTCGTTATTGATACGCTCAACAGTGGTAACTGCAGGGGTAAGTTTATTGATAGACAACCTTCTGTTCTTGATCTCTATAAGGTCCAACATAATGCCTCCTGCACCCGTTACTCGACTCGGTTGGGGCTCAATAAGCATATATTTATATATGGGTGAATGGAAACAAGCTGTACTTTATAGCTGCTTCAATGCTTACGACACTCTCCCCTTTCTGATTGCTATCGACGTTTGGTAATCATTTCACGACCGACCAAATTATTACAACCTTGGCATCGATGAAGGGTCGCGTTATCGAATGACAACAAACTGCCTGACATACATTTTCATTCATGCCGCCACCCTCCGAACGCCGCAACCTTCAGCCGCGCATAACGACAGGTGTGCACTCTTGCCTCTGCTGTTACCACGGCAACATGCAACGAAGCCGTACGTATGCGGTTGAATACCCCGACTTCGACGTAGACACTTATCACATCCTTTATCGAAAGTTGTTGTATTAAAGACAACATGCAATCCAATGAAGTTTATGTACTTCGAAGAAACGGCGATTGTATCCATATGAATACTTTCTTTCGAAGCACAATGAGAAGTATCACCCACAGTTGGATATACTGTTCTTCGAGCGCAAGAGTCTCGTAATACCTCCGTGAAAAATGCATATCTTAGATGCATCAAAAAATGCATTTTTGTCAATCACGTATCAAGCATGCCAATATATTAATATCCGATAATCAAGACAGAGTAAAATACCATACATGTGAAAAAACGTGGTAATTGTCTGCTGGATCATACGAATAACTGATTTCAAATCGGTGGAAAAGGTGTGCGCTTGTCTAATCAAAAAATTGCTGCTGATTGGCTGGACGAAGATCACTAGACAAAACGATGCATGAAAAGACCGCCGCAGGGCGCCAGTCACTGTTAGGTCGTCGGCGTGACGAAGTACGGCGATCTTAGAGGCGCGCATGGCCGTTCGACGTCTTCGGGCTAAGGGTGGGTCTATCCTTTTTGCGGGAGGGGTCGCATTAACGGATACAACAAATAAAAAATACAGTGATATTCACGTAAGCTCTGTCTGCGCGTTTCTCGGGCCCGTCGAGGGCGGTTACGTGCTAGAAAGTGTCGACATCCTGTACCCGTGGCCCGGTGCTCATTGACAGTACGGCGACAATCGAAAACGTTTAGTGGATGGAGCTCCGTACGACTCTCGCAGTCTTACCCTGATTCCCTGTTCCCTCTCCGTCCGACCCGGTTCCCCATAAACGCTCGATCCCCCATACATACGCTCTAGTCGCTCCCGTTCATGGCTGCGGCCTGGGGTGGGGGAAAACCAGCCGAATAACGACGTTAAAGTTTCGGAGCTTTATGCAGGAATATGTCAAGTTTAAAAATCGGTAAGTCGCTGGAACATCTATTGCTTGTGCGTTGTCGCGTATTGTTGGTCATACGATTATCACTGCGGTAATATAGAAGGCTGGATTGGCTTGCGCCAGGCATAGCTGTATAGTCCCCTCCCTTCCCCTTCGAATTTCCACACGCTTCTACCTTCGGCTGTTAGCACGGTAGAACCACGGAGCGACGATGTACGTACTCTATATACGTACCTCGAAAGACGCCGATTCTCATTCAGTGCTTGCACAAAGGGTGCTGGAATGATTCCGCTGTCGTTTACGAATGGTGCACGTTGTGGATCCTACGCGATTTATCCCAATTGCTTGTGTACGTGCGCTTTAAAAATCTTAATCGTGCGTGACGTTTGGATCGCCGTTCGAAGTATCAGCCACCGTGAAATATCGTTTCAGTACGTCTTGTCTGCTCGTTATTTTCTCCTTTTTGTGTCCCGGATATTTAATTTCTTTATACAAGCATAGAATTGTCGATAGGCATACGCTTGGCCAGTGTAACTTTTCTCCTGAAATCCTTGAACAGTGCATTGGATACTCTTTACAAAAACCCTCCCTAGTCCCTTGAATAATTTCTATTTGTTATTGAGCCAGGATGAATTCTTTAGAATTTCCTAAAACAAGAAAAACATCAATGTGCCAGCGTATTTGCTGATTGATGTTCATCAATGGGTTTAACTCTATTGGTAGAAAGTTACATTAATATTCCATGTAACGGTTATTTTCTAATGAAAGTTGCCCTCTTTGTATCTTCATTGGCATATAAATAATCTAATTTACTACCCAGAAGCTATATGCTTCGTTAATTACATATCGTTCTGAACAGTTTGTACCTCCTTTAAATCAATGAATATAAATTGGCTTAAAAAAAGATATGCATCAAATAGTATATTTAGCTATAACATTTATATCAACCTATTTAGCATTGATGTGTTGGATTCAATTTCAACCTATCATTATATAAAGCAAGGAAAATGATCGTTTATGTTAATTTGGTGTTTTTCATCTTTTGCCTTGTGTTTCGATGCTTTGTATTTTTATTTACATTGTACTTGCATTGCGCATGTTATGTGTTTCAATATGTGTATAGTGAGAGATAGTTTTTATTATCCTAAAATATGGCATATTTTAACCAATCCATTATACATTATCTTTTGAAGACATTGTCTTCTTGAGTAATATTCTCTTGTTTGCTACTCTTATAACTGTATTCAGTATGTACATGAAAGAGTACTATATCTGTATTGTCTCTTTGTTATTTTGACATTACATTTGCCATTGTATATATAGTATTCTTTGTAAAAATATTCCAATAAAATAATTAGGAGCAGAAATAAAATTCTAAAAAAGTACATTGTGTTATCTTTGTGAATGATTAACTATATACACAAATGTTTAATGTTAGACTTGTTGTACATCCTGTTTTTTATCATATAAAAAATAAAAATCTGCATGTGTCTGTATGCTTTTTACATGGTGCAGTATTATTATGGAGTGTTAAAAGGCAGAATATTATAATCATGACACAGATATTAAAGTGGTACTTAATGTTTGTACTTATGGTCTGGTATAATATATTAATAACATGCCAATTACAAAAATCTTTAAATCCTAAAAGATTTACAATATCATTAAAATGCTAATTCCTCTTTGTAAACTTATGCAAAAATTGATTAAAAACAATTAAACCCAATGTGTGATAAATTATAATTCCCATTTTTATCCTTAAAAGATATCTTTTTTCATAGCAAATATAAAGCAATTTCTACAACAAAGATTATGATTCAGCCAGATAATTTAAATTTACCATTGCTTGCCAATGATAGTTAATGAAATGTGAAATTAATATTATCATATATTACCAAATAATTTTATAACATGTACAGATTTTGATTTTGTAGATATAATTTCATATTAATGACCATTATTTTGTTTTCCTTAAAGTGTTGGTAATGCACTTACTTGCCCCACCCTTGAGAACGATGGACTCTGAGCAAAGAAATCAGCAGGTGTATCAACACTAAACAAAAAAAAAAAGCTAAAGAATGAATGCCTGCTGCACTCACGCCGCCGACACAGTACAAGCAGACTTAAGATTTATTCAAGTAGTACGTGAGTAGCAGCTACTCACGCCACACTCAGACGTATATATATCTGTTTTCGCACATGGCAGCCATGAAGCATGGTACGTTTTATTCTTGTACGCTTTGCTTTGTATGTAAAATTATTTAAATTCATATATGAAATAAAAATAAGCAAACAGTGTATACGTCTGCATATATGCAAATATTTTTTATATAATGTTAAAAGTAACTAAGCATTATTTTACTCCAAATCAAGCATTGTTGATATTATACCCATGTTACTTATGCAGAGAATGCTCCATTTATATCGCATTGCATTATTTATCATAATTGAAATTGAGCAATGTAATTTTATCACATATGTAGCCCTGTACTTTGGACCTGTATTTTACATTATAATCCTTTACTTGTTGTCACTTATTACTGGCTCATATAAAAATAGTTAATGTGTATATTATGCTGAGAATATATCAATTTTGCTTTAGACTTATGCTTGGTTTTGAGATGATAGTAAATATATAAATGCTGTACAATCCAAGTTTTTACATAGACGTAACAGTCGATATTGATTTTTATTTAGTAGCGTATATCATACGTTTCAGTAAATTCATAAGTTTGAATTTGAACATCCGTGTGAAAGTAAATTGTTTGCAATGTAGGCTTTTATATTATCATAGATCAGCCCTGTGTAGATTTATCGTCGCAATTCAAACATTCTTGAATTTTGCATATGTTTGTAGTATGAGAAGTTTGAAATACTCTTGAATAACAACAACAAATTTCAGGCAAGACGAGTCAAGACGACGTATGCTACGTTGTCGCCAAGTATGATTATGGAGCACAGGGAGCTCAGGAGTTAGATTTACGCAAAAATGAGCGTTACCTATTGCTCGACGATTCCAAGCATTGGTGGAGAGTGCAGAGCGCGCGAGGTCAAGCAGGCTATGTGCCTAGCAACTATGTAAAGAAGGAAAAACCATCCCTGTTTGACAGTATTAAGAAAAAAGTTAAGAAGGGATCTGGCTCTAAAACTCTTCCATCTAGCAATTCACCCTCTCGGGCCGTAGAATCCCCCATTATGGCTAGACGCCTTCCTGCAGATCCAAGCGAGGCCATCGGTACGGCTGTTGTCAAATATAATTATCAAGCACAACAGGCGGATGAACTGTCTCTCGTAAAAGGTACTAGAATCCTAATACTAGAAAAGAGCAATGATGGCTGGTGGAGAGGTCAAAGTGGTACACAGGCAGGATGGTTTCCATCGAATTACACTCAAGAGGAAGGCGACACTGATGATACGCTTCACACCTATGCGATGGCAGAAAATGTTCTGGATATTGTCGTTGCCCTCTATTCCTTCTCTTCCAACAATGATCAAGAGCTGTCATTTGAAAAAGGCGATCGTCTGGAGATTCTCGACCGTCCACCAGCTGATCCAGAATGGTATAAGGCAAGAAATAGCCAAGGCCAAATAGGTCTTGTGCCACGTAACTATCTTCAAGAACTCAGTGAATATCTAACACAGCCATACCGCGAACGAGGTATGACTAGTAGCGAGATTAGCACCGGGGATTCCCTGGAAAGAAGGCCTGATCCTGGCGATAGACCGCACTTAGTCGGTAAACCTTGGTACTATGGTAGCATTACACGCTCGCAATGTGATACACTGCTAAACCAGCATGGCCATGATGGTGACTTTTTAATCAGGGATAGTGAAACCAACGTATGTATAGCATAGTTCTAATCATAACATATATCAGAAATTGTAATTCATAATAATGATATAACTTTCCGGAGATTTTTTTGGAATTATAATTTGTAGATCTTAACTGTAAAACCAGCATATGTCACAAAAATATTCTTATACGCACATTACTGTCGTAATATCATTAATATTTGTGGCAATGCAAGATATCTTGAATTTACTGAAATACCAAGTAACTATTTTGAATCTTTTCTCTTCCAGATGGGAGACTACTCTGTGTCACTGAAAGCTCCTGGGCGTAACAAGCATTTTAGAGTACACGTTGAGGGAGCATTATACTGTATTGGTCAAAGAAAATTCCATACACTAGACCAGTTGGTAGATCATTATCAGCGAGCACCTATCTATACTAACAAGCAGGGTGAAAAGTTGTATCTGGTGCGCCCATTACCAAAAGGCAACCCTAGTAGCAATGGTTGCTAGGTAAATTCGTGCCATGAGACAGTCCATGCGCTTTGAGATGTATCTTTGAGATACGCGACGCCTGCCTAGTAATATCAATATCACACATCTCGTACGTTTATACATAACGATTAACATAATTGGTGAACTCATATATTAGTGTTTTTCGATTGTTTGTCCATTTACACTGATAAATAATTTATTACTCTAAGTAATTGCCATCAGCAATTCTCACACTGATTGGAGCTTCCAAACTATTTAGCGAATGAGGAAATGAAATAATAATAAAAAAAAAAAGCATTAATACGGCAGCTACGTGACATTCGACTAGTTGACACAAGGCTTCTCTTTATATCCATATGTAATTGTAAAACACGACCGACCATGTTATTGCAATTAATAATATATTACAACTACACATAATGTAGACTGCAAGTGTAACGATCAAGTAACGAATAATTATCATGCAATTAAGAATGATTAAATGGATCTCTACTCTGGATCTATTGATATTGAATTACAACAAAGACTAAGTGTTCATTTGTGATTTTGTATTTATTAGAAGTTTTTAAGTAAATAAACTGTATTTAAGTGTGCATCAGGTAAAAATGTATTCTTTTCAGTCATCCATTTAAACTTACTATGATAATATTGTGCTTTTATAATCTGCAAATAAAACATGGAATTTACTATAACAAATGTAGAGTCGAATTAATTAAATGTTTAAAATGTCTTTCATTACACCTTGTAGGAAAAATAATTTAGTGTCAATATTATTTTCTATTTCTCTTTTTATTTAATGATTTATTATGTATCGTAACCAATACATGTCAGCGTCTCATAATTTAATATAATTTTATTAAGGTGGTTTAGTCTCTCACAAAAGAAGCAGCTATACTAAAAGAAAATTAATACTTCGGACAAAGCATGCTAACCTGGGTTGTAAATTTCAATGGGTGTCCATAATCAGACAGATAATTGGTAACAAATATTAATCTTTATTTAACGTGTATATTATATTCATAAATAAAAGTATTATTTTAGTTATATGAATAAGAGATTGGTGCTCCTGGGGATAAAAGTTAATGGCACTAATTGCCAATAAGGTCACGTATATAAACAATTGTCCTAATCTAAACGTACTTTAGTTTTGCATTATTTGTTCGCAACTCTGTTAAAAACTTATGCTTACTTAATCATAAGAAAGGATTGTTCGAATTTCTTGTCATGTTGCTCATTCCTGATCCCACCTGCGGAAATACGGAAACATCAGATCAATGCTACGAATACAGATGGATCGAGGAAAGGTGATCTATATGCATGCTCACCATAAAAGGATTTGCATGATATGCTGGAAGGGTCGGTTGCCAGACTTTGTTAGTTAGTGGCGTCATTATTTGACTGAACTGAATCACATCTCCGCTACCAGAAGGTCCTATACCAACCCATTGGGGATCTGAAACATTTGAATTACAGATTCCTATTTCCGAGCTCAGTATAAAATATACTCTACTTTTATATGACAGATACTTTTGACCGTTTAAAGTCCATATTAAAACTCACCATTATTTACAGGAAATTGCATGGGTTTGAATGGATTAACTGGGTTGCATAGAGAGCTATCACTGGATTGCGTATTATTGTTGACTACATTGGCTGACGGCCGCCATAAATCAGTGCTTGCGAAAGGATTTGAGATTACATGCGTCGTTTGATTTCCTACACCCCAAATCGAGCTCGATGCTGAAAAGAATTTATCTTTTTACAAAATCCATTTAAATTGTTTGCACAAGTTAATTTACGTTCTATTCAATATCAGCAGCATAAATTTACCACTGGAATTACTAGTGTTCCATGCTGAATTATTTAACGTTGTTGTTTCTTCCTTCAATTGCGTTTGCTTCATTAAGGAATCTAAGTCTTTTAGTGCCGCATAACGATCTTCTGAAGGTGGTACGCGTGTACCATTCATGTTCATTGTAAGCGAGTTTCCTCCGACTTGATTAAACAGTACTGATGTCTCAGTGCCTGAATAGAATGTAAAATATGAAATCTGTTCATCCTCCTCAGACCATAAGTATGGTAGTTTAGTGTACGTGTATGTTCATGCTATGTGTACCTACTTTGTGGAGTATTAAATACAGGATTGTTGTCAAAATTGGCGAAGAACGGCTGAGGTACGATTGGTTGACTTAATTTGTTCGCAGGCACCGCAGCGAGAAACGGATCAGGAACTTTACTGAAGTCGGCCACAAAGTCCGGTGTAAAATTATTGGAGTTTATTGGCTCGGGGTTATTTGTCTTCTGCCCAGGAGCAGGCAACGTTGTGGAAGAACCAGCGTGTGGAACTCTTGGAATGGCAGTTGAACTTGTTGACTGCGGTTTCTGATTTGAATTTTGATTCGCTATGGACGGATCCAAATAATATCTCTTAAGCTCATATTTTGCGCTCATAAGATCCTTCATTTTTTGTTCATCTTTAGTGTCCAAGTTCTGCGAGGGGTTCGTATTCATCAAGCCTAACCATATTCTTCTACAGTGTTCGTTGCCACGCTCCTTTATAAAGTCTATCTCCTCTTGAGTAAATGTCGCCATAGAGATAGACTTTACTCTATGCGGTGGCGTCAAACCCCTCCTGAAAATTGACCAAAAAATAGTCATAAAAAGAAATGAACCTTTTACTAACTAAAATCCGTAGGAAGGAAAACTTTTATTGATTTAGTCTTCATGCATATTCAGGACCTAAAAATATAACTCCAAGGTTGATCAAATATACTCAAGGAACCTTCAGGCTTTGTTTATTGATCCCAGCATTTATATATTTTCATGCAAGATTACTAAGAGTAAGATGTTATCCGCATCGCAATTTTGCATAGTTGTGAAATTAAATAGCTATAAATGAAGAGATAAACGAATGCAATTAGCAGTAACGCATAGTTTGAGAGTTATCAGAAACAATGATCCTTCAGATTCTAACAATATCAGCAGACATAAAATCAAGAAACATAACGATAAACGATAATCTTTTCCCCTGCACACTTAATTTCCCTGAAACTGGGGCAAACATGGAGTCAGTATTTCATCAATGGCAAGATAGCCTGATTTAAAAAAAAAAGTATATCGACGTCTGCCTAAAGATCATTGACGTTCATGCTAATCCGCACCATTTGATTTCCGATAATGGGCTAGAAAAAACATAAACAATGTTTCATCGATCGAGTTCACGCGGGTAGTGCCGCATTTTGACCATTGATAATCTTAGAACTACGCAGAACACGAATACCGTGTCGGTGTCGATAGCGTTAACTTCCTGACTGCGGACGTTTACCAAGTGACTCACCGCTTGCGGTCCTCCACTGTCGAAACCCGCATAAGCGGCACGTGTACGAGCGCACGTTTGCTTGTTGATTGATTCATTCATTCATGCATTCATCGATCGACTGATTTTCGGCATCGATCGTTTAAGGTCATTCAACCTAACATCTGCTGTTTTAATATGGATTTCGAATTACCGCAATCTATAGTGTACATATTGCGTAGAAAATTATTCGGAAGTAATAAACCGAATTGGAACTTGGAATATCCGCGTAGAAGTACGAGTTTCTTATCCTCTGCATCGTTATACATTATTCTCGAGCTCTCACGTTTGCAAGTTTAATTTTTGACACCGATCGCCAAGATCGTTTAGCCTAGGACCTAACGTTTTAAGCTAGATTGCGAACAATTGGATTCTATCGAGTATACAATGCGTTCCAAATTATTCGTCAATGATCTATATACATTGCACCTATTACAATTCCTACGTTTTTGACTATCGACATCGAATTTGTTTTCAGCCCACGATCTACGGTTTTAAGGTTCATTTCGAACTGCCGAGACACGTATCACGTGTAAAATTAACCGTCACTGATAAACGGTACTCGAACCCAATTCCTTCGCGTGGACGTCCGGGTCTTTATACACTGCACCCGCTATACCACACAGCGATCGAAGGCACGTTATCGTCCCGTCAACGGTTGCAACGCCGTTCCTCGTCGGCCGAGACGTTGACATTTGGCCAATGTCACAGGCGCTAGACCTTTGGACGTTCGCGGAGCGAAACGCATTTCCGTTTGGTGCAACCGATCGCGAATGCGGACGCACAAGGCCCGATGCACAACGAGGTGCGGACTTTGGGGACGACAGACGGCCGAACGAAAGTCCCAGTGGCATCACTTGACTGGCTTCTGGTAGACAACGAGTACTTACAGCATACCGGAGCAGGAGGTGCAGACGAACGAACCGATTGTCATGTTGACGTAAGTCGGGCCCCGCTGATGGCAGTCGAAGCATTCCTTGTTACCTGGCTGCGAGACCAGCTCGCGGAGTATCTTAAGGTTCTTCTCGTCCTGCTTTCTCTTCGCGGACGCCATCATACGCGAGGCCACTTCGTAATTCTAGACCCTTGCGGAATCGCGACTCCTCTCGCGGTGCGCTTGCGGAACTGACTCAATTTTCTGTCACGACAGATGCGCGCGTTCGCCAATGCATCCAGGGCGCGCCCCCCTGCGGCATGCATTCGCGCGCGGTTACCAGGCTCGTGACGATCTTCAGACTGCGCTCGATATGTCGGTGCTTTTTTTTTCTCCCCCCATTTTTTTCTTCCTCGTGCTACGACAGTGCACTGGCAGAGACTCGGGATCTACACGCGATAGATCCGAGCCCCAAGATTTCGTCTAACGTTCCAGGAATACTTTCCAGTAATGGTGTAAAATCCTTTGTCGTATCCATCTCGAAATGGCAGGTTGTGAATGAACTGAGCCGCCGATGTTAAAGATCGAGGAAATAAATAAATATGTTGTTTTTAACATTTTTTTTCCTCCCGTGAAAGTGATGCGATAAATAGAAATTTGGATTTCTTGTCTAGCCTGCTCTGAATTTACTTGGCACTTACCGCTTCAATTCTTTATTTTCAAGATATGAATCTCACTCGGTCCCTATACCATGACAAAGCAGCTTCTATAGTACCAGTACTTCAGAAAATTATTTTGCTTCTTTGTGTAATTGTAATCCTTTTATCGACATATTTGTACACGTCCCGCCAGTCAGTATCACGAAATTATAAGATATCAGAATATTGTGGAAATTTAAGGATATATTCAGAGAAAAAAATTTCGATTACAAAGAAGAATAAAGAATGAGTTAAGACACCGGATTTCGAGTTTACATATCACATGGAAATTTATTCCGAGGTGATGGGGGCATTCAAACACGAATCTTATACTTGGAAACTCAAGCCTTTGTCCACTGCGTCTTCACTTCATAGGGTGATTGGTTTACGGATTATTTCGAACATCAACATTTATAATATCAGCTCTACAAATCAGTTTAGCATCTTTTATAAGAAGATTAAACCTTGACAGGATGAAAAAGTTAACAAAATATATAAGGCGCACGAAATTAAATTCTACGTTTTTATGTCATATTATACATATCGCATTACAGCGTTGTATACATATTGTATTGCATTATAATATTGTACGCGTTTTGTACTATGTACTAGTATATTATTGATCCAGTGGTTCAAAACGTACCTTAACCCAACAGTTCTTAAACATTATGGATTCGTGGACCTCTTTCATACAAATTATATTTTTCTAGACGTCTAATCAGTAATATTTTATACTACAGTATGTACAAGATAAGAAAACATTTTTACGTAGACGAGCTATTTATTTTTCATGATATAAATAATATTTTAATTTAAAAAAATCACATGCCGACTTTTTTTTAAAAATGTTTGTTATTGACTAAACGATTATAACAATCGATCTACAAACTGGCAAATGAACAAACCTAATGCTCTTTGCAAAGGTTGATACGCCTGTCGAGAGAATCTGCATTCAAACAGACACGTTGAATAAATGCATAATGGCGGTCGGTTTAAAAGGTTTTGACGTTTGTAGCCTCCTGAAATGGTCAGGTATCAATATTAACGATCGATTATCGTTCCAATTTGAATGGTACGCACATCATTTGAGAAAATATGTTGTACTTTTTTGCTAGATGTTTAACTCAGAAATTCACTATTCGTGGAAACGATATCGTTGCATCAATAGTAAAAACAGAATATTTTCCAATGTATAACAAGAATGCAGACTGTTGTACTAAATTAAAAGTTGTGCCTCATATCCTTGGTTAGATAAGTAACAAAATAAGAAAATAATTTGAATTACTGTCTCTGGACATTTTTCACAAACGGAATAAACATATTTTTAATAAAGAGAACAGGGATCTTTAAGCTTATGCCAGAATATAGACGGTAAATGTTTGGATAAATCAATGACATGTCTTCGTGATAAAATTAAATGAACAAAGAAATTCCAGTCAATGCCTCTTGTATTTCACGCAATGCACGCGCATACAGCTGTGCCGGTGGTTCAGAATTCACCTTAATCAGCCCTCGTTTAATTGAGCATAGCGATTGATACCAAAAATGTAGCAAACAACGAAACCCAACAAGCGATCTTTCATCTTCTATTTATATCGCGTAAATAACGTATAACCCCTTACGTACCGATTGAGCGGACTTCTCGGTTATACGTAATATGATTGTTTAAATTAGACAAGGTTAACT
This sequence comes from Ampulex compressa, assembly GCA_038496175.1. NCBI lineage: Eukaryota > Metazoa > Arthropoda > Insecta > Hymenoptera > Ampulicidae > Ampulex > Ampulex compressa. Next base: position 75,861 of record JBCFXI010000225.1, on the reverse strand, counting down.
TCTATATGTAATCACCAGAAAAAGTGTCCGACGCCGCAATTTATTTTTCCCCTTTGATAGATTTAATTGCTTTGTAGCTCGATGACGCGTAAACATTTTCAATACGGTTATTCTGTTATATCTCGATAATTCCTTGCTTGCAGGTAAAACTTCTTTCGAATCAATGGAAGAATAACAGTCATATCGTCAATCCGTGCAATCGATTTGAGAAAGGGATAAATCTTATTTCATGCAAAATGAGTTCCTTCGTCACGACACCCCCGAGCGCAAAAAGGTTTGTAATTTTTTTTATACCGATAAACTATAGAACTATAGAAAGTAAAATATCTTTGCACTGCTGTTTGGTTTACTCCTTTTTCAATCGGTGATCGTCTTTATACAGGCGACACAGGTAAATAATCCGCCTTACATAATTCATTTAATTACCATGACTTTGTTGTCTTTAATGTTGAATGATGTTGATCGCAGGATATCCCAGATAAGAAATATACGTCAAGGCAGTGTCATTGATCTAGACATAGATATGTTTCTCAGAATTTCGAATTATGAGGATACTGTAAGGCAGCTGGATATTTATTATGGAATTGGTAAAAATATTTTCAATTTGGCCTTGTTTTGATGGTTTATATATGCTGTGTGAAAAATTATGAAGTGACATACCACACATTTAAAATTTATAAATGATTTTTAGTTAAAAGACAGTTACTGCGTTACCAAAGTTGTATAACAGGCTTGTTCCCACAAGTTTCAAACGATGAGAAAATAGGAAGTGTGCGTGAAAGCATATATTGCGCAGCTGCTATATGGAGTTTATATCAAGCATATAGGTAAGAAATGATTTGATTTCATACCCTGTATCCCTTAACTCTTTAATCACAAAATTATTAATTTATTTTCTTTGATCTACAGGCGTATTGATGATGATCGAGGAAAGTCATATGAACTTGGGCAATCAGCTATAAAATGTATGCGTGGTATTTTGGAATGCTGGGTAAAACAATCTGACAGGGTGGAATTGTTCAAACGCAATCAGTCAAATCGTTTTGCACTGCATTGTAAATTTCATCTCGATACTGGTGATGAAGTTTTCAAGGATGCTAACTATAATCACTTACAAGTACTTTATAATTACATACTTCTCAAACTATACATTAGACGACTGTTTCGATAAAATATTATATTTTTTTAATTGAAGTGAATATAAAATATATTTATGGTCTATAGAACGTTACTAATCTGATGTAAATCTTTTTTTTTTCCAGATTGACATTGTTTCTCTTTATCTGATATTCTTAGTACAAATGATTTCTTCTGGGTTGCAAATCATATACACACAAGATGAAGTGGCCTTTGTACAAAATCTTGTGTATTATGTAGAGAGAGCTTATAGAACCCCAGACTTTGGTATGTGGGAACGTGGTAGTCGTTACAATGATGGCACTCCAGAGATACATGCGAGTTCCATTGGTATAGCCAAGAGCGCTCTTGAAGCCATTAATGGATGCAATCTGTTTGGAGAAAAGGGTGCTTCTTGGTCAGTGATATATGTTGACATTGATGCGCACAATAGAAATCGCAGTATCTTTGAGACGATGCTTCCAAGAGAATCTAGTTCAAAGGTCAGACACCTAAAGACATTATTATGTCTTCCATAGATGAAAAAAGTGATTTTTGTAAATATATATTTAATCAAACATTAATCTATAGAGCGTAGATGCAGCGCTCTTGCCAACGGTATCCTTTCCTGCATTTGCAACCCACGAAGAAGTATTGTATAGTGAAACAAAAGCAAATATAATCCGCAGACTAAAAGGAAATTATGGATTTAAGCGATTTGGAAGGGATGGTTACAAAACTATTTTAGAAAACCCAAATCGTCGTTATTACAAATCAGGAGAAATCAAGGTCTCTGATATTTTAGGTTGTTGGTCAATATTATTTATAAAGTATATTTAGCTAAATAGCAGCTTTACTGTTTAAATTATAATCGAGATCTGTTTCTTTCTTGTTACAGGATTTTGACAACATAGAATGCGAATGGCCATTATTTTACATCTTTATGATAATAGATGGTGTATTTAAAACTCTTCCAGAGCAAGTAGAGGAATATCAAAATTTGTTGAAATCCAGAGTGCTTAAGGATGCACATGGAGGTATGTCAAGGAGAGTTTGAAAAAACATTATAATATATGCAAAGTATCATAGTGAACTGATGTCTGTATATAGATCCAGTAATACCTATGTATTATTACGTGCCGGAGGAAAATCTGGAGTCTGAAAGAAACGAACCTAACAGTACATACCGTCTTCCAAGCAATGAAGGTAGAGGCCAAAGAGGAGGCATGGATACAAATCCAGCACCGATCTACTTGTGGAATCAAGCAATGTTCATAATTGCACAACTACTTACTGCTGGTTTATTACACATTAACGAATTGGATCCTATCCGGCGATACTTGCCATCATACAACAGGCCACGTAGAGCTGGAAGATATTCAGCCTTTCAAGTAAGATGCAGAAGCTAACTAGTCTTACCAACATATTTATAGAGTTTCACGCAACTTTATATCGAGGAAATTGGATAAACATTAGCCTGTACTAATTCTGGGTACCTAGTTCTCAGGTTTTTATCGTTTTAAAATCATCCCTGTTTTGAATCCTTTTTGAAAAGTATTTTGCTTAAGAAATGTATATTAGCTACTATTCAAGCTCTTGGAAAGTATTCGCTTATTGTAAAGGAAAAGTTTTATGTTTATATATATTTTTAATTTGTTGAAACACGCCAAATTTTTTTTTTATCATAGTGACGCTAATATTGATTTCTTATCTTCCATACAGGCCAAACCCTCGATTGTAAGTAAATTACATTATATGCCTGCACTAGCACATAATAGAAAATCGCTAGGAACATTAATATCAAAGTATATGTATGCAATAAACTTTGTTTAGCACTACAAGAGATGCATGTGACATCAGTTGTATCGATAAATATTATATTTAGACAAGTTTTTAATTCTACGCTTTACTCGCATTGCCTGCTAGAAGCATATCATCAAACGCTTAAAAATGTTAATATGAAATTGTAAAGTATGTAGGATGTGCTGAATGATACTAGATATAACAAAACCAACAATAAATGTACAAAAATCAAGTATTATCAAGTATTTTCTTTATCAGGGTACTCACACAGATCTTGTAGTACAAATCGTACTTATAGCAGAATCAATGCGGCTGCAAGCCATGATGGCAACATATGGCATTCAAACGCAAACGCCACACGAAGTAGAGCCTGTTCAAATACTCTCATCCACTCAGTTGGTAAAGGTGTATCAAAAACTTGGTGTAAATAGTAAACTTAATCTACAAGGCAGACCGGCCAGACCAATTGGGTCTCTGGGTACAAGCAAGGTATGTTCTGTGTACATAACTCAAATTTAAACATTAATCTGACACTACAATTTTTAGATATACCGAGTATGTGGTATGACGGTGCTCTGTTATCCACTGATATTCGAAGTATCAGACTTTTATTTATATAGAGATATGGCATTACTGATTGACGACATCAAAACTGAATTACAATTTGTGGGAAAATACTGGCGCCTTTCGGGGCGACCAACAGTATGTCTACTGATAAGAGAAGAGCATATGAGGTATTTACAATTTTGAGATGATTACAGCAGTGGTTATATAATATATAATTCTTTATTATTGCAGAGATCCTCAATTTAAAGAGATGCTAGATCTCTTTGCGATGTTGAAAAAAGGATATTGTGATAAAACAAAAGTGCGTATCGGCCGTCTCCAAAATTTAATTTCTTCTTCTTGTATCGGTAATCAACATTTATTATATGTTTCATCTCTAAATATCTTTTAATAATTGTGTCTTGGAACATCAATTAATAATTGTTCCCAAATTCTGTAGAACATTTGGATTTTATAAATACGATGGAAACAGATCTTGAGCTCAAACAATTTAAACAATTGCAGCATGATTATATCGGATACCAAAGCCTTACTGATGTACCACGTGCTCTGACTTACGCAGAAGATATAAAGGATTATAGCGTATGTATCTATAAACAACAATACATTTCAGTGTGTTGCTTTAACAGTTTGTCCTTGCAGCATTTTTCAAACGAACCTCTACACAATACGTTAAATGAAATTCGCAATGTTACTGGACTCTATGCTAAGTGCCAACTTTATGGTATTCTATTAAAACAGAAGGGTGCGAATTATGAAGTGAACGGAACGACAGGTACAAATATTCAACAGCAACAATATTCATTAAACCTGTTATACATTGTTATACAATTGTTATTCACATTAAATGATGCAATTATTCTAGTTGATGATCACTTGAAATCACTGTATCAACAGGCTGGTTGTCTGAGATACTGGATGGCAGTACGTTATTGCAGCAGCTTACTGAATCACACGGTTGACAGTATCAGTCCATTTATTACGGGTGTTTTGGTTAAAGGAAAGCAGGTATTGGATAGTGATGCTTTTTATATTCTTGCTCATACCTTAAAAATCAAGGTTATAGAATGAATGTTCATCAAGTTTGCATTACGATAGATAACAGTCGGTGTGATTGGCCAAGAGGAAACCGTTTTTGACAAACCAATGACACCTGCAGAGATTCAATCCGTTATGTATTCTACGATTCAGCCTCATAATGTTGTACAGGCTGTACTTCAGCAAGAAGTTTTATTATATTGTGGTAGACTTATTGGAACAAATCCAGAAATGTTCAAAGGGATTCTAAAGATCCGCATTGGGTATATATATACTTTTGTATTAATTCATTATCCAAGTTACAACTTTCTGTCATCAAAAAAATGTGTTGAATTCCACAAAGAATATAAATTGATTTATTAAAAAGAAACTGTTAATGCCTAGGTGGGTGCTAGAAGCCATGAATCACTATCTTCGGATGTTTGTGAATAATGCTAAGCCAATCGAGAATTACAGCCCTTTTGAAATACGGAAGTTTCTTATAAAAGTGCTTACGGTCAAGGATTGGGCTAATTCAGAAAAGTAACCGACATACCTTTTTTTCTATATTTATGAAATACTTTTTATTCTAACGACATACTATGTTCTTTGTTAATTACTTCTACTTATAGTTTGCATTAATGTCCATATTTATTTTAAACATTCATTATGCTGTACTATTATAGCCTCACTGTCCTTGGGCGAAGAAAAATAGAAGGTTGCCTGTGCAGAGTCCCTGCACACTTTTATAATCAAGTTTGGGAAGTTTTAATGCGCTGCCCAGGTGGTATATGTGTTAATGGACGTGAATTACCTCAACAGCCTACGCTCTCCAACATGACACGCTCTGAACTTACGTTTGCCTTAAACGTCGAATCTTTGCTACATCATATACAAGTGCCAGAGTATCGACAAATCTTTGTAGAGGTAAAGGCTTCTAAGTCAAGTACTACTGTGATAATCTTTGCCTCATTATTTTCGTACTGCTGATATTATACCATTAACACGTTAAATTACAGTTACTCAGTATAGTGTCAACAATTTTATTAAGAAATCCAGAATTGAGCTTCCAAAAACAGTTAGATCTTAATCAACTCGTGGAAGACAGCTATATTATGTTTTGCAAAGTACGTATTTTAAAGGCATAGTGATTGTTAAACTTAAGCAGGTATCATATTTATAAAAAATTTCTTAATTTAGGATCATGATTTAGAAAGAACCGCAGACAAGACAATGTTCTTCTCTGCTCACTACTCGCTCACTACAGGATATCTTGCGAGGGCTGTTGTTAATAATGTTTTGACAGGTGGATGTGTTACAACTACACTTAACATGACCGACACGATCGAATCTCACGAGATGTGTAAAATTACATGAAATTAGTTAATTGCTAGAATCACGTTTAATGGAAGTGTTAAATGTAAATATATATTTTTATGTGTTGCTTGAAATAAGATTTGCCTTTGTGTAAAGAAAGTTTATAAGGCTAAATCTGTTCAATAAATATTTTGAGATCAGTTTTAATAATATTGTTTAAGAAAATTTATTCCAAATGAATTTTAAACCATACATGATGTAAGATGTTATGCAAAGATAATGTAAATTCTTATATCACAATATGGTGAGTTATGATAATCTAATTATAACCCTTGGAGGAAATGAGTCAAATTGATATTTATACAAATCCATAAATTATTGAACCACTACCTTAAAGTCATCTCTTTGCAAAATTTGTGTCCATCGCTCGTCCAGACCTTTGTATGTTATTTATATTAGACTTAATCCTAGATGCGACTGTGCCTACTTCTGCTGCAACAGCCAATTGTTTTCTGTAATATAGAAAAAATATTACTTATGTATGTAATAATAATTTATTTTATTTTTTTTTCCCTTAAAATCATTTCCGGCATTGATTGCTAAGATCATTTAGCCTAGAACCCACTGTTTAAGACATGTTTTAAACCACCAGAGCTACAGTATACATATCATATAGAAAAACCAGAGATGATGGATAGGATTGGAGCCCAGGTCTCCGTCATGGAAGTCTGAGCTTCTATCCACTACACCACCATAACTCTCCACCATAACACCACCTCTGTAATTCGAATGCTGAAGATTGTATTGTTGCTTACGTAATAAAATCTTGATTGTAAGTTTTGCTGCTGATTAATTCTTTCTTTTCCTCTTCGCGATACTGCTTAACGTTCCTCTCCCTTTCCTTATCGCGCCATGACGCATTAGCTATCATTTCTTGCCTCCGCCGTTCTTTTTCCTCTACACTGAGATTCGACTTTCTAGAGTTCCATTTGTGTGTATCTCTCCTATCATCCTTCACTTTCTTGTGTGACAAATCCTTTGAATATTTATCTCGCGAGGATAATTTCTGAAAGAAAAATTACAATTCATTACAGAAGAAGTTGTCTATTTTTTAGTATGATCTTGTCAAAACCGTTGTATACCTCTCGATTTTTACAAGAATCATTTTCTCTGTGCAATGGACTCCTGGATCGTCCTTCTCTTTCTCTCTTGTGCTTTTTATCAGGCTTTCCGTGATTTGATTTCTCATGCCTCTCTTTACTCGAGCTTCGTGTTCGACTATGTGTCTTATCTTTTTTTACATGTTCCTTTTCGGACCTCTTCTCACTGTGTTTCTTTTTACTATCCTTTTTATCTTTCGACATATTCTCGCTACTGGTACTTCTCTTTTTTTTCTGCTTTTCGTCTGAGCTTTCGTCGGAAGAACTGTCTTCGCTGGTGTTGTCAGAACTATCCTCAGAGCTGGAACTTTGTTTCTTCAGTTTCTTCTTTCGCTTGTGCTTGATTTTTTTCATCGACTTCATTAGTTCCTTTTCGGTTATCTTGCTTTTCAATTGTTTATATTTAGTGGCCAATAACATATCCAATTCTGATTCGTCGTCGCTATCGTTCGTGTCTCGTTTGTGTTTTAATTTTTTTTTGCGGCGCTTCCTCTCACTTTTGTCTTTCTTCGACTGTTGCTCCAACTGTAAATGATATAAAATGCACTTTATGAATCGTGGAATATTATCGACAATATCATTGTGTAGTAAAGTTAAAAAAGTGAATACTCGGAAATCCAAGAATTACCGATATCGCCTTAAACATTTATGAAAAGGCGCTTAATAATTATGATTATTGACGGATATCAATTCATTGATTTTTAACCAACCAATTGCCTCAGTTGTTTTAATTTCACAGGATTTTTTAGTAGCTGGCTTCTGGTTTCCATTTCCTTTTTCTTTATCGCATACAAGGGATCTTCCTGCATCTTTCTAGCTAAATCTACTTGTTCATTACCAGAAAAGAACCGTAGCGATGGTGGAATACATTCTAAAAACACAGACAAGCTTATATGTTGGGTATAAAAAAATTGTAATTTTTTAATTAATAACAAATCAATATTTGAATTTTACTCAATCGTTCTTAAATGTAACTAACCATATTCTACGTGATTCTTTGGGGGATGCATTAAATCTGTATCCTTCGCTCCTTGTGCCATTTGCTCGAAGGACTTATCGATGGGCCGACCTAGCAAGTACTCTTCTCTATTGACCATCTGATGTGGCCCTTTGTACATCCAATCTAATTTCTTCTCATCTTTCTTCTCTATCACCCCTTGCTCCATTGCGTATTTTGTGATATCCTCTCGATCCTTTTCCATTTCTATTTCCTTTTTCAATTCGGCTATCCTCTTTCTCTCCTGATCTTTCTGCTGCTCCGCCTTCCACACTCTTTCCATATTTTTCATGGTAGATGGATGCCATGATTTCTTTAAATTCTGCATTGTCAATTAAGATTATATGGTAATATAATAAGTATACATGTTGTAATAAAACGGCGGTTGTCAATGATCTCAGTAAAGTATTCAATAGTTTCCACTTTGTAAGAAACAATTTATCTTGTTAGTTTTGTGGTATTATATTTACTGTATTATTAACAATAAAGTACTTTGAAATTAACAAAAATATTGAGAGTACTCACGAGATCTCCGCCACCCATTTTTGCGAAAAATCCTATGTAGTATAAGTTATTCCCGAATCGTATCCAAAAGGTTTATAACCAAATAAAAATCTACAAATATATACAAAGTTATCCACAATTCACAAAAATGTAGGGTATACCGCGAAAGAAGATCAGCGTAGCCAACCAAAACTTATTCATTGCGATAAAAAGTGCAAGCTGTGCATCAGGCCCGTGCATACACACAATTTGCTATTATCCTTTTCATATTCAATAATGAAGATTAAAACGTCACAACAAATATATTATTTGAATTAGATATTTTTTGTTCTTAAAAAAAATCGTTATTGTGCAACATGATCGATTTGATTCAACTGCTAGAATTGTGAAAGTAGAATTAATAAACCATAAGAATTAATGCTCAAAGTATCGTTTTAGTAAATACACCACTGATTTGACACTCTCGGAACTGATAATTTCGGAAGCTTATGATAAATCCATACACAAATTATGTACATTAATAATAAATACTAAATTTCCTTTTTATTTCTTCGGACATTAAATAACGGATAGCTAAATTGTACGCTTTGAAATATAAATTTAACCAATAATGACAAAGTCATTCTAAACAGATCATATCTGGAAATCAATCCAATTAGCTGTATTTTTATAAGATAAATAAGATTTCTACATTTTTATCGTAATATTAGATATAAAAGGAAGAAAACCGTGTTTTTGATATAAATGATTGTATAGTCAGCCACCTTTTGATTGGCTGTTCTGATGTACATAGGTGTTCATACGGCGCTGCATAGATTCGTGACAAATCGTTGAGTATCCGACAGAAATTTAACTGTCACGGACCTAGTAAAATCCAATGTGCAACGTAGTATGAAAAACTGAGGAGCATGGTTTGATTGTCGAATTCGAAACACGTGTTTTTCTCATGTGATGAGCAACTTATGCGAGGAGTCGTGTCCCTGGACAGATTATTTTCTTGAAACCGCCAATAACTTCACGTATGGCATCGCCAATCTGTTCACCAACGCTCTTGGACTAACCTTTAATCCAACCGACGTCACTAGCCCCAGTGACGAAGTGCTCCAAAGATTATCCGAATTCTTCCAGGAATTAATAAATCTATTATCATTCGACGATTTTCAGCTTCAGCTACTAAAGGTATTTCTCCTCACCTTTGTCAGTACGCTGGCGTTGATCTTCGTTGCCTGGCACATTTATGGATCCAGGATTTCCGAGCAGTTTATGAGCCCGAGTAAGAAACTTGAATTAGTCTTAATTATGCTCTTTACGATGGGGTGATTGAAAAAAATTAAGTCTTACATAAAAAACTATATCTTGTAAAAATCGGAATAATACGATTAATACAACATTCCAGATACAGCAGGACCTTACGAATCAACTGAACAGTAAAATATTGTCAAGGTTAACACTAATTGCATTTTTGATTGGTAAGTCAAAGCAAAATGTTGATCTTTAAGTACATTGAATAATTGAAAATTTAATAAATGGTTGATATCTATCATTTAATTTTGTGACAGTTGTGGGAGTCCATAATATAGCTTCTAGGGAAGTATTAAAGATCTGTTATATTTACCATTGAAAGTAGATTATTGGAATAACTAACTATAATGGCAGACAAAATAAAATCTTTCTTCAAAAAAAAGAAGGCAGATGCCAAGTTTATGAATGCTGGCAAAGGATACAAGTAAGCAGAATAATAACTTAATCATATAATAAAGAAGTAGTGGCATTCTTAATATCTAGATCATTAATGGTGGCAATAAACTAAAATGTAAATTGTATTAGGTTAACAGACCAGACTAGTTCAGCTGTTCTAAATCAACATGCAGAGAGACCACAGTTGATACAGAGAGCAGAACCTACAGAAGAAGCTAAAATAGCGGGTCAAGCAGCATTAGCAAGATTAGAGGCAAAAGCACCCACTCTCACGAGATTTGACACGTATATCATTTGCTTTGATATTTATAATATGTACAATATAATTCAAAACATTTTTTGTATAAGATATCTATGCATTACTCAATTCATAGTTTAGTAAGATTAATCGATAAATCCATCATTGTTACAGATCATATATGGCTATACAAGCACGTGTCAAACGAGAATTGGAAATGGAAAGAAAAGCATTACAAACTGCGCAGGAAGAGAGTAACGCAGAATCACAGAAAAATACTAAGTGCGATATTGAGAATGAGAAGACAATGGCAGTCACCGAAGTATTCTTTCGTTGTCCATACATGTCCAATGAAATACTAACATGGGCAGAATGGAAAATAAAAATTAAGGAATTTTTGTATGAAGAATTAAAAGGCGAGGAAGCAGGTTTAACGTCATGTTTAATCATTCAGAACTGTAATACTAAAAGGGAAAAGGTGGACAGCTGTATAGACACACTGGTGAGATATCTGGATAATATTACTAACAATCCAGATGTTGAGAAGTACAGGAAAATTAGAATGTGTAACAGGATATTTCAGGTAATGATCCTTTTCATGCTCGTTCTAATATAAGTGCAAGAATGTTTCCACTTTAGTATAATATATCTTAATATAAAATATGGTTCTACAAAGGAAAAAGTACTTCCCATCGAAGGTGCACTGGATTTCTTAATGGCTGCTGGCTTTGAAAAGCAGAAGCTAATGAACAATGATCAGGAAGAGGATTTCTTGATTTGGAATCCAGAAAAGTGCAGTATCGACGATTTGATAATGCTGACAGAGGCGCTTAAGAACGCAGAGCCCATTCCGATAGAATTGGACAGAAATCTTCAAGTCTTACTTCCATACCAGGCAATGATGAAAAATCAGTTGCCTTCAACCTTTTTTACAATGACTCCAGAAGAGATTAAGAGGGAACAACAAATTCGGTAAATTACTGAAAAAAAAAATCAACTTAAGAACATCGATCTATACAGTATTATCTTTTCAACAGAGCTGAGGCAGTTGAAAGAAATCAGATGCTGAGGACAAAGGCTATGAGAGAAAAGGATGAACAGCGGGAACTACGAAAATATAAATTCGCCTTAATACGCATTAAATTCCCAGATAATATAATATTACAGGGAACGTTTTCTGTTCATGAGAAGCTCCATAATGTATTTGAATTTGTTAAGGAAAATATCAAAGATAGCGAAGCGCCATTTAGTTTAATGCCATTAGGAATGTCAAAGCTGGAAGGGGATTCTATGCAGAAAACCTTACTTGAACTTAAACTGATACCTGCAGTTGTTCTGTTATTTAATTGGCGATCAAGCAGTGCACAAGACAATAACCAATCTGTGGGGTATCTAAAAGAGGAAGTACTCTGTTATGTACAAAGTATGTGAATCAAGATTACCAGAAGGAATCCATCTCCAATCGTAACTTCAATTTCTGTAACAACGCAATTTGGAAAGTTCATGTTATATGGTCTAACCGCTATTAGTACCATATACGTGTATGAATTTATTGTTACGACTTTTATGCTCATTCTATCTTTCTTATGCCTTTCGATTATGAGCTTTGCGAGAAAGCATTTTTAGTTCTTGGATATGGTAAAGGAATATCAGGGTATATTGAATATTCCCTGCAGGAATCCAAAGAAATTATGCGGAAACCACGATTCAGTTGCATTGATAAGATTCAAGCACACAAACGTAAAAGTAATTTATATAATTAAAATTTATTGTCAGCATATACCATATAAATTATTGAATAAATAAAGATTTAAATAAATCATGGGAATACATGCAACATTTATAACTTATATCAAGTGCATTCTGCATCCGTTATTTAACGCTATTATATATGTACATGAAGTACATACTTTACCTCATATATGAGATGTAATAAACACATTTTTGGAAGGTACTAAGAACATATGATCAAATTTTTGTGTATCTTAAATATTACATGCATAGTGCATCAGAAAAAATGTGTACACGAGCCTTAGTTTTATCAATGGAAATAATTATCTTTTGTTATCTGTTCCATCATAATGAAGCTCGTGTTGTAAAAATTTCTGTGCACACGTGGTACTGCACACTCATGCATTGCAAACACATTTTGGCACTATAATCCTGTACTAGAAATTTGTATCAGTCTTTGTACACTGTTTATATATTTCAGTTTATATTACCTTTACTCTGAATATCTTATTACAAATAAACAAGATATGTAGAAGAATGTATGACTTTTGTAATGTGTATTATATAAAATTAATTCTAGCACAGTAATCTGTGATATATATATATATATATACATACACATGCATACAAGCAGTATTATTTACGTAATACAGACATTACAGTATACAGACTGTATGTAATAAACATATTCCTCTTAATCGGCATTGGAATATACGACATTTTTTTGTAATACATATACTGTTACTGAATCCACTTATTGTAGAGGCACGTCTATGGGTTAAAAATTATTTAATTTATATTATATACAACCGCTATGCTCTTAAATCTGGGATACTTAATATGGACATAACTTAATAACAATACACAAATATCACTTGGTGATATTATAGTAGATCTATTTGTTCACTGATGCTGCTGATTTCTATTGCTGGAAGATGATCACACATCTTAGTACAGTGGCACCTCGCTTTATGAACGTCATTTTTTATAAACAAAAATTCCGACAAAAAATACGATTTGCAAACAGAATTTCGGAATCAATTAAGTTCGTAAACGAGGTTCCGCTATACCTTCATCACATCCATCAGGTGCAGATCTACCGGTGTTCATTGGATGGGTCACTTACTGGCTGATTTTTCTCGGCTACTGGCAATGCAATTGTAGCAATGGCAGCGCACAATGCTGTGCCAGCGTAAATTGCCATTGCACCTGTAATGGACCACTGTAGAAAAACTTGTGCTACATATGGTGTGACCATGGCTCCTATCCTAGCCATAGCACTGCAGGCACTTACACCAATGCTTCTCAAATGTGTTGGATACACTTCTGGTGTGTATACGTATGCAGCTTGAAATACACCAGCAATAAGACCTCTGGCCAAGAAAATAGTTATAGTCAGGGCCGTCCTACTCAACAGGCAAGCTCTACCTAAAAAGCAGATCAACATGGCAAACATGACCAATTGACATGCCATAGTCTTCCTTCTTCCTATTCTCTCAATCGCAAAGACTGTAGAGAAAATTCCTGGAAATTCTGCCAGGGTTGTCCAAAGTAGGTCGATATAATCTCCACGTTCCAATCGACAATCCAACTGACAGGTATCCTTTCTAACACTTCTCCATGAACCACATTGTTCGGAGGATGTGTGAAATAATTCTGTTGTCATTAGGACAACTCCGTAATAGCAAAATGCAGTGCTCATCCTAAAAATTGATTAGCAGAGAAATATATTTTATGTGCAATTTGTTTGAAATATGTATAGAACTGTGCAAATATTATGTAATGTAATTGCAAGTGTTCTAAGAGATTTCTTGTACAACTTAGGGCTAAAATTTGTAACCATCACCAAGGTAAACTGAAATACATTGTATTTACCACACGAGCCAAAGTAAGGCAGACGTCTTGCACATTTCCTTGCTTAGCACATCCCTCAACCTACCATGGTTAGTTCGATAAAAACGATCCATAACGAGTCTTCCAGGTGGTAAAGGTTTTTTGTTTTCCCTTGCTACTCTTTCCAACGTAGATATAGCTTTATCCATTCTGCCAGTGGTCATATCAAATAGAGTAGATTCTGGTACCCACTACCAGTACATATTTAATATAAGATGTATGGAAGTGATATTAAATACATTTTATTTAGACATATAAACTTACCGGTGTAATGATAGCAAAAACAAAAAGTGGTATGGTCGATAACGTAAGAAGCCATCTCCATCCAAAATTGGGCATTATTACCAGAGCTATTGCGACCTCAAAACATGCTCCAAGTGCCCAGAAACACTTTGACACAATATCATGAATGTAGTAATTATATTATATTTTAAAGAACTGTACTTGCCCATTATACTTACATCCAATAGTATTACACATTTTGCTCTTTGTTTTGCAGGTAGAAATTCTGCATACAATGTTACCCTTTGAAAGAAGTGAGATAATATTTTATTGATTACATTCTATAAGACAGTGATCATTACATATATAGAACTTACCAAATACTTACGATTGTGGTACACAGCCGATCGCAAAGCCTACTAAACCTCTTAAGAGCAACACCCAGAGAAAATTTGGGGCAAAAGCACTTAAGAATGCATAATAAAATAGTAATACTGCGCACAAAGTTAGAGCTTGTTTTCTGCCATATCTATCGCTCAAGTTACTCCAAAAAGTGGAACTTAACATCATACCTAAGAAAACTACCTGACAACATGTAAAAAAGTTGTATTATATATGACCTGCTTGCAAATACTTTAGTGTATATATCCAATGTGCTTTTCAATGGAATCAAATATAAGAGTTATGAAATTGCATAAGTAATAATAAATACATGTAATTTTTTACCGTGGTTGTCAAGGCCTGCTGATATCTTGTAATACCCCAATCACAATGTAAAGATGGACTTAATATGCTTAATATTGTTATTTCCATACTGTCTACCATCCAACATAGTCCCGTAAATAAAGATAATTTAACTTGGAATTTACCAAATCCTAATGCATTGATAGCTTGCATTACGGTAAATGTGTCTGTCAAGAAATGTAATGCAAGTTAATTCTTTTTATATGCAATTTTAATACAGCCTGCCTAATATATTATTTTACACGTATCATTGCTGTACTTACTAATAACCATTTATGTACATATTCATCAGTGTAAATTAAGTCACCCTTGCTATCCATTATATCCAAGGTGTTAAACCATCCCGAGCGTCATTAATTAAAGCAGCTCTAATAAATCTAATGTTAGAACCTAATGTCATGCATTAGCGAGTATGTACATTATATTACCCAGTCCATTAATATTAGTAGTTTCATCCATATTCATCTGTACAAATAAACATAGGTAAGGGAAAATTGCGGGATGATTACTAAACCAGATGTTAATGTACAAACTGTACATGCACAAATTTGTATACGTCGCATAGTACTTTGCAACATCAAGTTTGTATTTGCAATATACTGGCGACGTACCATCTGGAATGACCACCACAGAAGAGAGTTCCATGGATCGATCAGCACTATTAGCAATGCTCGTGCTACACCTTTCTGCATTGGCGTTCAATTCTGAGCCATGCAGCTCGTCCAATTCCCGATAAGGCTCGTTAGATTTTATATTTGTCTGACTTGATGTAGGCATTTTTCACTCATGCATGGAAACGTTTATGAAGATGAAGATAATCTGTAGGCCTGTAGCTCGTCACTTCGAAAGCTACCATCTATCAGAAAAAACTTCCTAATAGCATGTTTCACGTATGTGCAAGAATCATTGATATATAGAGCGTGACATATTTGACGAAACCAAGCCGTTTTGAACGACTGTTAATGTATAACTCCTCTGTTGAAATGTTTGATGACCACTGAACTGCTTGCACATGACATGAATGAAGAGTGAATAACCCGTTTCTAATGAAAGGTGTGTATCCAAGTCACGTGACTCGTTTGGCCAATCAGCGACGAAAATCCAGCGAGTACTGCATAAAGTAATTTCCATTATAGCGCGGTTTTTTTTATTCCCGTACAATGTGTTAACGGTCATATTAGATTCTCGATTGTATAAGTGTATACAGATTTTTTACAAGTTGTATGAGCTTCAGTGTTTATAAAGTATTATAATAAAAAAAAGTATTAAAATATAAATCTATCAATCAGAATTTTAATTCAATTTTATATTTTATATTTTCGAAATAAATAGAGACAAATTGATATTTTAAGATAAAAATTCCTGATATTAGTAATCATATAAAAATTTTAATGTACATTTTTATATACTTCCCTTTCGCGAAAAAATACAGAATTTAAACAGATTAAATTTGAGAAATATATTACAAAATTAGATTGTATTATATTCAAAAAACTTCTGTTAGAAGGATTATACTTTTTTTTTACATTTAAACTTATCATAATTAAATAAAAATAATTCACTTAAAAGTGCATATTGCATAATATAACGCATGAGATAACATATAACATCATTATAACACATTAAATATGCACAGTTTGTAGATGTTAAAAAGAAAGTTATAGGATAGTCTGTGATTTTGTTGACTTCACGCGAAGCAGTAGCTTTTGGTATAGATCCAATAATCGCAAATGTCAATAACGACGTTTCATTGGATGCGGCTAATGCTATCGAATCCGCAGTTGTTGATTTCTTTTTTTTATCATTATCATGCCCATAATCTGATTGACACTGATTGGATGTCGTTGTACGTATCGTCCATACAAACGCAGGCGCCGCGCTTAAAGGCGCATTTATGATAAACCTTCGTGTGTTTGACGGAAAAACCACACACAATACAGGGTGTCTGCAATATATAAACAATTTCAGTTCTTTCAAATTTATTAACAAAACTAGGAGTTGCATTGTTAATAGGACCAGTTTCCTCAAGATTTCTTAAAATTTCTCTAATAACTTGATCAGCATAGCCTTTGTGCGAGAAATTACGATGAATTCATCGAAATTCATTCTTGATATTTAAAAATTTACAATTTCTAAAATGCATTTATTGATCAAAGATCAATTTTTATTGTGTATACAGAAAATAATTAATAATTACAGATTCATTGATAAAGTGTCATATATATCTTAGTAACATTTTTTATTGAGAACCTCATTATTTTATTAAAATACGCAATTACTTTATAGACACCCTGTATAGAGCGGAAGGTACGGGTTGAAATGTCAGCCTCGTACCACAACATCGTAGGAAGACCAAACGTTTTTATAAGTAGGGATTTCGGATAAGATATCAATTGTGGGTCAGGCGGCAAAAAACGTTTTTGATGCTATCTACAAATGTCGTCATTTCGTTGACAACCGTAGGTGTTACATGCGTTGAATTGTCCGGGTTATTCGCGGTATATTTTACTTTCATGATTGTCTTGGATACGAATTATGAGCGTGGACAGCGAGAATAAGTCTAACGAGGCGATAGCTGTATTTACTCCGTCGGGGGATCACGAGGACTCTGCTAAAGGAAACGTCGAGGATGGCCCTATAACCCCAGAAATGGTGCTTTGTTTGCCTACAATCACAGATAGTATGGCCGATCTATTACTACGATATCGCTTAAGCTTAGCATAATAGTAAGAAAGTCCAGAAGTATTCATGCTTGTAGGATTGTGCTCTGTTGCGAAAATTGAGAAAGTTTACTGGTTTATTTTTAATCTCTGTAACATGCTTTTGCATAAAAAAAGAGTTCACCTTGAAACAAACTTGATGCATTTAAGTAAACATAAAGTTTATGTATATTAGATATCGTAAAGAAAGGAGTAATTTGTAATCGAGACTAAACTTAGTCGTAGGTGTAAATTGATTATGTACGTTTTGTGTTGACGAAGGAACACAGTCTTGATACTTAAATAACTTAGAATTTATTTCATGTCTGTTTTTCTTTTCAGAATACTTATGCTCTCCTGAAGCTAATGTTTATGAGATTGACTTCACCAGGTTCCAAATTAGAGATCTAGAAACAGGGGCAGTTTTATTTGAGATAACAAAACCACCGGCTAATGGTGAGTAGAAATGATAAAAATTAATAAGTTTCAGAAATATGAATGTTAATTTAATGTTATATGATGTTTAAATTAAATATGAGGTAATTTTATATATTAGAATGCGATGTCCACCATGATCCTGAACCAGAATGTGAGGAGCCTGGAAACGAGGATGCAAATACCGGACGCTTTGTGCGTTATCAATTCACGCCTCAATTTTTGAAACTGAAGACGGTTGGAGCGACAGTAGAGTTCTTAGTGGGTTCCAAGCCAGTGAACAATTTCAGAATGATTGAACGACATTTCTTTAGAGACAAACTATTGAAGACATTTGACTTTCAATTTGGATTTTGTATACCAAATAGCAAAAATACTTGTGAACATATTTACGAATTTCCTACTTTGCCGGCAGATCTGGGTAAGTACAGATTACGTTTTGATCCCTCTCTTTGCGCTATATAACTTTTGAGTTTACTTCTATTTTTGTGCAATGGAATACTGATGCTCTTTTTTGAAGATAAATATTTTCATTTGGCTCAATATCATAGAAACGATCTTTCAGTTTCTGAGATGATCGCAAATCCGTTTGAAACACGTTCGGACTCGTTTTACTTTGTGGACAATCAACTGGTGATGCACAATAAAGCAGATTATGCATACAATGGTGGACATACTCACGACGTACTTTAGTATGTGGCTTGTTGATTAGTGTTAATGAAAATTATACGAATATAGTGAGGTATTTGCACAATGCAAAAAGAATTGTGGTAAAAATCGAGGCACAAGTTACTTAATATTTCACCTTTGACTTTATTGCACAAAGGTTGTGACATTCTGTGATTTTTTTTGTGACTTTCAAGTCTAAAAATTGTGTTATGTTCCACAAGTGGGATAAAACACAAAGCAATTATTTACTGTTAAGATGTATTTGTTGCACAGTTTAGTTATTTGTATATTACGTTTATTATATTCTTTGACGATGAAACATTTGGTTTGATAACATCCAATTTTTATCTCGGGGTCTCGATTACCAGATAGGTGCTCTGTATCAACGTATGGCCTTGCATGGAACTATTCTAAGTTCCAATAGTCTTTTTCCTTAAACTGCAATATATTGCATTTATAGTTTCTAAAATAATATATTGAACAAAGAGCCTATTAAGCACTAAACTTTGTTGAAGGCCTTACCTAATACAGGTTTCACAATTTGTTTACACCATATACAGTTACATAACATCTTGCTATTTTCCACCTATTCCATCTGTAATGTTATCAATTTGACACAAATATATGTATATATTTACGAAACATGTTGTGCATTTTCCTTACATATTTACTAGCGTCAAGATCCTGCTTGATTAATGAAACTCGTCAAAACGTCAAGAAATTCTTCTGGTTTGTCTGCATGAACCCAATGATTAGCGCCAGATATATAATAAAATTTTGCAGAAGGAAAAAGATTTCTAATTGCACCATGATCCTGAACCAGTATGTAATCACTATTGGAACCACCTATGAATAATGTGGGTCCTGCAAAGACTTTGGATTCTACTTTTGGAAATACCGCAATTTGAGTCGGAAAATTTTGCTCTAATACTGGTAGATTAATACGCCATTTGTATCTTCCATCTTCTGCTTCTACGAGATTCATCATTAAGAACTACAAGAACATGTAGTTTTAAATTATTTTTCATACGTGTATAAATCCTGACTATTATGTACAAAACCACAAATGGACATTTACCTGCCGTAAGGCAAGAGGTTTAATAGTAGTCGCAAGCTGTTCCTCTGCCATTTTTCTAGCTTTTGACAGAGATGTACTTCCCTCTAATTTTACAGATCGCATAGCCTGGAAAATTTTTCCCATATCTGTCAGCGCAGGACTGCATCTTATCGGAGACATATCCACCACTACTAGCTTTTCAACGATCTCTGGGTAATGCAATGCCACATACATCATGGTGGAGCCTCCCATGCTATGTCCCACAAATATGGCCTTTTCATATTGTAAATCTTTTAGCAATTGCACTATGTCACCTGCCATATGTTTATAGGTCATCTCTGCAGTGTGTGGGGAATCTCCATGATTCCTTGCATCCACGGTTATCACCTGTGCAATTGTACTTTTAACAAAAAACACATTCTAAATTTTCATGTGTCAGTGGGGTGTCCTTTTTCACTATCACATTAAATTTACATCTATCTTAAATATCTATACTTCTTTTACCGATATATAGAATAACAGGTAGTTTAATCCTTGAGACGGTTCCTGCATTTTTGCCATATACTAACACTCTTATTCTAATGTCATAATTATTGCCAGTGCCTGAGTGCGGTTTCAAACAGATATGAACATCCTTTCTAAAAACTTTTACACACTATAGCAACATAAGTTGAAATACTTGCAAAGCATTATCCATAACTTTTCCTTTATAAATGCAGCAAAAGTTAAAACGAAACTATATCTATCTTGATCTTCTAGGGTAAAAAACAGATTCTTAATTTTCAGCTATATTAAATTTTTAATAGTATTCGTCGTACTTGTTCACGCAATCTAAGAGTTACCTTACGCTCAGTCTTTTGATGAATTGCCTTGGACAACGAATTCCAGTTGTTCTTTGAGCCAAAGAGACCATGCATTATCATAACAGGTAGTTTTGGTGTAGTTTCAGTTCCTTTCGTTGACTCGTACGATGCATAAGCGAGTTTAACTGGAGATGTTCTACAAGAAAACCATTCACATGTGTCCATCATAGGAGTAACAAAATTGTGTCGTATCAAATGATACATACGGTAACGAGTTATTGTCTAAATGTTTGAAACACGAGGTGGTCGTGAAGCTTTGCCATTGTTGAGGTAGATTTTGTATTATTGACATGAAACGTTGACGGTACACGTTACTCATTTTGATCACTTTTCGTCTATCAACGATGTGCTATATATTACTTATATATTTATATATCGACATCGACTTTGTGCAGCATTTCTTCTATCTGAGATATGTACCACAATCAATTGTGTGATAGTACGTGACTAAGAATTGCATACAAGATCCTCGATCCATACGGGTCCGAAGCACATCGGACAAGCATAGTTCATTTATGACTTAGGCATTTGTTTATGTAATAACGAGGCTCTACTTTATTCGGTTTGCAATGTTGCGCACCCTAGCGGTCAAATGAGACAATCCGAATTTACAATATTATTGGGTACAACGATGATGTCGGAGTGATTTTGATAGCAAAGAGTTTTTAATCGTTTAATTTGGATTTATATCCATCGGCTTTTTTTTATTTATATTTATATCTATCTGTATGGTCGGCTCAAAATTTCAGAGATTCAATCGCTGTTAATATAGATTTTTCAATTCCAATTGTATGTCTGGCTCGGATTTATGTCTTAATGGTAGTTACACATTAATTATTAGTTAATTTATTGTTTATGTTAGCAAGCCCACATGTAACGTTACTTTTCGTTGAAAGTTTTTTATGAAACTGTGTACGAAGGCAGGAACGTAGTCTATTTTTACGTGTGGTTCGCGCCTCTGAAGAAAACTCGATCGTCCGTGGCAAGTTGCATACGTGGCGCTGTGGTAGCAACATGCCGCTCTGAAGTGGCAGTGGAAACAGAGGCATATGTCGTTTTTATAGCTGTACAGTAGAATTTAGCAAGATGAGGTGGCTCCTTTCGTGTCTGTTCCTAACCGTCCTCGGTAGAAATGCATACTGTTACACGATAACGGTGGACTCACATTCCGAGGAATGTTTTTTCGACAAAGTGGAGTTCGGCACAAAACTGGGTTAGTTTCTATTACCTTTTTTCCGGTTTTCTCGCCGTGCAACAAATTACGATAGAAGCAACAATTTTGCGGGAAAATTGTGTTGGATTTTTTGGAAAAAAAAAATGATGCTTTTTAAGACCAAATTTTTGTAGGTTAAACACGAACAAGTTGCGACAGCACTTTTCTCATTGAATCTATACACTGTTTGCAGGTCTCACCTTTGAAATCGCTGAAGGTGGATTTCTGGACATAGATGTAAAGATAATCGGTCCGGATGGTAATATAATCTACCAAGGCGAGCAGGAGACCAGTGGAAAGTATACGTTTGCAGCGCATACGTCGGGTGTTTATACATATTGCTTCAGCAATAAGAAGAGTACAATGACACCGAAAGTTATTAAATTTAATATGATCATTGGAGAGAATCGGAAACACACCGAAGATACGTCCGGTGGTTCCGACGGACAGGATGGGGATGGAAAAAATCATGGAAAGTTGGATGATATGATCAAGGAATTAAGTACTAGCTTGTGGGCTGTCAAGAATGAACAGGAATATATGCAGGTGAGTTCTGAATTGTTTCACCTTATAGATTTCTTTCGTTTTATATTTCATTTTAAACCACTTAAGCTTATTGCATAATAGATTGCCAAAATGTGTAACACAATTATTTTAATTATTAATTTTATTTAACCTAAATGTCTCAGTCATTATATCTGTGCAATTTTTGTGTAATATTCATATCTTGAAATTTGTGTGGAATTTTATAGTGCTTCATATTTTAGAATTATTTTGTAATGTTTTTAATGTAATTAATGTATATATAGTTATAAAAGTGTATTCCTATTTCTATACTGAAGTGATTTTCCATGATTCTGTGTGTTTTACAATTGTATTTTTCAGGTTCGTGACAGAAATCACAGAGCTATCAACGAGAGCACAAACTTCCGTGTAGTAGTATGGTCTTTCTTCGAAGCTATGGTGTTGGTTTGTATGACGATAGGACAAATCTTATACTTGAAACGATTTTTTGAAGTTAGGAGAGTTGTGTAAGTTAGGATATGTAATATTGAATTCATGCACTCACTACATGTACATTTTTCTATGTGATTAAGTTATCTCGAATTAATGAATGTCATCCTTTGGAAAATATCCTTTTCCTCAAATCTCCAAACAGAAGTAAGCTACATCAACTTGTAATAAACAAATGTATTTCTTATACGATTGGTATTTTTATTATACTGTATAAATGTAACATGTACATTAGGATGTCTTGTTAGTTGAATTGTGGACTTGTCAAATCAAGATCTGTTTTTTTTATAATACAGATTGTTATACAATCAGTCTAGATTTGCAATAAAAACGGAAGCTGCCTAAATGTTTTCCTTAAAATTGTTACTATACCATAGAAACCATTATTTTTATAGTTACGTTACTTTCATAATATAAGTTATATTTATACAGCTTTTCGCCTGACACATATCACAGCACATTTGTAACAAGGATGTCTTTGCCTTGTGTTTAATTTACGAGAAAGCGCGTAGGTAATTCCTTGTATCTTTTAAGATAAAATCGACGTTTTTATCAAATTTCATAATGCCGATTGGTATGCAATATATCATTTTGATAAAATACGGAAAAATAAATATCTGATTTGGAAAGTCGCCTTTAGCCGACTAAAGCATTGACAAACATTTGTTATAAGCATACTGGATAATAACAAATATGTACTTTATAGAATTTTAACATTAAGATATTGTTGTATACCATGGTCTGGATTATGTTGTAAAGGGTGAGAAGGTATTACATTATACGTTAATGATACAATTATGTTTTGTTTATTTTGTTTAATTTATCCATAGTATTAAGAATGGAAAAGAAATCTACATTTAGTCCTTGTTTCAAGACATGTAATATTTAAAACTTCCCATTAAACACTCACACACGAGATATTTTCTCATGTGCTCTATTGCTAAACCTTGAATCCATCAGTTTCGTATAATATGACGATCGACATAATTATACATTCATGTTCACACCTATGTACAGAAGCTCCATATTTGTTATTCGTATCAGCAATCATTATGTGTCATTCGGACACCTTATCTACGATTTTCGCTCGCAATTGACAGTTATATAATTACATTTTCAACGAGTTCCTACTTCACCAGAGGCCGTACATTGAGCTTTATTTAAAAGTGGACCAACCTAATACTTTTTTGTTAGTTGAAACAAATTGAGAAAACGTATTGCGTTCCACGGGAAAACGATAGTCGAACATTTATTCTATGCCATCTCACCGACGCAAACAAGAAATTTTACATAAGTCTCGAATAGCGTCTCATGCAAAAAAAAAAAACACAAATTTTATAAATAAGAGATATTTCTAAACCTGATAATTTTAGTAACAATATTATTTTAGTGAGCTAAATGAAAGTTCGAGAAAATCAATAGCTCAAGCGTAAATTGATACACATCAATATCCACCTATTTAAAAAACCGATAAAAAGCTCTTTAAAATACTACCCAATAAACACCAAATCAAACTACTTTCGCGATGTATTACACTTGAATTTAAATGTACTTAATGAAACGTTTTATTCAACTACGCTTTGGGCGAGCTGAATTAGAGTTTAAGACAGTCCAAGAATATTTTCCTCGTACTTGCTTTTTGCACGATTGCTTATATCGCAAGAGACATGCGTCTCCATCGAGGTGAGTGCCGACTGTGCCGATCGGCAAAGCGATCGTCGATCGATGAGGCTTAATTAAGGTTTTTACACTTAAACCAGGGAGGCGCTCTCCCTCGGCGCTGAAGCAGCCCCACACGGGGGAGGTGGCATTCAGGTAACTCATCTCATTCGCGAAGCGGGCGTGAGAATAAATGAATGAAATAAGAAGGGTTGGTAGGAGCACCCTTCCGGTATTCACCCCACGGCACTTAAGGCAGAAAGGCTCATTGTGCGCTCCTTCTCATTAGATGCCACCTAGCAGTCCCATCGTCCCTGCCAGGTAACAATACTGTGGACGTTCTTTTCTTTCTTCATCTGTAGCTGTAGGAAATACGAGCCACGAGCGGGTCACATGTCTCGGTGGCTGCACTAATCCGGAGGTGATTATGACGAAAGACAATACACGGCTCTCGGTCCTCCTCGCCCGGTATCTCGGGCGAAATAAATGTTCCGCCTTAATACGCGGATTTCGGTTTTGTCTCGTACCAGTAAAGCCCCTTTTTCCCTCTTGAATTTTTTCCAACCATAAATCCGAGCGATCGTACCACTGAACATACGACACCAGCGTGTCGACATTGTGCCGTGGAATTTGAGAAAATTAAGAATTACAGAGGGATTCGAATACTGAGATGAAAAGTAGGTTTTGATGTTCTAACGAAAAGTACGAGCTCTTCGAGTGAATTATATCTTGATTGGTATAATTGTTTTTGAAAATATATACTTAGCATTGTAAAGTAATGTAATGCCAAGATCAGAACAGTTTAAATATCGATGAAATATATAATAGGCATTGCAGAAGAAATGATGTGTCAGCAATACATTGGATAAACCATCAGCTCCGCGTAAATAAGGAACGGGAGAAAGCGGCTTGCTCATTACGTAAATTTTGCAGCGCGATGGATGCCATTTCTTAGATGCCCTTCATCGGACCCCTTTAGCAGCAGAATGCGATCTTTCGTTATATCCGACGTAGAAATGAATCAAGGGATTGTCCGCAGTGCCGAGCAGCGTGTTTAATTACGGCAAGCGATCCATCGTAGGTGTAATCGTTTATGTCTCGGCAGCGATACCAAACCATCTTGTCAGAGATCCTCTCTGGCAGAACGTCATCGTCATCCTCACCCTCCGTCGTCGTCGAAGATTAATCGAAGCGCACCGTGACGAGCCATTACGACAAAGAAATTTATCGACTGCAAACACATCGAGCTTGCGGTCCAATAAATTATCGAGCACGCGTGCTTCTCTCGACGAAATCCGAATGGAGATATCGCTTTAATCGTGATTGGAGGATAATCGAACGCCGTTAGTCTTTGCCATCTCCCCTTGAGATATTCGCATATCTGTTAAAGAAGTTTCACGAGTATTGTTCAGATTTGGAGCAAAATATATTTACCATCGTATTTTTCCATCTCACGTTTATTATTACATTTTTATAGAGATAAAGATGAGGCATATTTCCTATACACTAGTTTATCTAAAATGTAGATGCAAAGATTGAGAGTTTTTTGATGTAGAATTACTATAACGAAATGTAAAAAAAAAAAAAAAAACTAGACGGTTCTATAGGAAACTAATTTTAAAATAACATTCCGTCATCCTATACCGTAATGCCCGATGGACAAAGGGCGTGTAATAGAATTTCACCGCCCACTTTTCTGCGTCGCCGGTGAGAAAAAATTCTCGAAGATCAATAATGGTCGTAATAAAGGAACCCCGGAAAGTAGTGTTTTGTCATTCAATATCGTAATTCTCGAGGAATAAAGGGGCGGTGGTGGAAGGTGGAGCTAATGGGGTTTCATCCCGTGGTCATTCATCGTCAACTCGGGGAATGTATAAAGGGTGCAAGTAACGTTGAACAGGCGCAACGACACGCTAATTGTAGAGTTTACCAACATTTCAATGGTAACACCTGGAATGCCGACGACAAGCGTAATTTAAGAGCGCGTATTTTCCACGCATATAGTATCGCGTGAGAGTGCCGATATCATTACGAACTCGTGCGCTCGTTACCTTGCGGTAATTAGCTCTACGCGCACCGTGCTGCAAACGTTTCAATGGCTAATGAATTAAAAATTCTTCGAGACGCGGCCATTTCCGCGGATAGTTTTTAGGGCATTCGCAACTTTTGCGACGTCGAGGATTTGCGCGAATTTATCGCACAGCGCGAAGGTCGATTCTTGGGACAGGAATGGCCTTGCCTTAATAATACGGTACCGCATAAGATATTTTCTCCCTTGACGCATGGTAATGTGCGTTTGCCAGGAGGGAAAAAAAGGGAAAAAGGGAGATATATACACCGTGAATAGTGTTCGGAGTGCAAGCCTTTTGTACCCTCTGTCCATAGTGAATGCTCTATAATTTCGCACTCCTACCAACGCGGGTGTCCTTGAAAAGAAAGGTGTAAATTTATACGGGTAATCGCCGGTAAAGCCGTAATTAGAGGCCCGAGGGTAGAATCGGAGCCTCGTTTAGTCGCTTGCGACTGAATTTATTCGATCGAGAGAGTAGTTTTAATGTCGTCCACCGTGATCGAATCAATCAGTGGAAAAATTGTACCGGATAAACGCGACTTAAATACACTGTGCGAGGCACGCTTACGTTTTCCTTGGCTCGCGGCACGTTTCGTCGGATTAATGGATGGTCGCATAGGAGCATTTATGTTGAATAATTGATTATGAATTCAAATGCGAATTTGTACGAATAATTACGTATTGTACTCATATTAGAAGCTTGTGAATTTTATTTTTATCGATGCGAGAGCAGAGTTTTCTTTTTTTTAACTATTTTAAAATTCTTCATTAAATCAGTTAGTAAAGAAAACATAGGACATTTCCAGATTACATTTCACAATATTATCTTCATACATTCAAGAGTTTTGTGGTGTAGTTTTGATATAATTCGAAGTTTGATATAGTTTGTGGTGAAAATGAAATATAATACTGATATTATGTTGCTTGGAATAAATAATATTTATAAAGACGTAAAATATAAAGTAGAATTTTAATAATCCCAAGCGCGTAGTTAACTAGAGCTGTGGCAGCGATCTCACTCTATGAAGAACTCTTTTAATACCGCTCGTCCCATTTGAATCGATTAAGGAAAAATGTTAATACACGTCTCTGACTTTGGAAGAGACCTGAAAGTCCCGCGTAGATGAAGCAAGCACGCCTACGATGAAATCTTTCGTTAAACATAGACGAAACGCGGTATTGGCTATGCGTCCACGTTGAGCAAATAAGATTAATCGGCGGTTCGTGAAGGTAGCACAGGAAGAGAATGCCGATGATTATCGCAGTGGCTCCAAAATTGTGCCCCGATGAGAATACCTGGGACAAAAGATCCTAGATTTATATTGCTGTGTACGGATGTCGTCTTAGAGAACGAAGTAGATCTACTGTAATTAAGGTGATCGATCGTACGTCGGGCTTTAATTAAGGGATCGTGAAAGGGGCGAGCATTGTAATTACACTTATCGTGTCGAGGAAAAGTGGTCCAATCGTATGATTAAATACACGTTCTCGGTTCCTCGGACCGATTGCAACCGATAATCTTGATCTCGAAATTAAAGTCTCGGTCTAATGTTATGACCAAATTGATAAGACCCTTTTTCAATGCGCTCCTCTACTTTTTCCTGATTTGGTAAAAGATATGATTCTTGTTGGGAAAAACTTGTTACCAAGCTTCCTTTTTATTTCGTATATAATCAGATATTTCTCGTGCTACTCATAAGATGAAGCGTTCCGTTGCACGATGTAAGCACATATCTGCATTTCTGAAAGAACACGATGCGCCTTCCTTGACTCGAAAGAAAAACTTTCGAGGCCCGATCGATCCTTTAAATCTTCAAACGCGTCCGGCCTTTGAGACCTTGTGTTAATTAATTGACCGTAATTTTTATTCCTGATCGTGAAAAAAGATCCGGGGGATAAGTTGCGAGATTTATCGAGGATACCACCAGCTGCAAA
Organism: Ampulex compressa; assembly: GCA_038496175.1. NCBI lineage: Eukaryota > Metazoa > Arthropoda > Insecta > Hymenoptera > Ampulicidae > Ampulex > Ampulex compressa. The sequence continues at coordinate 47,239 of JBCFXI010000225.1, read as the reverse complement.
AGGGTCGGCGTAGCCCTAGAAAAAAGACGCTACTAATTAAGGAGAGCGATTGCACGTAACGGTATAATTAAAGGGAAGAAAGAAGGATTAGAGACGGTATGCCGGCAGAGAGAAGGAACTCTTTGGGGGAAACCGGCCGAGCATATGTCTGGTTTAAGGAGGCTCAACGTGTTTATAAACTTCCGATTAAGAAACTAAGAGTTACCTTTTCTCCTTACTTAAGATATCCTTTTTATCGATCGTCCTTCAGTACTCGATTTTTCGATGATTTATCACGCAGTTGCTCCATAGCGTCTTATTGTTTAAGTCTACTATTTTTTTCTTCATATTGTAAATGACGATGAGGGAGAATAAAAGGATTAGAATAACTGTTTTATTGGATAGATATAACGCACTTTTTATTTTACTTTTTGTTTGATAAATGATAATTAATGTAATTAATTGATAATTACTGAAAAACTGTATTTTTATAGAATATCTAATAGGAGATGGTTATTGAACTTCGAGCTATCGATTGGCCGACGTAAACATATTTCTATGTCACAGCGAATAACAACTCGAACATCGCGGACTGCACAGCAAAAAAGGGTAGAAATTACCGTCCGTGGCTTTTACAAGGGCTTTACACGTAACCAACTTATTTATCGGCGTCGGTGTGAGTTGTGCCTTTCTTGCGAGTAACGAGTTAAACTTATCCGGAAGGGGACAACCCTTGAAAATGACGATCGCGCTCTATTTACTTACGAGACCGTGTTTATCCACTCTGTTATCGTTATTACGGAACCATCGTGGTTACAAGTGTCCTAAACAAATTCCAACAATCGACGACATTTAAAGGCCTTTTGGAGCGCAAAGAACGAAACTAACAGAAGTGATACGATAAGATCTGAAAACACACCTCCCTCCGTTTGTGGATTTGCAGGACGTGTATTTTCCTTAACCCTCTTTCTACAGACTACTTTTAAGGATCCATAATGTTATAATGTATACAATGTTATTATTAAATTTATCACTCTGATTGGATGTATGTTGAATAAAAATCGATAGTGCTCGATAAAAATCGTATCTTTATTCCTGCGTATTTCCTTCCAGCCGCTCTTCTTTAATCTTATAACGCATCTGCATAATCACCTTTGACTGCGGTTAGAGCATGGCATATTTGGAGCATTCTATCTACTAGCCTCTTTAATGTTTCCGTTCCAGTAATCACCGAACTAGTACATAGTACTTTACAGAGTGCTCTATATCACAATGCTACAGTCGAGTTTAAGTTACAAACAGTACACGGCTAGCCGCGTTTAACCATATGTCCCCCGACACCGAGCGGCAATAGTACTTGTCCTTACGCGAAACAACATAGACATGGTACACCGAATATCAATGATCGTACTATCATCGTAATTCCAATCGGTGACAATTTAATCACACATCAAGGATCACGTTACAAACATATATCGGTCTCTTCCTGAAATCTCCATTTCATTGAACACACTTCATCGCTATGACTATATACACACTATTTACATTTATACATTTATACATACACATTTATACATTTTATTACATTTATACATACACTATATACCATCAATCCCTATCGAATAGTTCAAATTCGAATTTCGCCACTTAATCGCAAGGATAAAAATTCTCGTCGCTCTATGACATTGCGCTTATCGTATCAGCGCGATATTTATTCAAATTAAGGGAACATCGTCATAGTCGTCGGGCCTGACGATACCATCGGCCGTGCCCGCGTTGCGGCCGCATTAAAGCCCGGCCTCCTGGCGAAACCGCGATTTCGTCGATTCGTGCTCAACGACGCAGGCCGGCAGGTTTGACACCGGCTAAATTCCCCCCGTACAAGTCGGCGGATAACGGTCGCAGCATCCGCGGAGAGGCGATTTTGCACGCGCGACCTCGCCGGATTAATTGGCGGTGCTCTAATCGAGCCACCCCCTTCTCCCCCCCCTCCTACTCCTACTCCTCCCTCCCCCTTCTTTCTCACGGGCGTTCTCACGAGGGGGTTGTTCGTTGGCCGCCGACGGTTTTGCGGACGCCGAGAGGCGAGGACCGGTGGGGGAGGGGGAGAGGGGAGAAAAAAGGAGGAAGAAAACAGGCAGGAGGAACGAAAGAAAGGAGCTGCTAATTGACACGAGCGATTGCACGTAACGGTATAATTAGAGAGAAGAATACGGAGCCCGGGCCGGTGCACCGATGAACCAATGAACCGACTAGTAGGAGGTGGCGGTGGGAGGGAGACGGAGCGAGCGGCGATCGCATGGGTAGGCTCGTCGAGGGAGAGGGGGATGAAGAGCGAGCGAGTGAGCGAGCGAGAGAGAGAGAGAAGGAGTGAGCGAGAGGGGGCGAGAGCGCGAGGACGGAGCGATACGGAGCGAGAAGCTATGGCAAAAGCAGCCAGGGGGAGAGGAGCCAGCCGGCGGGTTTCGTGCGACCATCGAGGGGGCTCCCTCTCCTGCGAAGGAGCGAGACGCGGCGAGAAGGCTCGTTCCTGCGCGCACGCGAGCGAGAGAGAGATGCCCGGTGAGGACGAGGGAGAGAGAGAGATAGCCTGAGGAGAGGGACCGTGGTCTCGTGGATTCTGCCTGCACTCTGTGACCATTCCGTACCAACACGCCGCGCCAGTCGGTTTCGCACCGTTCCTCGTACCCCCGGCTACGACCACGAGGCCTGGAGCACGCCAGAGGACTGCTGGCCGCGTCCTCGAGATCCTCGAGACACGGCGGTTACTCGTGTTCTTCGAGCCGACGAGGGGTACCCCCGAGAGGCCCCGATCGACGAGCGTAAGATCGAAAGGTACCATCGGGAAAGGGTATCGACGACTAACCACCTGGTTCCACGAGGATCCAGAAGCCACGGGGGACGAGTCCGCGAGGGAAGAAATCGCGGAAGTGACTGGGTGAAAGGTGTCGTGAGTTTCTTTGACGAGGATCGCGACGGGACCAAGCTCGATCCAGGTGCCAACGCCTGCCAATTCGAGATAACCGCTCAGCGCTACCTCCTCGCCGCGAAGGGCCTCGATCGTAAGCCAGGAAAGACAATCCTGGTTACACTTTTGTCAGAGTCATTCGCGCACGGAGGCACGAGGCTTTTCGCATAGATATCCTCGAGGAGTTTCGAGGAGGGGGAGAAAGGGGGAGAAGGGGAGAAAAGGAATCGTACTTGCGACGAAGAGGACGCGTTTTACGACCTTGTCCAGGATCACCGAACATGGAGACCGAGATCGCCCCTGGCCTGTGAACCGACGGACATGCCCTCGGGTGAGAAGCCTCGATTATAATCGTAAAATCCGGAATTCCTCCGGATGAGAACATGTCGCGTACGGGGCGCGGATTAAGTCGACTCTCTCCGCGGCGACGATGCCCTGCACCGGGGCCTACCTCGATGCATTATCATTAATCGTCGATGCAAACCCATCGGGGAATTGAAGGACACTCGGAGTCGCGAGGGCAAACATCGGTTGGTCACTTTTGTGAACAGGTGTTCGAGGCATCGGCAAGGACCTCGTAGAATCGCCCCCGACTCCGTACCTGGTTGGCGGGGGGGGATGGGGAGGGGTTTGCTTTTGCCACTTGCCACTGGATCATCGGAGATGACAGGGCCGTAAAATGGGTCAAGAAGATTTACGCGAGGCGAGTGTCATCGAGTGACTTGGAGGAGGCGGAAGCCGAGGAAATTTCTAATGCGCGCCGCGCGAGGAGGAGAAAAAACGAAACTGTTACTCAAAGAGTTCGTAGGTGACGTACATGACGCAGGAGTACTCGTGCATGCAGGGGGAAGAGTAGGGAAACGAGATTTTTTCCCCTCGCATCCTGCGCGACGTTTCGAGTATTTGCGGTTAAACTCTTTTCAACTATTCTCCTTCCCTTCCTGGACGCGCCACGGTCGACCATTATTTTTCACGCTCCGTACTTAGTCTCTTCCGCGCGATTCTCGATGTACGAGGAGTTCTTCATCGACGAGGATACGAGCCTGGCGAATCGATTATCGACTTGAAATTCAGGGAACGTTTCCCCGAGCGTGTACCACCTTCTCGATATGATCGTGGCCCGATGCGTTTTCGCGGAATGAGGGACGAGTTATAAGAGCCGCCGATCCTGATATACAAAATGAGACATGAGCCGCGCCGCGTGAAGAGTGCACGGCAGCAGATGCGACCGCCGACGAAACTGGATACGGAAAGGACGATCCGTTGAAGGCAAAGCGATTCGGCCGATTATCGTTATTAATTCGAAACCGAGCGGTCAGGAGCGCTCGCAGATACGAAGTGAAACGGTGGCGAGCTTGTGCAGAGGATAATTACCGGCTACTCGACGATCGCGGATACCTACGATTGGTGAGTAATCGTTTAATCGAGGGGGAGCAATTTTCGTGAGGATAATTAATTTAGCCGCGTTATAAATACACGATAATTGCGCGGTCTCGGCTAATTCACGTGATTTCGAAAGTGATCGCCGAGTTTTCCTATCGCGTACTTTTCTCCTCGCCGTTAAAACATATCACTAATTATAGCCCTGGCGTTACTAGCCGGCTTGAAACGTGTTTTATACACCGAACCTTTGTTTCGACCTTCTACGTGCCTCTTAGCAATATTTTCTGCCAACACTCGCGGTAGGAAGGACGTTATCAGGATCCTTAGTGCGAGCTTATCAAAAGCCTCATTGTGCGATCCCCTTGAAAAGACCATTGTCGTTTCTGTCCCATTACCTAATAACAATCGCCCCCCCCTCTTACCAACAACAACAGTCACGAAGTACACAAAAACACGATGTTCGATCGAGCGACGATAAACGATCCGAATTGAAGAAGTACGAAGAAATCATTCCTGAGCGCTCTGCAGAAAAATCATCGCGAAATAGTCATCGATCGTGAATCGCCAGAAGCTCTGAGATTTATGCCCGCCGCTCGCACGCCAGGTCGGTCTATTACACTGGAAACACGATAGGACCCTCGAACGTACGCGCGGAATACGATGAAAACGATAGGCACGTTCAGAAAATCCGATAAGGCGTTTTTCTTCGGGCGCGAAAGTCCGGGGCGTTGTTAGAAAGTCCGGTGCCCGGATATATTCGCGGACGGTTCGGCGAATCGTAATAGGGGCCTCGAATCTTACACGGCGCATGTTAAAGTTGTCAGCGTCGTAACAGGATCTTGTTAGCAAAGGATCGATACGGCTTGGTATACGGTGGCATTCGGCACGATAAAGCCGACTGTCAAGATAAACTTTCATCGGCACGATCGCGCAGGCCACAAAGAGATGCATCGCCGGTGCGGATCGTTGCGCCGATCGATTCGAATACCGGCCAGGATATTGCTGACCCAGGATTTCCTCCCGATAATCGTTGAACCGGCAATGATTTACCGATGCGTCTCGAGATTAATTATCTGCTCCGCTTAGCGGCCCACGGCCACGGATTATTCGTCGGCTTCATCGATTTTCCATGAATTTTTGCGGGCCCTCCTTGGTCGACAGGCGGGCCCTCGGTCGCGAGCTTCGAGTTAATCTCCGAATTGACATTTGATACGCAAGGAGCAACGCGACAGTCGCTTTTCTTCGACGTTGTACGCTCGCGTTCAATGGACGCATAGGATCAGAAGTGGAAGTACTGGCGACCTTCGAGTAACGGAGTAGTCGGTATGCGCGGTTTCGGCTTTACGCAGTGGAAAGATCGCGATTTATCTCGGTAGCGCGGCAAAGGGATTACTTTTGCGAGATCCATGGAGACTTTTCGAACCTTTTTACGCTCTGAAAGTATAAGGCGTGTCTGTATATTCGCCTTTACAATAATTTCCGTAGGACATTATATATGTGTTATATAGAGGTTACACCACGATATGTATATTTCACAAATATGGATACAATTGCGAATGACCATGATGTCTCGAAACGGCTCCTGCAAAATATTCCCCCAGCTTTTAAGGATCCTGGAGTACAATGCGAAACTGTTTTAATCCTGCGCTCCTCCCAGAAAATTAGGACAAGGAATGAGACGCTGAATAATGCGAGTGATCGAGAATGTACCTTTCTGAATGTAGTTTAAATAATGGGTTTGTGGTATCGCGCTCAATCGGCAGGGTGGGGGGGGGGGGGCAAATGTGATTATCATTCCAATTACTTTTCCGCCCGCACAGAAGAGCTCGAGATGTACTCTCGTTGCCTCGCCAAGTCGTTCGGGGGTACGGCTGTCGTCGAATAAATTTCCTTATCTGAATATCGATTCGCTATCTTTCCCGCATCTTCGACGCGTCCATCAAATAATCCCACTCTCACTCTCCCCCCGTGGCGCGAGTTCGACGTCGTAAACTCCGATGGGGGAAAAATCGCGGATAAAGCCGGGGAGAGGGAAAATATCCACATTTCGTCCGGTTAACTTCGCCGTTAATAAGATCACAGAAGTGTCCGGCGATTACCGTGGCATTATGGGGCATTATCGTAATTTTACTGTTGCCAGACAGGTCGGAATGTTCTAATATTCATATCACCCGTTACGTATAGCATTATGGTAAACGTATTAAGCCTTTAAGACCGGCGCTCACGGTTACAGGCCTGGGCTTATCGCGGTACATCTCGGCCTTATAATGAAAACCGCTCGGCCGCCGACTGAAACTCACCTGCGAAATATTTCCAGCCGTGAAAGTGCAATGTCGTAGCTAGATCTCTTTCCAATTAAAAATCGGCAGTCCGGGGATAAATTAGTGCGGCTCGATGTTAATAAGGTACCTTCACGAAAGCGTCATAAAAGTTATGATTTACGGCCGCACAGAGGCCCGTACCTACGCATGTACAGTAAGCGAGGTTAATGTTTGCGGGCCCTTAAGAGAAGCTTCGCGTGTACGTCCTAAGTATCGCAGCGGCGCAACATGATCTTCGTGATTTGATGAACGATCAGTGCCTTGGATCACTCGGAGCCTGACGAAATTCACGTAACGCGGGAACTCGTATCGCACCTTGTGTGCTCACAGCGAGATTCCTTTGATCATTATTTTAACGCCTTGGATTTTTTATTCTTAGATTTTGACGCCTTAGATATGAATTTTGAGAGTCTTTTATTCGCTTTCTACAGGTTAGTGGAGGATTTTTTTTGTGGACGAACAGTTATCTCAGACTTTTCGTGCAGAATTATTAATTTTATTTATAAGATCGTAATGCAAACCTGCCTGTCTGTTATCAAAATTTTACTCGACTCGTGTGGATTATTTTATTAAGATCGTCGAAGGTATGAATAATGTAATTAAGCTATGTCCGCCTTGCAAGTCATGTTCCATCGTTTCGTGGACAATCATCGACTAGTCAAACTGTACCTGTTCTTGGTGCCTCCATCCAGGTACAGATCTTCCATCTTCTCTGCTTTCCGCCGATCTATCTTTCTCTCTCTCGTTCTCTCTCCTCTCCCCCATCCGGGCCTCCATATATCCACTCCTTTCTCTCCTCTCCACTCTCTTGGCCTCGTAGACAGGCTCTCGTTTTCTTCTGCGTACGTACACCTCGAGTGTGTGTACACCATCCTTAGCTTCCAGCTTCGTTAAGAGGACTCGAGTCGTCTTGCCACTCTTCGTGAAAATCTAGAACCTATTCGCCGTGAACTGGTCGATTTAACGACGAACGCCTTTTCCACGAGCAATTGTCGTCGTATATGTTTTTTTTTTCTATACAAACCGCGCAGGTGCCTTAATCGAAACATCCTACGTCCGGAAAGCTCAATTATCGACGATGTACCACGATTTATATTCCATCGAGGATCTTCGATAAAGTAGTACAATTTCGATCGTTGACAAGGCACGGTGCAGTTGTGGATTGCATTTTATATATATTATTATTTATATCAATAGACTGATGCTTGAAGAGTTGCAACGCTCTCTACCAGAGATTCAAAAGTAGCTGCGTGCATTGATCAAGATTCAATGTTAACGATCCATAAAGCCTGAACGCGTTTTCAAAACACAAGTGTATTTTTATCGCTCGTTAACCAATTCAACAATAAAATCATGAGCCTATGAAAGAGCAAAGCTTCCCTTCGGACGTATCCTTCGAGATGTAAACGATACCAGCAAAAGGCGCAGTGCATAAAGATCACTATAATTCCCCCCGAATCGTAATTTTGCAGTCAATTCCACGATAAAATCCTGCATCTCGGCCGTACGAAAAAGCAAAGCTTTCTTTCGGATATATCGTACGAGATGTAAACGATACCAGCGAAAGGTGCGGTATATAAAGATCGCCATAACGGCCGTCGAATCGTCCGCGAGAAAAGTTGGAAATCTCGTTGGTTTGGCGCGCCGTAATGATAAAGACACGGTTCTTCCGCTAAACGTGGGACGATGACGGTGCCGTAGAACTTGGTAGGCCTTTATGGTCATTTTATGATGATCTGCCGGGATTATCTTCCGGCTGAAGGGCCGCGGTGCGGAGAACAAAGAATATGTTAATGAAAGGCGTCGTACGGGAGAGTTTATTGCCTTTGATGCGGCCGGAAACTTTAGCTGGAAACTCACCTGGGAAATTTATCGGCGATTAAGTATTATTTCTTCTTACACGCGGCCGCCTTTAAAGGAGAATCGCAAGGGGAATTGTCCGTCGTGATATAACGCCGCCCTGGGTACATTTGTATACGTTCAAAGTCTCGCCATTGATCTATAGCCCTATAAAGCTCTTCCGAAGTATTTTGCTCGCATTCGCAAACGATAGATTATATATTGGGAGCGAGCGTACGACTGACCGGTTCTCGATACATAAGCTGACCATTGTATGCCGATTCCGTGTGTCAGATCGGCGATACCTTGTAATGACGGTACTCGGTATACCGCTACTCCTTCGTCAACGTTACCCGCTGCTTTGCATTACACGCCCAGGTACGCGTTATCCCATTTTTCCCCGAGTTGTGGAAGCGTATTGCCATCATCGGTCACGCACGAGCAAGCGGTCTTCGACTTCCAGCTAGGTGGTCGTCCCGAACGGAAAAAAAAGGGACTTGACCGACTAAATATCACGCGCCTTCTTTCTTTCTCGCACCTCGCAGGATCCTCGATGGAAAATGCTCAGATTATCCGCGAGAACGTCCGGATCTCCCCCAACGTGGCGCCTCGTCAACGCCAACGTTCGTCCCTCGACTTTTGGTGCACCGCGCGCAATATTTCTAATATTAGATCAGCGCGATCCTTTACGACGATCGTCGCTCGTATCCTATCACCCAGCTGCGCAGGATCGGGCGATCAGGCCGGCCGACCGGCTCATTCAGCATCAAATGTAGCGGTGCTTATACTACCGCCGGTCATGTCTTGTTCAACACGCCAGCGAGATACTTTATTGCTGATAATTCGAGCTCGGTCCGCGAGACGTGCTGAAGTACGCCATTTACATTCCTGTCGTGATCACAAATGCATTTTATACACCGGCTAATATTCTGCCCGATCGCGTGGGCTAGATAGACAGGGATATATATACGTGCATACATGCATATATATATATATATATATACATATATATATATATGTGCGTACGTATGTATGTATGTATATATGTATATGTGCAAAGATATGAACATCAGTATAGATATATACAAATATAGATTCGTGCATACATCTACATCTGCATAGTAGTAGGTGTATACCAGTTCTGTGGGCAGCAGGCATGTCAGGAGTACGCCTTGGAACCAAAGACGACTAAGTCCACGCGATTATGGTACATCGATTCGACACTACACCTTGCTCGCTCCTGAAGCGACTCGAAGGCCTCCTGGGCTCTTGCCCGCGGCCGAGTTTCGCCTGTACGACTGGTTAATATAAAACACGAACCAAACTTACGAGCTACAATGTCCATAACTTATCAATTTACGTCGTTACTCTGTTATTCGAGCGGTCGATGTTCCGCCATGCTGCGACTGTGTAAAGCATGGTCGTCCCTGTTGATGGGTCTCAGGTGAGAAAAATCTCGCGTCGATCATCATCTTCGATATCTGGTATTTTATTAGCACGTATATTGCTACCTCAATTTTTCTACGTCAATCAGGTTTTGGTAAATAATACATTATCTCTTGTACGTTTATACTGTAATTTGATGATTTTAAATGTCAAGGTATGCGATCACTTTATTTATATTCATCTCAACGTCGCAGAAAATTGCATTTATGTTCTAAATATTTATTAAGTAATTGAATGTAGATCATAGAAGAAATCCTTGAGGTTCTGAGAAGAAATATACCTTCATTCGCACTGTACTTCGTTTTCGCGTATTACACCGCCTGAGGGTCGTGCAAACTTGCGGAAAAGAGAAAATGGATAACGTGGCCATTTATAAAATAAAACGCACACGCGGATCATTAGCGTCGATAAAATCAGGAAAGCAATAACCATTGACACGCTTGATTTATTCTTTTCTGCTGTTCCACGGTACTGAAGCGATTAGCGATCAAGAATAGAGTCATTCGCGGCGTTATTAAGGACCGTGAAGACAGTGTTTAATAGAATCATTAAGGCGTATCAGCCTTTCGACATTCTATCTTGGTCTTTTCTAAACGAACCGGCCAGTTTCCTGGTTCTCGCTTTCGCCCAGGTTTGGCCTAGCCGGTTGACGTAAAGCATACACTTAATTTACGGTATATAAAGTGCATAACTTCTCATTTTACGTCGCCACATTGTTACTCCACTGCGTCAGAATTTCTAAACCGAAGCAAGCCCATAACCATAACTGAGTTGCTGTAAATTTTACGAGGATCACGGGGTCTCAGCTGTGGTCTTCGTGGATATCGATGAAATTGGACGGACTAATAAACGTGTATTTACGACATGTCGAATCATTATCATGACTCTAGATATCCAGCTAGTTTGAAACAATAATGGTGTAACCTTTTGTCCACGGTTGTCCTGCATATCTACGCTTGCAATTACCATTATGTTCGTTGCAAGTGTAATTTACTCCTATTACTCTGCTTAATTGCATGGCAATTGCTGAGAAGGGTAAATGTTTTGTTGGTATACCTTTTTAAATGAACAAATCTCCTTTTCACCGTCATTTTTTATTTTCGATCGTGGAAGATCGTTTAATTCGTATTACGGTAATACCGCAAGCAGCATTGGTTTGCCTTGTCCAGAGACGGAGGTATCGATAACAGGATTAGACGAAAGGATCTTACGGCCATGGTACGTAGCCAGGCAGTCGGTTTTGTTCGTTTTCGATCGTTTCTTTGGTTACACGAAAAAAAGTCTGTACGACTGTGGTATATCGATTTGACATTGCACCTTGCTCACCCGCAACGTGTGGCTCTTGCTTTTACCAGTGATCAGGTTCGGCCGGTGCAACTGGTTAATGTATGCCGCGGACTTAAGTTACGAGTGATAAATTCAGTAACTTTTGATCCTACCTTGCAATCCTTTCAGGCAAACAACCGCATAACAAATTAGCTATGTACCAAGCAGCAGCCTTTAAAAGGTCGCATTCTCGTGCGCCTTTTATTGCAGGGGCCCTCTTGATTTAAGGCCTTAATCGAAGCTTCCGTACGACTAAAGAATATTGCGCCGTTATAATTCGATTCGATAATGCATCTTCCGATAATTCCACCGGCTGCTTTTCATGTCCAATATCCATTATATCGTGTCATTCTTGAGTATCGCTTTCGCAAATAAAGAGCATAAGTATAGAGAATAAGAAAGACGCACTGATTAGTTGTCAGACGTTTCTCATCGCATGTAGTCATCAAGATTTCTCGATTTCTTCTGAATATTAAACTTTTACCTTTTGCACTCGAAAGTTGAATCTCAATCGTCATCGAATTTTTCTGTGTGAACATCTAATGATAAATATTATGTTATTGCAAATCCTATCAATTTTCGCGACCTTAAAGCTTTTGCGGAATTTTTCAATTTGCAATAGGAGAAAATATTTTGAGTGAAAAGGGTTAATCACGTAATATTGATATAACGATTGTGACAATATTTTTTTCAGATAAAAATGACAGTGCACAACACGCTGCTCGTGATCCTACGATTACTCCTGGTAGTAGCTGCGTCCACTGTACCAGGGACATGGATGTGAGTATCGTTTATATAATTTTTTTTTATTTCTCCTTAGGATAACTTTATGCACGTTAGTTTAGCAGAGCGGCTCGGTGACTCGCAGAACCTTATAATCGATTTGTGATGTGTCACAAACCACGGCCGCGCGTAGGTTATACTTGCGACTTTGCTAATTCAATCGGCCTACCGCTGCTTTCCAAGGACGACATTCACCTGTGTTACGGAGCATTATCCAGTTGTAAACAACGAAACTATTCTACGTATTTAATTCAGCTATATAGAACAGCATCGAAAGCCTGTTTAATACGCAGATATTAGCGTTCGCTAATTCCAGGACCATAGCATTGAAAACGAGTTTTTTCAACTTTATTATTTAGTAATTATATACAATTGTATCATTAAATATAAATTACACTTTTATCTATTTTCTCAATAAGCCTTAATGTAGGAAGTAGCCAACGTATAGAAGATATTACAAATCATTATCGTTCACTCAATCAAAGTCGGTTACTTCCTAGTCACGCAAAATCGTATGAAAAGTATAGCATATAATTCTATCGATTCTCTCGGTGAGCCTTGACACATAAAAGGTCAGTGGTTTCCTGTTTCCTCTAATACGATCGATAAATTAATACGTCACGGAAAACGCCGAAACTCTGGCTTATAATTTACGGCTCATTGTCCACGGCGACGTGCCCGTGTCGTGGGAATTCGATCGAGAAGTTTCTCGTGCCCAAAGCTCTCGCGGCTGTTCCCCGATCGTACCCCCGGCCGGGAGTGTGTCCAATTTTTGAATTGCCATTCTCGCCCCTGTGTTCTACCCTGCGTGAGCATGACCAATCCCTGAATACGGCCCTGCTCGCCCGCGCTCCTTTGTGATTGGTCGGCATCGCTCCAGATTTTCTCCACGTAGAATTTCGCTCCGCACCCTTCGAGGATCTTGGCCGGACGCCTTTGTCGCGCCGATTTTCTCGAATTCCGGGACCAGCTCCACGGTATCATCCCCGGGACGTGAGCTTTCCCTCGGAGAAGCGTGACATCGAGTTCCCTTCTCGCTCGAAATGCAAGCGCGGATAAAGAGCCTTCAGGACGAGGGACGATATAGCGAATTTGGGTCGTTACAGGTACCAACAGCCTGACGCTATTCATTGGCCGAGAATCGTTTTCTTTATGGCTTCTTCTTCGCGATCCATTGACAGCGCTGCAAATTTTCTGCAAATAGAATTTTACTGCAAACCTTTCGAGTGGAGAGGGATCTTAGGTATATGCTTTTGTGGTGTAGATTTTCGCGAATAGCGGTATAATCGAGATGTGCAAGTTGTAAGTGGTTACACGGATAAATAGTTTTACGATGAGGTTAGGATAGCAGTTTGAAATTTCAGGGTATAGACAGATTGAATATAATGTAGAAGCTACTGTTTTAATGTGAAGGTCTTGTCATTGGAATTAGAGTCTACTTATATATTACTTGGAAATTGGTCCGTCAGTGATAAAGGAGGTTAGAACTTGGATCTTCCGTGCGGAAGTTCGTGCTTCTATGCAGTGACATCGTGGTAGCTTGCGCGGAGGAAATGTCTTGAGCCACAAAGGGTTAGTGTTCGAGCGGCAAGAGCGACAAATTCGAGGATTATTCCCGATGGATGATGTCGGTCGTTGGCCCCACGATCGCCGCGTCTTTTATGTAAAGCTCTCCCTCTAATCGTCCTGCCCCGTCCACCAAAATATCTAATCACATGGGCGGGCCAGGTAAGATCTCCGAATCGTTAATCCTCCTTACCCCGGCTTAAGATAAGAATACAATGGATCCGAAAAATGAGACCACCGTGCCGCCATCGTAATACTAACTTTATCAATTCCTAATTAGTTCTGAATCAATAGCTCCACGTGTGTGGCCCGCAGCATGGTTCAATTAAAATCGATAGCGTTATTAATGATTTCACAAAGACTTCACGGTAGATACTTTTTTCTAATATGACGTTAACAAAGTCCTGTTCCTAAAACTGGGTTATTTATATACTGTTAATAAATTTGTATTCCGATGGTATCATCCGATTTGATGTGCTGACATTAAAGAATATCCCTTGAAGTTTATAGATTCACAGGACGCTACTTTTATATGCACCAAGAGAATTTATGGATCAATAGTACGTTAGCCTACATCTCAAAGGTAATATAAACTAACGAGGACTTTCATAAAATCCTGATTTATATTCCTCGATAAATTAGCAAGCTGTATTCCTGGCATAGAGCAAAGGCGTCCGGTAAGATGCAAATTATATAGATTCCCTTTAAGATCGCGGCTAATATCTTTTAATAACCTTTATCGAATAGCCGTTACTCAAACACAGATCGGCGAATGCGAGGCGAATAGAGTTACGATCGCGATTCTTCGAAAAATTCCCATCGCGCCCGATGTTTTCCAGATCTCGATGACGCGACAAAATTAAGCACGCCAGATCGTCCCTCGCGTACACGACGTCCGTGAAATAAACATATCTCATATCCTCGAGGGTGAGAACGTACCGAAGGCAGAAGTATAGCCGGCCTTATCGTCGGGGCCCGGGCACGCGCGTATCGCACGAGCAAACGTAACCAGATAATTGTTATTAACAGGCGTACGATACGGGGAATTATCGCGGTATTTCCATCCTGGAATACGCCGGTCGCATTAAATCCCGGATACGTACGTAAGAATGCGCGTTAGTCCTGTTAATCTCGCGCTCTCCTATCTGCGGTACATCCCCTTAAGTCAGCGCTAAGAGCGTTTCGAGATTAGATCCCGCACCTTTGGACGCATATTTCGCCCGCTTCGTGTTTCACATGGCGAAATGGCGAGGGGTGGGGGGAGGGGGAGGGGAGGGGGGAGGGAATGAACCACCGATTTCGGTTCGACGATGTTTCTTGCCGCATTATTTCACGAGGATCGCGCCGATATCGAGAAGCGCGCAGATTAAAGGGGGGCCACGGGGCATTTTTTTCGGCCCACGTACCGAACGGCGACGGACGGTGCCATATGCCAGCCACAGTGGATTATTTTATACAGGATGGCACGGTTTTATTCATACGATGCCCGTATTAATGCTCTGTATATTGGGTTTTGGTGTATCACAGTAAAGGTGATGCAGGGGAGGATCTAAGATATACAGATTCATATTGAAAATTAGAGAAGTATTGAATGGTAAAAATCTTTGGCTTTCTATCATAAAGATCGTTCTTTCCTTCTTTATTACGATAAAGGGTAGATTTATAAAGAGAAGTGAAATGTACTGGAAGATTGGAATTGGAAATTGAATAAGATTAACGTACCTTACTGATAATATGACTGTTATATATATACAATATTTAAATGACAACTGAGGCGATCATACTTCTATTATTTAATTAACGCATAATGATAAAGGAAAGCATCGACGTATTCTTTGTTTCGTACTAATCGTATCCGCGAAGTATTTCCAAGCACCGCAGCGAAATTTCTCCAATCTATTGGTCGTATATGCGGTACGCGCATAGGCGGAATTAAAATCGCGTTCACCCAGTATGCAAATACGGGAAGCACGAATATTACTACAACATTTTAAGACCGCAAGTTTGTGCCTCTAATTGCGCCGGGATCTCATTGAAATAAAATAATCGAGATTAAAATTCAAATAGACCGCGCGTGAAATTGAGAAAACCGGTAAAGGTTTTCTCCGTAATGACGATTTAAAATCGCGCTTGAACGCCGCAGATAAGAAGGAAAAAGATCGTTGAAAAATGGAAGTGTCGATAAGATAAACGGAAATGTGTTCATTTGCACATATCCAAGAAGTAGTTTAAAAGGAGGACCGATGAAAAGAGAATTTCTCCCGCAATAACCTTCCGCGACGATGATCTCATTTCTGCCAATGATGGAACGATAAGCTCGAGATAATTGAAAAATATCGACGATCCCCGCTTACTTGCCCTTCTAAAACCGCAAACTTCTATAATCCCTTCTAACACGATATCCTAACTCTTCTCCTTCGCCTTATTTGTCACGAGCGCACGCTCAACGCGTCCGAAATTACAACCCGGCACTCGAGAGCTAACGCGCAAAAACCCCCCCCAAATTGTCCACCTTATTCCCAAGCTCCGCCAGCGCAATCCCATAATTTGGGGAATCAAGCAAATCGCAGGAAATAAACGAGAAAATATCGTCCGTGGATAATCCCCGAGAAATTCCATAATCCGGCCGGCGGATAATCGTGAGTTTATTGAAGATCCAAGACACCCCGTATGCGGGCACACGCTTGCACGAATGTTGCTACAATCTTTTAAGAGACGGCGGGGCATTACTTTTTGGGGGCCCGGTGCCCCGCCAAGGCCCACAATGGCCCGCGCCAACGGTCCCCGCGGATCTGCGTGGGCCGGATCCTTCGAAATATTATCGTTCCCTTCTCGCAATTCCCCGCGTCATTGTTTTAGGGGAGTGTAAACCCGATGATATATCGCGGGTGGTACGTGTTCCGGAATATTAATGCGGCCTATTATGCACTCCCTAGATGCTCCCACAAGGTTGCGCCCGCTTTGCGGCCGGACGATAGCGACTGTACAGGCTCGAGGACTTTTAGATCTCCTGCCTGCCGTTACATCAACCCCAGGAGTACCGAGGCGATCTGGGTCAGGATTGCCGTTTTCGCGATTAACGTCGCTGCGCTTTGCTGACGACGGTATCTCGATGCAGGGAGATCAGACGAGTTGTGTGTACATCCTTCTCGCGGAATCCTCCCCCCCCCGCGCGGCTCGTTATATATCTCGCGTACCTAACCAAGGACTCGAAGGACTATAGGCATCGAACGATACAGGAACACGAGCGTTGATTATTTGCGGTCTAAAAACGCTTAACCTTTTTCGATCAGCTGACTCACGGCGCAGTTGGCATGGAAATTATACTTTGAAATGCGCGAGGAACAATCGAGGGTATTACTTAAAGGCGTTTTACCGATAGGGAGACGTGGCAGAGCGACTGGGAGTTTATTTGCTACGCGACGGGGTAAAGCGTCCATAGCGAAGGACATAATGTCGAGCTACACTCGACATAGGACCAAGGAGGATTCAGAGCTATTTTCAGGGATCATATTAAGCGAGAAATACATTACGCAACAACCCTTCTAATACTCGTAACACCTGTAATCTCGCATACCATATTCAACAATAACGCTGAATAATCGACGATCCGAATTCGCAGCACTTTTTACACACGAAACAAACTCTAAATCGAACGATCGCTTTTTGAGGAAGATGATACTGTAAATAAGTCCTGCTCGTCTATTTCTCCGTCCAACCAACCATCGCAGGTCCCACTGTCCGTTCCCCCGTTTTTATTATTAGCGATATTAGAGCAAGCGCGCACCCGCATGGGCAACGAAACCCTCAGGAGGAGCGTGCGTTTCGAATTTCAGATTGGTAGGCCCCCCTGACTTCTGTCTATGACGGCGCCGTTCCATCATCTCGCTCGGTTGACTCACAAATGTGCCATTAAGAATCGGCGCGGAGGAGAGCCTCGCCCACGGTCTGCCCGCGCCGAATTTATATAATCGGCGTAACAAATCTCTAGGAGTTAAGGGGGAGGAGGGGAGGGGGGAGAGGGGCGGTTAGGGAGGACGAAACCGAGTTGCGTGCTCGCACCGTTGAGATACCTGGGGAAATCTCCCGCACAATGGCGCACAAACGAACGCAGAATACCTGCCCTATTACCCTGAATATCGCCCTTGATATATCCCCGCTGATATCTACCTGCTAATATCGGAGAAATATTCGCGGCCAACGGACCGGATAGAGATCTTCGAGGAAGGAGCGCGAGGAAGGGCAGCTCTCCGGATTTCTGGAGGCCGATCCCCGTTGTCCTTCGCATCGGCGGGGAATTTTTAATCCCACTTTCGCGAAGTTCTGCCTTCCATCGATCGCGAACGGATAAGCTCGTGAAGGATGATGGTCGTGCCGATTTTCCATACCGTTAGGCCACTACGGTTTGCAATATATTTTTTGCGGGCATCGCGTGATGCTGAATGAGCGCTCGGCTGGGAATTTTGTTCTTGTTCGCCGAAGAGTCCTCCGCCGATTATGAGCGGATAAACTCGTGAACGATGATGGCCGTGGCGATTTTCCGTACCGTTAGGCATTGCGGTTTGCAAGGTATTTTTTTTTTTTTTTTGATAGAGTAAAGCGTGATGTTGAATGAGCGATCGATTAAGGATTTTGTGTTTGTTGAGAGAAGGGTTTTTCCGGTGATTATGAAAGGATGGGTTTATGGACGATGACTGTAAACATCGTTTGGCATCGTGGTATGTCATATAGCGATCGAGAAGGGAAGGATTCGAATTCGATTCGATACTTTACGAAGGAAGACGAGTTCGAGTTTAAATGCTAGAATTTAGATCGGCGTTATTATTCATGACGAGTCATCGACACGTCCTTCTCTCGTGCATCAAGGTACTCCCCACGAGTTACGATGATAAGTTCGCAATTCTCGAAGATGCCGGTATCGCCGGCTTTCCATACCGTGTCGCATTATGGAAATTTTTAACTACAACGCATTCTAGTTGATCGATCAGAAAGGTCCGGTTTGGAGGCGAGCGTGCAAGAGGTTCGCGCAGGAATGCGCCAACTATCTGATATTCACCGGTTGATATTATATTTAACTCTCCATCCGCGAATGACGGAAAGTTGTCTCACGGATCCTGGACTCCATAATGGTTTATATATTCTCCAAGCCGATATACGGCCATTGGCGTATTTAAAAACCTTTTTGGATGCGTAATATTCCAGTATCTCTTATTTTTATATACATAATCAGCCCCTGCGATGCTTCCCACGTGTTCCGCACACTCGCTGTCTCATGTTCCACTTTAGCAAACGCTCTCTGTTTGAATAAAACTTTGCCAAAGCCGATACCGGAGAGTAAGGACGGGTATAAGGAGCACCTTTACTTGCGATTTTCAGAAACGTGGGCTTGCAGCACTTTCCACAATTGGAGACAGCGCAGCTTATGGAGGCTTACGACGTAGGAGCATCGACGATCTGTATCGGCCTGAAGGGCCTGTCTCAGGGCCAAGGCAAGCTCTGCCAGTTATCCGTGGACCATATGCCGAGCGTGGCTAAAGGCGCCAAATTTGGGATCGAAGAGTGCCAGCATCAGTTCCGAGATAGAAGATGGAATTGTTCCACCGTCAACGACGAGTCGGTATTCGGCCCAACTCTCAGAATAGGTACACTCTTTTGACATCATTCATCCCTGTTTACCATTAGAAGTTACTTTTTCATATGTATTACTCCAACTGCATATTTACCTCGCGATTGCTATTCAGGGAGATTTATTTTCCAAGCAGATTTTTATTCGAAAGTATCTAAAACAATAATACAACAAGTATTTTTTCTTTACATTTGGACGCTGGTAGCTTGGATTCATCGCTTACTCTTCTTTCCTTCACCTCTTTCTCTGCGTTGTCCACGGCTATCCCTGATTATCCCTCGCGACGTAATCGCAATGTCTAGGATTTCGCTTGCTTGCGGTTATCGTAAGCGTGACTGTTCTTTTCTTCTTTTTTTTCATTTTCTTCCAGCGAGCAGAGAAACCGCATTTGTTCACGCTATCACGGCCGCTGGAGTGGTGTACTCCATTAGCCGGTCCTGCAGAGACGGCCAATTATCCTCGTGCGGCTGTTCCAGGAGCAGCAGACCAAGAGATTTGAACCGCGATTGGATTTGGGGTGGATGCGGAGATAATCTCGAATATGGCTATAAGTGAGTATACCGAAACTTTTATCCTGGCTATGCCCACGTTCGCATTAGAAGCTCGGCCTTTGGGCGTTAAAATTAACATATTCATTGCCGGGTGCCCGCGGTACCTGTTGTGTATCGTACATTAAGATGGACTCTGCACGATTTAGCTGCTTTACGCTTCCTTGAAATAGTCGTGGGATCATTAAGGTTCCGGCTGGATTCGACTGTAGTGCAAATCTTTAGATGCGACGTGTGAAATAAATTGTTTTAATTAAATTCACGTGAGTCGCATTGAGGAGGAGAATGATGCGACGAGTATAGTACTGTTTTTATGCTTGTGAGCGGTTGTCAGTAGTCTGTTAGCCGTATTTCTATTCTCGCTATTTTTATTATCATTATTTTTATATTGCACAAATTTGTGATTTTCGGGTTAAAGAAAAGCGAGTTAAGAAATTCTATAATAGTTTATGCGTTTTATGATTTCGCAAAGTCGTCATTGCAATCATCCTTGCTTTTTTTTTATTGGTCTATGCGGTAAGTACTGCTTTCTCAGAGTGCAAGCCACTGTCTATTGCGAAACCGCTGTCTACGAAGCTTGTATCCAGATTAGTTCTCATTATCACGATAAAAATCCGAGTTTTACGAGGCGCGCGTGGAAAATGTCCGTGATAATTCTCGTAATTCGACTAGTTAATAATGTTGCACCGGTGCGGCCAGAAGTGCATGTATCCCATCAACTTTCCTGACATTTACGTCGCGCTATCCGCTCAAAGGCGCGGCAATGAACACGCCAAACTTTGACGTGCGTTTAGAGAGAATGTTCGTGTTAAGACGAAAGGGTATGCGTACAAAGATACGCGCAATTTGTTAGATATGAAACATTTCTCAAGCTTAAGTTTACGTAAAAACATATTCTCCTATGAAGCTGTATACAAACTTCTTCGAATTATTAGCACAACATGATGAATATTTCCTCGCTCCTATACACTCCAAACAGTTATAACATTATAGCTCAGTAAAAATAAATAAAATCGAATATACGTATTCTGAAGCTACGAGATTATAGGGGATTAGAACTTCAAACTTTCCAGCCAGAAATCCGCATTTAAATCCCATCCATCCTTTCACACTTTTCACAATAGATCATTAGCAGTGTTAGCTACATCGTGTTGATCAGAGGAACGTCAGTAAAATGACCAGTAATTAGCCAGCTTTACGTTTACATACCAGGGATGCGCTTTGAATGTCGTAGATTCACGCAGTCATTCGTCGACGTGAGGGAGCGCGAGCGCAGCTTCAAGAGAGGCAGTAGAGAGCAAGGCAGGAGTCTGATGAATCTTCACAACAACGAGGCCGGTCGAAGGGTAAAGTTGGTCTTTTCACTCCTCAAATAAGTTCCCCCGATGACGCGTATCACTCGTCGCGGGACGTCATATCGATCTCCTGCCGATCAAGTAAAAATACATGCGCCTAGATGCCAGTGCAATTAAATTAACTCAAGGGTGTCCATCGACAGGCCGTCGTTAAAAGGTCCAAGGTGACGTGCAAATGCCATGGGGTTTCTGGGAGCTGCAGCCTGATCACGTGCTGGCAACAGTTGGCTTCGTTTCGAGAAATTGGTACGTCATACGATCGCCTCGAAAGCTCAATCGATATATCGGGTATATCATTACAGGCAGTGGATATTGAGTGACTCCATACTGATTTCCTTTGGTATTCATGGAAATTTGTATGGAAAAAAAAAGTGAATCTACGGTTTCATGTTATGCTTGATAAGATAATGCGTTTGATTGCGAAGCGTGGATAAGGGATACCGAGTAGGTCTGTAGCGATTTGCATTGAAATTTCTGAGACAACTGTTAATAAAAGAAAATCGATTCAACGGCTTCGCGTCTTGTTAGATAAGCGCGTGGATGTAATCCCTATGGTGTCAGTGAAAGTTCTTCCGCGAAGAACGGCGCGAAACGAAGGGAATACAGTTATTATGCATTACCCTTAATGTCACGTGAAGCGTCATTACTTGCGATAAGCAAGATAATACGTGAGTGGTCTGTGATACGGATCAAGCATAACCGACTCATTACACGGAGTTCGGAAACAAATTGTCTATTGTACTCTAGGATACAAATTTACTTGCAAATATGATTCGAATAAAACTACAAACGAATAAATACAATCTTTGAATTACTTTTGGTACATTATAATCTCTATTTCATGCATTAATATCTATTCCCATAGTGGATCACGTTCGAATATCTTTAAAAGGTCCAAAATTCGATTTTCAATTTTTTTTTGCCAGATCGGCGAAAAATTTTTTCGATCCCTCGTGATTCGATAATATTTGATATTGCAGGTGATTTTCTCTTGGATAAGTATGACGGCGCGACAGAGGTCAAAGTGAATCGACGAGGCCGCTTATCCATGCGCGATCCAAGATTTTCCCTGCCGACTGCCAATGATCTGGTTTATCTCGACGATTCGCCAAATTATTGCCTACCAAACGACACCCTCGGATCATTAGGTATGACAGATGGCGATAATAGACTTCGTAATTCAAAAGTCGACATTTGTCATCTTAAAATTTTCAACCTGAAAATGCTCATTACTACTTTTATCCTTTTACAAACATATTATATTCTTACGTTCTGTTTTTGTAGCCAAAGTTTGTACACGTGCTTTTTTATTTTATGTATATCACCCACTTGTTTCGCATCGGCAGAATTTCCGAATGACAAAGCGACTCATTCGTATTCGACAGGTACGCACGGCAGGGTCTGCAACAGAACATCGTCCGGTATGGACGGGTGCAATCTCCTTTGCTGCGGCAGGGGTTACAACACGCAAAAGTCGACGCTCAAGGAACGATGCGAGTGCAGGTTTCGTTGGTGTTGTTCCGTCGAATGCAAGATGTGCGTCAAGAGCGTGGACATTCACACGTGCAAGTGAATCTTCTAGAGCCGATCAACGTCACGGAAGTTCGTGCCTTCCGTCTTCATCCAGTACGAAGGAACTCGGACACTTCGTCCCTTTCTTTCCGCACCATTTCCATACTTAAGTCATCCTCGCATTGTTCGAAGTATCGTATATGCATTACACGTAATATTTTGTATTTTTAGTAAGAAGTAGAAGACCCTCGTCTCGAAGATCGAGTACCTTAAGGCCGCTTAAGGTGTTTTCATATTAGCGAATTACCTACGATTAATGGAATATTTTGCGATGGTGTAAGGAGATACGTGATCTCCACATCGCACGACGTTATTCGGTGCGTTTTTACCGCGAAATTCACTTTCGAGAAAATCGATGGATGTAGTGTTCATTGTTGCGCGGCCTATGGAAATGGAGTTCGTGTATATCGGAAATTATAGTCGTGAGCTCATTTAGGGTGACTTAATTAGCGTAGTTGATAATCGATAGTTTCCTCCGTTAACGTCGTATCGCTAAGGTTTTTTGGATATTCTATTTATTTTTAGCATACGGATCTTCAATGGCAAGTAATACGCATAGAGATAATGGATAACGCATTGACCGAACTTACGTATAAACCTACTAATTGTATCCATCTGCAAACAACTGGGCTTTGTTATTTTTCTACGCGCATACATGAAGATTTTATATCGATTAAAGTGATAAGGAAGAATTTTTTAACTTGCACGATCTAAATTATGGACGACTCGATAGAACCGATTTCACTTACTTTGACTACATCTACAATGCAGCGATATCGACTCTTTCATTGCTTTTTTATTAAGATCGCGTGATTTCTACCGTAACAAAAACAAACCGCAGTCAAATTTATGTGTTTTTTAATGTCCCGATCGAGGTCTATTAAAAACTTTTTTTTAATGATTGTTCATTCAAAATGAATGATTAAAATTTTTTCACGCGATAATGTTCGACGAACTTTTTTTTACTGATATTCGAAGAATTCAAATAAATCGTCAAAGTACTAAACAGGCCTTGCTCCCTTTTAAATCAAACTTTATGAAAATAATTAAAGCGATACTTTTATCCTTTCATAACGAAATATAGTTCTTAGCAATGAAAGGATCGAGGGGCAACTTTTGATCTGTGATTTCACGTGCACTAGGATATCGAGAAACATAGAGTCCTCCATAAAATTGTCTTAAGCATTCGGATATTATCCCTCCGCGAAAAATAGCTTTTTTGAATGTACTTATCAGGTATATTTTTTACGTGAGACCAGATGCTTTATCGAAGACTAAAATTGATAATATATTTTAGAGTATCTAGATAAAGATAGTTGCAATGGCGGTAAGGAGAGTAAAATTATTTCTTCGACGGATTTTGACACTACAAGCAAAAATGTGAAATAACTCATTTTGTGGTGCCCGTCCATAAAGGGTTAATTTTTATATAGAGTGAAAATGAGTACGATTAATGATGTAATACAGTTTCGAGTACAGTATTATCTTTTTAGCGTTAAAGACTTATATTAATAGAAGATATGTCTGCCTAATATGTAATTTTAGCGTTAATTTTATTCGTATCATTGGTACTATAGTGGAGAGTTTGTTGCGACTTACGCAATTTAATGCATGATAAGTTTCTAAGATTCATATCGCGTTTTAATTCTATTTAATTCCAATAGCCTTATTTATTTCTAGATCTACATAATGTATAATGTACAAACTTGCATATTTTAAACAAAATAAAATTTTGCACAATAATATTAAGAATATTCGGGCATGTACTTTTCTCTCACATTGATCTGTAAGTTAGGATTCTGATTTCCATATAAAATCTATTTACAGCCTGAGATCCTATCAAACAAATATTGGCTCTTTGATACAACACTTAAAATTATTGTTAACCACAAATATACACTTGTTTTATTTGGTAATTTCAGTTTTTTTTATAAACCAATATTAAACTACGTGCACAAGTAATTATTCAAAAGTCTCCCAAGGCTTCTCAGGACGCCTGTCGGTCCATGGATCCGGATGCCAATACCTGGATGGTTCCTGAAGTAGAATACCCTGACTTTCTAGCTGTTCAACCAGTAGATTTGTTTTTTGTCCTTCTACTTTTTCACTAAACATCTCAACTATGCCACTTTGCAAGCAGCGGTGTGCAAGTACGCGACCCACGCTAATGTATGCTGTTGCGTCCGTGGTTCTGCACCAAAACAATAGCTTTTTTTAGCTCAACAGTTACGACCAAAGTATGAAATAACGTGAAAAAAAAAAAGATTTTGTATAAGGATAAATCTTTGTACATTACTAAGTACTACAAACCTATACAGCTGCTTTCTTAAATACCAGTCTGTGCTGGATACAGTAATTACAGGCCCGTTCTGATAATGCTGAACCTCAGCGACTATACGACGGGCCGCCGGCCTGATGACCAACCTGCAAATGTTTGAACTTGTATAACAAAGTACTTTACATTCAACATTAACAACATATGTTTGAAGAAATCTATAAAAAGAATAATCAAATAAAATATTTATTACTCAACAGTCTGAAAACTCTAATATTTAGTTTATGTCAATTATTTCTGCTACTGCATCGGATAAGTCAAACGTTCTTTTACCGTAGATGTGATTCTCTTTCTTAACTCACTTATGCCAATATGAGATATTGTTTTTCTCAAGTTTGAATCCTACTGGTTTTCTAGCTATCCTTAAACGCTCCAAATTTCGAGGATTACGATTTCTGATCTCCGTGCAGTTTTCCAAGAGTTCCGCATTACTTTGCACCTGTCTCTTCAAGAAGGAACTGATCGTGGAAAGACGTGATTTAGCCGCAAACATCTTTGCAATCTGATTAAATATAACTAAATATGATCGTTAAATAATCGTTTTACTCAATTTAAATTTGTTTTTCTATTTAACAGTGTTCAAGCATGCTGCACACGAATTGGTATACACACTAGTGCCGAAGTGTTGGCATCGTTCTTGAATTGGACACGGAATAAAGGCACACCTACACGTGTTGTTATTCACGAATTCACGATGCATCTTCACTTATACTTGAAAGCAGTTTCTTAGTGTAAAGCAAATGTAATACTTTATATTACAGAAAATGGAATAAAAGGTTGAAGCAGTAATTTTGAAATTGTGGATCCTTATGTTAATAATTGGAAGTACGTAAATCATTTGTTAATCTAAAATTTGATCCGTTATTTAATTCCATTATACAAAATACGATGAATAAAACGTATAAGAAAAGGATATTAAAGCGTTAAAATGACGGATAATAAGGAATAAATATTATAGGAAAGAATGGGGAAGAATGTAGCTCGAATATCTTTCGCGCTGAATTCGAAGCTCGTCGTTCTCTAGTCAGGTACGAATGCACATCTGCTATGCGATAGTTCATCGATTTAAACATAACCAATCTTTTAGTTATGATTGAAAGTGGCAGTCGGTAATGGCAGGGCCGACGCGTCTCGGGGATAAGGATTAGTTTGTTTTGACAAACTGAGAGGAAACACATCAGGAGGATATTTCTCCAGGATGGGTACAGTGGAATACGGCTTTCCAATGATCGGGGGTTTAATGCCCGTGAGTTTTATAAACTTCTGTATTGACAGATAATTTATTAATAATGCAGAAAAAGAAATGTGCAATAACATAAGAATAAGATTTCATGCAGATGAATAATTCATTAACATTATAAAGGAAAATGAATGTGTAATAGTATGAGAAGTTGGATAAACCAATGCAGTAATTGTGGAAATACTCAAGCATCTCGATGATTACAGCAAATTCAAGCTCTTATTGCACCACCGGTCTCAGAGGATTCCAAGGCTGCCAAAAATAAGAAGGATAAAGAGGAGAAGAAACATCCTTACTTTAAGAGACGTGGCCGAGGTCATAATCATGATTTTTGCGACGCGTGCAGAGACGGTGGAGAGCTTATATGCTGTGACAAATGTCCAGCTTCTTATCATTTACAGTGCCAGTATGTTAATACTATTTAATATTTAACAATACTCAACGTATTGTACCAACTACTCGATATTTTTATTTGGATTATACGCACATATGAAATGTAATTGTTCTTTGTATTTATGTATTTCATTTTTGTGTAGCTATCCAGCAGTTGATCCAACAGATATTCCTAATGGGGAATGGTTATGTTATGCTTGTCGATGTGCAGCAAAACGAGACCTGTTGGATAATAAAGGAAATGAGAAGAAGAAGAAGAAGTCAGCATTAGAGGTTTTAGCATTGGCAGCTTCTTTGGTTAATCCAAGAGAATTTGAGCTGCCAAAGGAGTTGCAGCTGCCTATAATGTTTCCTGGAAGTAATAAAATGGATTATGTGTCTGGTAGAAGGGGCAAACAACAGAATTCTTCTAATAATGGCGGTAAATAAAATACATTTCTACTTCAATAAGTTGCCTAATTTCCCGTTTCATATCTAGTAAAGATATTTTGTTTTGATAGGAAAAAATCATTGCTTGGACAGCAACCTGATGGTTCCCTTGCCAGCACGTTTGTGTTTCGAATGTGGACGCAGCTGTAGAAAAGCACCCTTAATTGCTTGCGATTATTGTCCATTATACTTTCATCAAGATTGCCTTGACCCACCTTTGACAGCCTTTCCTATTGGTAGATGGATGTGCCCTAATCATCCAAATCACTTCATAGATCAAAACCTTTTAACCTCCTGTAGAGTAACCGAGCGCATAAAACTTTGGGACAAATATGCCAATCAACGCATAGATCAACATGCAGTTAAGTTAGACTTTCTAAGAAAAGCACGTGCAGCTAATCCGCTGTTTAGAACGAAGGCCAGATTGGAAGGACGTACAAGAATAAAGGTACCTTGCTCTGTAAAGTACCATTATGAGAACCCATCGGAGTTGGATCCCATCCGTTTCTATCAAGATAGTGTCATAAGACCTGTAGCCACAAAAATGGATAACTGTGACGAGGATTCGAAGGTCGACACAGCTAATGGGAGCAAAGAAGAAACTACAGGCTCTAAAAACAGCGAGGTTATTATGGAGTTAGAAAAAAATAACGAAGAGACAGAGGAAGAGAGTAAGAAAACAGATCATGAGTGTGCAATGGGCGAAAGTAAATCTAAACAAAAGATAGAATGCAGAACTATAACTGAGAGTAATTGTAAAATTTCCGACAGCCGTGAATGTTACGCAGAGCGTTTCGGATATTCCATGAAGGAAGGTGTACAGTTACTGGAAAGACCAGTATTAGAAGCGTTAGCTCAGCAAAGATTAGAGCAGATATTAAATCCAGCCGGTGAAAATTATGAGGCAATTAACTGTCAGAGAAAAGCAAGAGCTGCTCTGTTTTCTCTTGGTAATAAACCTGAACCGCCGGCATTTATGATCCACAAAACTATGACGATAGGAAGTGGACCAAACTGTGATTTAGTTTTATCCAATTATGGCAATTGTCGCTTTACATCCTCCAAACACGCTATTATATTTTTTGATGAGGTAAACATATACGCTCAATTGTACATTACTTTGATTTGAAGTTAATCTGGTTCATGTAATTTTTTTTTCCTTTCAGACTACTAAACGTTATGAGTTACTAAACTACAGCGAATACGGTACAATAGTGGATAATGTACTATATTCCTGTAATTATACACAAATTTTAGACGAACAAATTAAAGAAGAAAGTGATGGTAGATTAACACCTGTAACAAAAGAACAGGAAATGTCCGAAGTTATTAAAGCAATTGTGCAGAAAGAGGAATACTTTCACGAACAAGATGAGTCACAGAAACAGACTTTGTGCAAGTGTAATATAAGGAAGCATAAGGTGAGGAGTAAAGAAGATTTGGAGGAAGGTTGGGAGGGAAGTGCAGTAATTGCGCATGGATCAACGTTAAGTTTTGGATGTCTAATGTTTGTATTCAACACGATAAATGCATACCTAGAACGATGAAGCTTGACACTGTAAATACTCCAGTCCCTTGTACAGATATTTTCATAAATCAATAATAAGTAAGTAAATCGATGAAAATTCTTTTGAGTTTGTCCTACACATTGGCATTTGAGTATATTAAAAAAAAAGGATTTAATATTTTATAAAAATATTTTATTAAATACCTATCATTTTCAAGACTTTATATCATAATTTTCATTTTCAGCATCATCTTCACCAGGTTCATCAAAATCTTTCATTTTCACATCTGCATCCTCACCATATTGAATAATATTGTCAATCGTTAATATGATATCAGCGATGCTCTCTTCATCTTTGATATTCAATGGATAAAACCGAACTAAGCTATAGTCCTCTATAAGCCTTCCAACAGCTTCTGTGAGTTTGTGGTATTTTGCATTCCATGAATCTTTTTCCAGATCTGCCAATAGACTATGCGGATCTGGCTCTAAGTACGTGTCCAATTGTTTCCTCGCACTTTTCGATAGTAGATCCATCTTGCTAAGAATATTAACATGAGGTAGTTCCAAATTTATCATTACACTGAGCGCTGCCATAGTGCCTGATAGAAATTTCGATCCATCCACCATAAACTGGCTGTCCACTAAGAATACACTACATATTCGAAAATTCAGGTTTTGCAACATCGCAATTAGCTGTCGAATGACCGTCATATGAGTATATAATTCTATTTGGCCTGGACAATCGAAAATGATATAATCATCATCTACATCTCCCAATTTCTCCTCTAGCCAAGATGAATTTTCTACCAGATATCTAAAAACAATAATATTGTAAATTCATTGTGTCATAGCACAGTATACAGTGGAACTTACTCCATGCAGAAAATCAATCCACCATTAGGTCCAAATCTTAATTCTTCATCCTCCATAGCATCATCTAACTGAATTAATTCTTTTATATCAACTAATGGTTCGTAATTAAAATACTCTGCAGCTGGATCCAAATTTACAACTTCCACAATTCTCTTTTCATCTGCTGCGTGTTGCTGCATAATGGAGCAGTATGTGGACTGTTCAAATAAATTAACTACCATTAGTAAATTAGTCAAGATACTTACTAAAATTAAAGAACTATCCAAAAAGAACAAATTTCAATTCCTCTATTATGCAAAATTTAAAGATCACTTGTCAGTTGCACGTTCACAATTTGTATATCATTGATATAAGTGCGCACAAACATATAAATGTAAACAAAACAATCATTACTTGACATGCTAAAATATTCGCCTTGACAGATGTATATAAATATCATTGTGTCATAATTAATAGCTCTGGGAATTTAGTTCATTTTTGCGACTTCAGTAAGGTTCTATTATATGTTAAACTATTTTGATGTAGGTTATTTGAAAGCTTAGAAAAAAAATTACCTTGCCACTACCGGCCGGACCCATTACAAGTTGAGCGTATCTCATTATAATCGTTATAAATACAAGAAATGTAACGTAGATCGATGCGTGTCACCAGGTACATTTATTTTTTGACACAGTATTTTTTACACGAGTTGACGTCTCGCAGCGCGATCATCATTCAAATAAAACTTAGGTTATGTTCAACATACTCTTAAATGCTACTTCACACTGCAATTTTAACTGCCGCAGTGTCAATATTTTACAGTGGTAAAATATGTTTTTGCAATTATTATTCATAACTTGTGCTTACTAACATTTGTAATCCATTGTTAAAATATATTTTAAAAATCTCGATGGTTCCTTCATGATTCTAATGATGCTATGTATATATAGACTGAAACTGCATAACCATATAATAAAGAATATACGTTGGTTATATAGGATGACAGTCATGTATCTTGAATTATTTTATTAGAGAAAAAAAAATCGTTAACTCATTATTGCATACTTTACATCAACATAGTATGATAATGAGAATTTTTGTAATATGAACAAAAAGTAACATTAAATTTTTAATGTACAGAACAAAAGGAAAGGATTATTTGGTGCATTAATCTTATTGGAAAAAATAACTTTATTATAAACTAGAAATAGGTATGATTATATAAACATGATTAATAATGGAGCAATATCAACAAAGCGCTTATGTGGTCTTAAAGTGGTCATCCGTGCATGTTGTGTATATGTGTCCTTCTGAGACAAGAAAGTCTAATATTTCATCGGTACGAGGTAAAATATGTGGAGGCAGCCGTGATTTAATCGTTGACCTTTCAATACCGGATTCACTCTCGTTTTCGGCTTGTATAATATTGTAAACTACTGCTTGTTCCTTTGTTATTCCAAAATTTGTTCCAATGTCTTCCGTGGCTTTGGAACTGGTAGTAGATCTATCAAAACCTTCTGTGTCTGATTGCTTCAGCAAACTTTCAGCCTTCAGCATGACATACGTGACTTCTAATATATGACTGGTCAACTCATTGAGATTTTCCAGAGGGCATATACGCAGAATCAAAACATGTCTCACACCTTGTTGTTCCCTCAATATTCCAGTCACTCTAACATACGTATTGACTTCCAATGTTGGTTCAGAGGTATTTTTATCAGCCTCTAACCATTTAACCGTAGTTATGGTGCCTGGTGAAAAAGAATATATGAACATTCATATACTCCACTGTCTTCGTTAGACTCCCATTCACATCTCACTTTTGTTTATCCTTCCTCTACTATTTGATTCTTTAAACGCAAAAATTCAGAATTTATATTTAAACTGAAAGATAGATATAATGCAGAAAACAAAATAAACATAAACAAATAACACTATACTGTACGACATATTATATGGAGCGTCATTAAAGATTTTAAGCAATGACCTTGAATGGGAAGAAGGAAATAATAGAAGAACCCTTCAGGTTTGTCTCTATTGTTAATGCAAATCTCACTACATATGTATATAAATCGGTAGTTTCAAATCCCAAGCTAATATTTATATACTTTCGTTCCGGTGGCATATCCCATATAAGATTACGCGACATGATGAAAAGTACGTCACAGACGCTCACCGGTTTCATCCTCGACGTCGTACGATATCTTCGTTGTTGTCTCGTCGATCCGTCGCAGTATACCGATGAAAGTAACAATACGTACAGGAATGTCCCAGAGCACTACATTGTCTGTCGAAGGGACGGAAAGTAGGTGCTTTATCATAACCGGCGTGATAGCGGACGCCCTCGTCGGCTTCTTGTCTCTCCCATCTGATTGTTCTTGCTGGCTGTCATTCAAGAAGCCGCCTTTAAAGGACGACGAGTCCAAATCGGGCCACATGATTATCAGCTCCTTCCTTTATGATCAACAATGTGTCACTTGCAACTGCCGAGTATACGACGCAACCACGGGGATCGCAAACGAATCAAATGAAATTACGCGGGATTCGACGGTCATCGATCTCGCGGTGTCTAGAACTGCGAGATTCGCGAATCAAGTATCGGACGTGTGCCGATTCATCTTGAGGTTTTCCGTTGTTTTTATGAAAGAAATTTGTTCAAACTTTGTTAGAAAATGTTTGTCTTAATTAAATAAAAATATTTCTTCAATTTTTGAGTAAACTCAAGTATGGATAATGTGAGTTAAGCCTTACTATATTTTGAATCTATCTAAGGGATGACGAGAACTAATCAAACTTATTTGCTTAATATTAGATAAAAGTAATTTAAAAATGAATGGTCAGCATTAAATTATTTAATTTTTCATTTCAAAATTTGCGTAGAGTTGGTGCGATTAAGATTTTTATATTCAAAATGTATTTTAATGATTCGTATGAAGAGCTCATTTTTCTTCGATCTTCGCGATATAGTCGAAGAGTAAAGATGCGAGATGAGAGAATAGATCTCGGTCCATCGATTAGAATTGCAAATAAAGTTCACTACATCGAGTCTGTATATTTTTTATGAATCGCTGATGCATTCTAGCGGACATAATTGACCCAGTGTATTTGCGACACTTTAAAAATCTCGGTACATCAAAGCGCAGATCCGCCTTAAGCTTTGACCATGAGTTAACGAAGGAATGTTTGCTGTTCGGTTTGTTGATTTAAAATTACCATAAAAAGTATGGCGTCTAAGACCCTTGTGGATAGCACTGTTAATGAACGTCGTTTACGACCGGTCTATGGTAAGTATACAGCAGATAATTACGATAATGCCGGAAAATTTTGATTTCTAAATTTCATGAGGGTTTACCTTCCATCGTTCTACCGGTGAATAGGTTATGTAATGGTAATAGGTATCTGTGCATGCTTTAGATTGGCTCGATAATGGGAATAACAAGAAAGCCCTTCAGGAAGCGGATAAAGTGCTTAGGAAACATCCAAGCAATCAGTGCGCAAGGGTCCTTAAAGCCCTGGCGCTGTTGCGTATGGGTAAAGAGAATGAATGTCAAGTTATCATTGATGAGGTACGGTCGGAGGTACCCTGTGAGGACTCCACACTACAGGCTATGAGTATTTGTTACAGAGAAATACATCAACGTAAGACATTCTTTACATATATATACAATTGACTATAACATATGACAATATATGTCCATAAAACTTGTAAATATGAAACTAAGTTGTTAGTTACTAAAGATTGGCCATCTATATGTTTTCTCGTTATGAATGTAGCATATAGGTATTTTGGTGTTTAATATTTATATTTCGTAACAGCGGATAAAATCAGCGAAGTTTATGAAGCTGCTGCAAAAGCAAACCCGACAAATGAAGAGCTATTGACGCATCTTTTCATGTCTTATGTTAGTCTTGGGGATTATAAGAAGCAACAGCAGACTGCTCTAGCATTGTATAAATTGAAACCAAAGAATCCTTACTATTTTTGGGCAGTAATGAGTGTAGTGATGCAAGCTGTACATGCTGATAATAAATTAGCGAAAGGAGTTATTCTACCATTAGCGGAAAGAATGGTTTGTCTATTAATATTATTTATTATGGATATTATGAATTTTATAGTTAAATATAGACACGCTACAGGTGTACTTTTGATAATAAATTAATGGAAATTAGGTACTGAAATTAGTTAAAGAAGGAAAATTGGAAGCTGAGCAAGAAGTACAGCTTTATCTAATGATCTTGGAGCTTCAGGATAAAAACGAAGAAATGTTAAATGTCCTGTCAGGTCCTCTTGCTTCGCATCTCTCGTCGCTGCCACAGCGTAAGGCAGCACTTTTGTTAAAGTTAGAACGCTTTCCAGAAGCTGTGAGCGTGTATACGGAGCTGATCAAAGACAAGTAAGCCAAATATTGTTACAGCCATTGTAACGAATTTTAATTACATTGAATGCAGAGTTATTTTTGGTACCTGCTAAATGCAGGTAGTCTATTTTGGAGCCAACAATATTGGTGACAATGTAGGAATACTATGCTAAATGAAATAAATATGAATAAGAAGGTAGTATTATGCATTAGCGTTATGCAAATTTATTTATGCATTGGAAATAGTATCGACAACTGGGCGTACTACAAAGACTACCTATCTGCGGCTCTGAAATACCAAAAGCCAGCAGATTGTATGGACTTCATTAATAAGATTATGAGTACATCTGAAAGAAAAGCTAGAGCACCATATCTTGCGAAATTTGAGCTGTTAAAACGCACACGCACAGGGGAGGATGGTAGTAATACTCAGGAGCTTGTCAATCTCATGCATCAGTGTTTTTCGGAACTTGGGGAAAAAGGCTGTATAGTTGGAGACCTAAGATTATATTTAAATCTCTTATCACCTGCTGACAGATTGCAACTACTTCAAACTGTAAGGATGCTAACAAAGTTTGATTAATATTGTATCAAAATTATTATCGTTTTCTACATAACAACATCTTATGAAAAGCGAGTGTAATTAGCTATTAAGCACACTTTATTTTTTGGGCATTATTATTGTACAAACTGCTTTTATTTTTTTTTATATGCAAGGATTATACTATGAAAAGTTAGTTAACCAAACAATTTTTATTATCACAGATTGAAGAAGATGTAGGTGTGAAGGCAGATAGTTTTCCGACTACAGTGGAACAGATGCAGAAACATATTCACTTAGAGCAATTACGTCGTATTTGTGGTTTTCATCACACGCCTTTAGCTGATACCAATAAACAAAAGGAGCTGATAAAACGCTTACGAGAACTTTATGAAAAGGGTAATGAATTGTGTCCTATTCAGGATAGATTGCCAACGGATTTCTGTCCTGCAGACTCGTATATACTTCTGGCTACACACTTGTTACATCAATTATGGTGTGACACCAATGAAGCATCGTATCTTTACGGGTAATCACAATGTTTAAAAAGAATTCAAATAGTCTCCTAAATTTTTATTGAAATTAGGAACCAAGGAGAATATGGTACATATATCAAAGCAAATCTGATTAAAACTAACTATTATGCAGGGCCATGGCATTATTGGAGCGTGGTTTATTATCAAGCCCTGCAAATTTTCATATAAAGATTTTATTAGTACGAACATACTTAGAGGCTGGACTGGTTGGTGCAGCGGATCATGTGTTCACATTGCTCGATGTGAAGCACGTTCAATTAGACTCGCTGGGTCACTTACACGCATCTCTTCTAGCTCCACTCGGTCATTTATCGCTGGCATCTGCAACGCTACATTTTTCAGCGAAATTCTTTATCGCCAATTACAAAGATGTACGTATAGCAGGATAAAATGCAATCATACGCAACACAGTTGCGACATGTCTTATTACGTGTGATTTATTCATTACAATATCAGAGCGCAGATCATTTAACGTTTGCCTATAAGTATGGAAGTTTTGCGAAAATTCAAGAATTTGTCGAGCTAAGGGAACGATTAGAGAATTCTCTACATTTTGCCATGACCACTGTAGATAAGTTGCTATTGGAATTAAGTTGGTGCGACAGTTCCCCATCGTTATTCTCTGCTCTAAATAATATGCATGTCCAACCGCACGAAAATTTGGTCCGATGGGATTCCCTGAGAGACAATCGCGATCTTGAGGTATGTGCATTATTATTTTACACTTTTGTCCCTGCTACGCATTCGTACATGGCTCAGATGGCACTTATTCGATAGGTGGTGCGCGGATGGGAGCCTCTCGAAGAGCACGAAACAGACCCGAGGATGCAAGAGGAGACCCGTGTGTGCATGTTGAGATTATTGGCAGCACGACATTTAATGTTACGTATCTTGGCGGCTACCGCTGAATCGAACTCGTCCAACCTCTTTCTAAGGCTGTCCGTCGAGTTGCAGCAGCTGGATAGCGAGCAAATTCCATTGGCACTACAGGCGTTCGGTTCGGAGGACAGGAAAAACAAGCCGTGTAAGATATTGGTCCCCTTGGACGCGGTCGAGAGATTAAGGGAGGCGCATTATTCCGAACAGCTTAAGACCATCGCTTCCTTCGCGGAGGCGCTATCGAGCACTCCGTATCCGGACGCCGACTGCATTCAGATGCTGCGTGCCTCGCCGTGCCTACAGACGATACCACTTCCCGAACAAAATGTTCCGGTGTCCTTCAAAAGTTTCTTGCTGCGAGCGTCAACCTGTAGCGAGTCTCTCGCCATGATCAGTGCCATATGTAGCGTGCGCTCGACCCAATTGCAACCGCAGTCCTCAAAGAAGAAGCATAAAAAGAAGTTTACCGAGAAGATAGAATCGCTTACACTGAACGACAACGAACAGGTATTGTATGATATACAGGTATAATGTATGAATTTAGTTTATGAATCGATTAACGATCGTATCGTAACGATCGTGTATATTACGTGTTCGCTGATTGGTTCATAAATTAAGTGAAACTGGCCAATGGGATTAGACGGCATTCGTTTAATGTAAGATTCGTTCTTATCGTCCCTTTTATTTTTGATGCAGAAATGGAAGGATGTTGCCGTGTTCCTCGCGGAAAGGGTACAACAGCTGAGTAGTGTACTGT
Organism: Ampulex compressa; assembly: GCA_038496175.1. NCBI lineage: Eukaryota > Metazoa > Arthropoda > Insecta > Hymenoptera > Ampulicidae > Ampulex > Ampulex compressa. The sequence goes on along the minus strand of JBCFXI010000225.1, from coordinate 10,697 downwards.
CAAAGTTTGAAAAGTATGAGATAGAAACTGGTTTGGACAACGCGGATGATACCTGTGCCGCTATTGTTAAACTTGGTCAGGGAAGCCTTGGGCAAAGCTGCAGATCCTTGAAGTCTCGGGCGCAACATACGTTGAAGCTTCTGAGAAGTTTACAGAGCTGAAACTGTACGAAAATATTTGTACAAAGAATATCCATCCATTTATTTACTGATTTCCAAACGGACTCATTTATTGTGTACATAATTCTTAGTCCTAATCAATTATAAATATTGACTGAATCGCTTACTGTAAACCAAAGTGGTTTGATATGCCTTTTTTTCTCCATAAAGCGGCGAAGAAGTCAACGCTGAAATTATTATTGGTTTAGAAAAAATACATTTGTAAAGGTGTACTTAAAACTCGATGAAGTATTACCGATTTCTGATGATTTCATTTTAATACGAAAGTGATTTAGTAGTCATTTGTGAAAGTCATCAGTTACAAGGCCATTTCTTTTTACATGGTATAAAAATTTGTATTATATAATTATCTTGACTGTTTATTTAGCTCGTTGCAACCTTGTGTTATTATTAAGATTTTGATCGAGAACGAATCGTGAAAGTTGTTTTAATTTTTTAATGTGTTTTTTACACACACTTTTAACGCATTCGAATGTAAGTATTTTTTTTTATACATATATGTATTTTTACTACTGCAGATGTGATACAGTTTTGAGTTTTATTTTTATCATTATGGAGTATTTAGACTTGCCAACTGCAAGAATCAAATTGCTGCCACTTGGCACCTCCACGATCGTATTCTAGCTTCTTCTCCTTGCCACCTTTCAGGGGTCGGGAACAAATTAATGGGTCCGCTTCCCCCTACAGTGGTATTTCTGCTTCTGCTTGCTCCCCTTCAGGGGTCATGGAACAAATTAATGATTCCGAGTGTACAAAGCAACACAATCTTTTTCGAAAACGCATCTTGTACAGTGTACTTTATCCATCTAAAGCAATAGTCGTATTTGTCGCAGATTTTATCCAAATTTTTATTTTGTATAACCTCTCAATGGAGCGGAGATGACTCCATCGCATTGATGGGATGCACATATAATTTTATTTTGTAACCTTACTATATCTGTCACAAGTCGCAATGCCTTCCGTGACATTTGTTTTTATGTAACTTACAATCATTTAATACAGTTTAACACGTGAATTACATACAATTGTCGCATTTATAATGTCGTTCAGAAATTTGACGAATACAATTTGCAAAGTACGAAATACATTCTTTTTGATGTATTTATCTATATAATACTTGTAGTGGACGAGAGCTACATTTCCATGGAATTCGATTTTACCCCGAATATTTAATCTCATATATCAACTGAAGATAACAATGTGGCCCAATCCTAATAACAGCATGGATAGTCCTGCTGGTGAATTTATGAATGATAGTTTGAATTCGACATTGAACACCAACAAAGAGAAGAAAAGGACGGAGAATATAGTTCCAGTTATGATAGGACACCTTACACGGTCCTCTGGAGAAATGCAAAATTGGGGTATTCCAGTTCGTGTTATTACGTTCCTTGGCATAGTGCGACACATAGAAAAAAGTACGACAAAAATTATGTACGAGATTGAGGATGATACGGGTAACAAAAAAATAATTTTGGCCAATATAATGGAAAATATTGAATATTATTGATCATCATTTTTCGGCGAATAATCTTTTCTTGGCTTTGAATATTTTTACCTTAAAGTATATAGCTATATGCAGTTTCAGTATTTATTTTGTTTTATTGAATTTATTATATCTGCAGATACAATTACAGCCTTTCAATGGCTGTTTCCAGACTCCATTACACGGGAATCAGAAATAAAATTAAATATTTATGCACGAGTATATGGTTTTCTACGGGAGCAATGTGACAGAAACCATGTTTTCATTGTGCGAATCTGTCCTGTTGTTAATTTAAATGAGTTGACGTCACATTTGTTAGAAGTTACATACTTCATGTTGAAAGCAGAACAGATGACAAATGCAGAAAATTCGAAGGAGAGCGAATTGAACAATGTTACGATGACTGACAATAACTGTATTGGTATGACAAAGGAGCAAATAATGGTGTTCAAAGTTATTCAGTCAGAGAATAACACTGAGAATGGGATTGAAACAGATAGTATAAAGACTCGCGTGCCAAAACACATTTTACCTCTTCTTGGCAATATCATTGACTTCCTTACAAGTGAGGGACATATATACACCACTCTTACGGACAACCATTTCAAAACAACGTAATCATACGTTATACAGAGAAATCAATCATGCATCCTATCATCATACATTAATATTTATTTTTAATTGTAGAGTACTCCTAGTCCTGTTAGATTATATACAAATGTTATATACTTTATTTGTTTTATGTGGCAACATAACTGATATATGATTGATTCTGTACATTTATGTAATGCAATATATTTTTATAGGCAACAGATGGGGCTGATTGTATTATATAGAAAATTATATTTTTGTATTACACTTTGTGACACATCAAAAGACTTAAGATATTTTGTAAGATCCTAGTAACAGTTAAACATTCTTTCAAGATCGTAGTTTATATTTAGTATAAATAAATAATACACAATTGTTACACGAAAATTAAATGCCGAAATGAATTTGCTGACAAAAAATTAATCTTGCGGAGGTGTTTATATATATATATATATATATATATACCCCCACCATACCATGCTTCTACGCAGATTCAAGCATGTTTATGTTCAGTAAGCTTAAGTAAGGTTAAGGTAACTTAAGATCTTCGGTGAAACATTTGCAATTTTTTATACATTGGTTCCTATTTATTTTAAGGTTATGTAAAAAGTTTATGTTTTTACTTGAATTAAAGTTGACATCGTGGCACGACAATTTGTTTAATGTTTTTTAATGTATTGGGTAAAATAGTAAACCGCTTGTTGTGATTTGACAAATATGAAAAGGTTATATAAAATATTCTATACTGTATATTGAACACAACGTTAAAAGATAGCTGTGCATTTTGATAAAATGTTATAGATTTACGCGTACAGTATAACCGCACAAGCAGTCTAATTTGGTGAACATAAGTGCTGCAGTAACGTACTTTTATGACTTGCGGATATTTTTTAAATCTTATCATTTTGCATACAGTGTAATGTAAATGTTTTAAAGATTCTTAAATGGCTGAGAACACGGTAAATTGTGAAGCAACTACAGACAACGATGCTTGTTCTACGAGCACTTCTTCAAAAGAGGGGACAAGTGGTAGTAATAAGAAGCCGTCGTGCATTATTGTACTTGGAATGGCAGGATCTGGTAAAACAACATTTGTACAACGTCTTGTTTCCACATTGTACACCACAGGCAAACCTTACGTGATAAATCTCGATCCTGCGTGTAAAGAAGTTCCTTATCCTGCTAACATAGGTACCTGTCTTTTCTTTATGTTATAAGAACTATATTGAGATATATATGTATCTGTTGTTTATTTTAGATATAAGAGATACTGTTAATTATAAAGAGGTGATGAAACAATATAGCTTAGGGCCAAATGGCGGTATTGTTACCACCTTAAATCTATTTTCCACAAAGTTTGATCAAGTCATAGATCTTATCGATAAGGCAGGAAAAGAGCACGAGTATGTTATATTTGATACTCCTGGGCAGATTGAAGTTTTTACATGGTCTGCTAGTGGAACGATTGTAACTGAAGCGTTGGCATCACAATTTCCAACGATTGTGGTATACGTATTAGATACTGTAAGAAGTGTCAATCCTGTTACATTTATGTCCAATATGTTGTATGCATGTTCGATACTTTACAAAACCAAATTACCATTCATCGTAGCTATGAATAAGGTAAAATTCAGTTTACACTATTCTTAGGACATGGTTTAGTCTCTGCATTAGTATATCATAATATGTATTGATATTTGTTGTAAGATTGACATTGTCGAGCATAGCTACGCAGTAGAGTGGATGCAAGATTTTGAAGCGTTTCAAGAAGCCCTTGACTCGGAAACAACATATATTAGCAATTTAACTCGTAGTATGGCTCTCACTCTTGACGAGTTTTATAACCATTTGCGTAGCTGTGGTGTATCAGCAGTTACTGGTGAGGGAATTCCTAAATTTCTTGAGCTTGTCGAGGATGCTGTTAAAGAATATGAGAGGTACGAGATAAAATTCTGGTGTTTCCCTTATCAAATGTTGTTATAAACATTTCAATTGCCTAAAGATAATACCTTTATTTTCCTTGAAAGTGAATATAAACAAAATTGGGAGAAGATGAAGAAAAAGCGGGATGCTCAAAGGCAAAAAGCAGAGAGGGAAAATCTGGAGAAAGCAGCTAAGAATGTTGCCGGTGAAAGTGTACCGTTTGTTTCAACAGTGAGCAGTGGTAGAGAAATCTCAGACATTTATCTTAAACATGCTGGTAACGAATCGAGCGAAGACGAAGAGGGTACAGAGAACATTATGAACGACGAAGATGAAGACGAGCAAAAGGAAGCAGAATCATTCAAAAGCTTCTTAGACAGACATAAAATGGAACAGTCCAAGCGGGCGTCTGGTCAACAACCTCAACCATCTACCCATAATGATCCATGATGTTATGATACAATATGTGTGCAAATATGTTTATAAAATAATTTTTATAATTGTCAAGTGACTTCATACTAAAACGCTTCATACACATAGGTCATAATCATAAGCAGACATAAGATTTGGTTACACCTTATCGTCACAGTTAAACATCAACTTAAGTCGATGCGTGAACACTGCTTATAAGTATTAGTAACAAATAGGCCAAATTTATATTCGATCAAACTTCTCTCAATGAATACAGTGAACTATTGCTTAAATAATTTATGCAGTTAGTATGCTCTGTGATGTTACGATTTACACGGCTTCTAGGACATACTGAATATTACATCAAGTTAAATAGCACAGCATTGTACAGCTTCCCCATTACTTATCCTATCTTATCCTATTGTTTCGCGCTATACCTAAGCCTAATATCGTTAAACGATTTATTGTTATAATATTTCCTTCCTGATTCCAATTTTACGTCTTTGTTCCGACATATATCTTTATCTTGTCAACGTGTACGTGGGCATTTCAAACAGCGTTCTTCTTTCGAGCGCGTTAGACGCAGCTGAAGAAACATCGGTGACATCCCTCCAGTGCATTTGATGATACTCATGCGTGACCTGCTCTAGAGCTCTGGTTAGCGCCAACTGTGATACAGAAGAAAGTTATGGAAAAATGTTGTAATTTCACGAGAACAATAATACGTAAATCTGCTCATATATTTCGATATATACATTATGTATATATGTATATACACACACACGCATATATATGTATATTATAAAATCGGCGAAAAAACCAAGTAGTACTAAACGATCATTCTACGACGGCTCTAAAAATACCAGCAAATTCTGTATTTCATACTCATTCGTCAAACACCACCGGATACAACAAATCGCACTGGATTCGTCATCTCGCTTGAATACAATCCACACGTAGTTCAGGAACACAATTACCAGTCCAGAAAATATATTTATTCAATGTGATTGAATACCTTCAATTATATCGTGACCATCGGCTATTTTCCAATGCGAAGAGCAACGGTACCTTGATCGACTTATTTATTACTATATAGCGTCAAAAGCCACATTTTTCAATCTTGGCTCCAGGGTATTTTTAGCTTTAGGGTAAGGGGCCCAGCAGTAACGCAGTATCGAGCCCCAAGGGTGGCTCGCTTACTTACACGACACATTCGCAGGCGAGACGCTTGTTGATTACTATCTCTCCCCGTACATCCCCGGCTCTCTGCACTTCTCGCGTGATGACAACACCTCGCCTTTACACCTGTCTTCCTGCAGACCTTCTCCAAAAGACCCGGCTGCCCCGCGCGAAAACTCTCGTGCAGAAATTCATGGACGTTCGGATTGTGGGAATTGCAGATAGGGTCGCGATTGTGCGAGGTCACCTTCCGGAAGCCGTAAAGGTTCAGCTGCCTTATGAAGCTCGTGATGTTCTTCGTCTTGAAGACGGACCTGCCCGCATCGAGGTACTCCTCCTGGAATCTCTTATAGTCGAGGAGTATCGTACGGCCATTCAGGCCCCACTTTATTGCTCCGGTCTGACATTCGTTGACGATCCTCCAGAGCTTCTGAGGGAATCGCAGGGTGAGGACGATACATTCGTCGTGCATGATTATCAATCGGGAGAGAGCGAACGATACTCGTTGCGAACAAGTCGAAAATCTACAGGACCGTTCTCGGTCTTCTCGAATGCGATCACCCTTTGGAACAAAAGATCATCGTATCGCGGCGACAATATTTTTTTTTCGTGATCTAGCCTTCGAGCATCAAAAACACGGAATTAGAGTTCTTGCATGGCACGCTGAGTGCGTTTCTATTTGAAATCAGGCGGGGACGATGGCATTCAAGGGATGCTAGCTTTGGAACCGCGTGTGCTGGTAGAAAAGTTGTCGTTTCTGTTACAACCACTGGTCGCTATCTAGATATGTCTAAATAAAAGATTTGCTTCTACTTAAAGGTATTATTATGCCTAGATGTATATATATACTTATAGCAAATAAATTTGGGGGGAAATAGAATCGACGATTGTGCTATGAGCTTTAATGTGAAACTTCACTTTTTTTTTTTTACAATGAATTACATACTAAAAACAACAACATTCACGTAAAACTTTCGAAATACTTCGTAATCGCGCCGAATGCGATTGGCACTTACAGCGTAACCATATAACGCGGATCATAATACGATAATACGCGTACATTACGTAATTGCAAGTGGAAGAGGAAAATCTTCCGCGGCATGCGAATGACGTTCACGTACGTTTCGTTCCGAGGAGTCAATAAATTATCGAAAATATGTTACACTCCCTTATTAACACGATGTATTAATACTATTTCCTGGACAATGAAGTCTCGGTACACCGATCACTTCACAAATTTCCCTGATAATACGGACGTGAGGCGAATTCTATAGACCCCCACGATTCACCATACTTCGTACAGTATCCCCTTCGCGGCCTTTCCATTCCCGGACGTATTCTTCTTATATTTGATTTGTACAATTGCGACACATAATAGACAAATTGCAATAATAGAGCTGTCTTTCCCAACGTGTAGACATCAAACAATTCTTTTTCAATATCCTAACGCGCTCTATTTCTTTCCCCAAAAAGTTCCCATTATATTTCGAAGGAAGTACCCAACAAAACGTATTCAACAGCATTCGTCGGTTGCGATAAAATCTCCAATTACTGGCCCAGTTTAAATACGAATTTCCTTTTTTAAACCTGCCGCCTTTCATCATAAATCTCTTCTCTTCCCTTCCTGTCACACCGACTGCCGCCAAAAGATCCAAAAAAAGAGCGGTTTCACGATTTTTACAATCCAGCTTTTACTCCTTCTCTACAACACTGCGCACGATACACGAACATGAGCCGCGTGCAAAGAAAATTCTGAGATTCTTGGTCTTATCGATCGGACGGTATTCGTTGGTTTTCCTCAAATTTCCTCACGGGATTTGCGAGGGATGGTCGATCAGTCTGACAAGGCGGGAAGGGCTTGGAGATATTCCCGAGGTGTAGCAGGTGCGGGCAGTAGGTAGCCGTCCGGATCCAACACGTCGGGGGTGCGAATCGTGACCGGGCCTTGCGGTGGCCTTGGCAGTGTTCCCTGCTGTACAAGTTTTCCATGCGCCTTCTCCAGTCTCTCCAGAATGTCCGAGAACTTGATGCGGTCTCTCGGCTCTGTCTTCCAGCACTCCCGCATTATCTGACAGACGAATGGCGGACACTCGTCCGGAGGTATCAGCATTATTCCTTGAAGTATCAGCTTGACTACCTGAAGTCAAAGGATTCCCTTGTAGTGACCTTCTTTTTCATTCGAAGGTCACACGATGGCCGAGCTAATTTGAGAGGATTAGTTTGGGAACACCCGTTCGATTTATATCGTGCGTGCTTTTGATCTTACTTCCTCGTTGTTGTGACCGTAGTAGGGCTGCTTGCCGAATGAATAAACCTCCCATAGTACGACTCCAAAGCTCCACACGTCGCTTTCTAGGGTGAAGCGCCCGTACATCACGCTTTCGGGGGACATCCATCGAACCGGTAAAAGTCTGGAGCCTCCTATCTGAACGATTCGTTTAGTCATTCGTTATGTCATTTAGTCAGTCATCGTCAAAGATTCTCGTTTGAATTCGATGCAGTAACGTATAATTATACTCTGGAATTTTATCGACCACGATCTTATTATAACTTTAAATTCGAGATTCGAGACAAGCTTCTTGCGATGTTTTACGTATCGTTTAGTTTCGCATTTTTTAAAGTTGTAGAGTAGAAGATAATTATGATAGACAGTATAACGCGCGATATAGTATTTTTTCATATCGAGTATATAATGTTGGAAACTGCTTGACGCTGCCTAAATTAAATAATGAGTAATCGACTGAATTGGGGATAGAACCAACCTTATAATAATCGCAAGTGTAAACGTCGCGGGACATTCCAAAGTCGGCGATTTTGACGACCAGTCCCGAGCCCACCAGGCAATTTCTGCAGGCCAAGTCGCGGTGGACGAATCTCTGCCCCGAGAGATACGCCATCCCCGCTGCGATTTGAATCGTAATCCAATGCAACGAATCCTACGATGAATAAAGGATTTTAACTCCACGTTAGTATTACAGACCGTGCAGTTTATATGTGTATTGCGTTATTGAATTATATTTCAACGTTTGAAAATTACGAAGAGTAATTTAAAATAAAAAAGGAGAATTCCATTTGATTACGAGAAATAAAAATTAATACTAAAAGAACGAACTGTTATATAAGCATCCAGTATCGCGAAAGAGATACAGAAGAATTTTTAAAGAGGATATATTCCAAATAGAGACTTGTACGTCATTAAATTACACTTTGGTGTAGTTAAAAAAAGAAATAAATAATGTATACGACGTAAGCAAAATAATTGTTGATATTTTAGCGCCGCACCTTAGTTAGGGGCTCCAGTCCAGGCTTGGGCGATCTGAGCTGCCGCGAATTCGCACGCAACACTTCCGCGAGATCGCCATAGGGCATGTACTCGAAAACCATCCATGGACAGTTACCGGCATCCCTTAACACGACTCCCTTCAGCGACAGAATATTCCTGTGTCCAAACGTGGACATAATATCGACCTCTCGCATGAAGTCCTCTGCTGCCTCCCTCGAGGCCGAATCTTTCAAGACCTTGATCGCCACAATCTCCTTCGTGTCTTCGTTGTAAAGTTCCCCTGTACAATTGTATTTTTAGCAGCGCGCTTCCTTGACGGTTGTTGGGCCGGAAGGAATAACATTTTTTGCTCTCTCTCTCTCTCTCTCTCTCTCTCGGACGTACCTTTGTAAACCTTCCCGAAGCAGCCTTCGCCGATGTCGTGTAAAAATACGAGACAATCGCGTTGCAGAATCGGCACCTCGGGGGACGAGCACGTGAAATATTGCGGATTTGGCGTGTATTTGTTTGCCAATAATAATCCTTTTTTGAGATTCATAGGAGTCGCCTGTAGGATGTATCATCAAGTATTGTGTTTTATACGAACAATTCGGTAGAGAATACGATTAATAAAATGTTAAGATAAAATACGATATGTAGTCTTGTCTTGCATGGCAGAATTAATGGATATATTGGGTAGAGAAAATGATAAGAAATTTTTATATGGAAATTCTATTGTTATTAAAAGATGAACGTACGTCCAGAGAATTCCTCTGCGACTTGACGTTGTAACTTCTTCTCTTGACGCAGTAGACTATGCCCATAAAGATAGCTAAGAGGGCGACAAAGGCTAAGGCAATTCCTACTATTTCAGGTACTTTTTGTCTCGTTCGCTCCACCTGCGGAAAAGTATGGTAATACTACGAATTATGTTTGCAGAAAGATGCTCGTGAATCGATTGCAAAATCGATTATGCTTCTTGCAGATATTACGATAAAATACCTGCTCAGCTTCCGGTAGAGCTGTCGTGTTGTTAGTGCTATTGCCACTCGGGGGTATGATATTGTGTATCGGTCGAGGCGTCAGTGGGACTGAAAGTAAATATAATTTTAAATGGAAAGTCAAACGACGAAAAGGATAATAAACTAATCATAGCTAATTACATGGCACTGTAAGGCACTTCATTTCTTCTACACTATAAAATTCCTCCTCATTAATTCTCCTAATTATCCCTAATTCAAACACTCAGATTTGTTCTACAATTTCCTTGGTAATTTTAATGATTCTTTACAAAGGTCTATTTCTATGAAGAAGTTTTTTAAATTTTGCCAATCGCCATATCAAGCAAAATTCTAGGAGAGTAATCTCCAATTTTTGAAGTAGCATTTATTATGAATAACAGTGCTGATGTTTGCCCTTCGTGTTCCTTTCTGTCGCTTTCTTTTTTATTTATAATATTGCGGTCGTGGAAGTTTGAACAGTCATTACCACTGCATTATCTTCGTTCACGTATCATGAGAGGGAAAATGATCCTATGCCGCGAGTGAAGTTTCTATTGGGTTGTTCGGAAAGTCATTTCGTTTTTTGGGGAACATGAAAGACAGTTTTCGTATAATGAATAAATATTTTATTAAATTATATATTGGCCATTCTGGTCCAACACCTT